>JAMZEH010000106.1:185000-322127 GCA_024699665.1 Ostrea denselamellosa
TATATATATATATATATATATATATATCTGTCTGTGTGTGTGTGTGTGTGTGTGTGTGTGTGTGTGTGTGTGTGTGTGTTTGTGTGTGTGTGTTTGTGTGTGTGTGTGTGTTTGTGTGTGTGTGTGTGTGTGTGTGTGTGTGTGTGTGTGTGTGTGTGTGTGTGTGTGTGTGTGTTTTGTAAGTATATTGTTTATATTCACTTTACAATTTTTTTTTACACAATCACTCCAGAGCTTCGACCTTGCCTGTGTCCATCATAGCGCACCTGCTATATATTAGCTGTAATAAGCACTGCCTGTCTATCATAGCGTACTTACAAAACAGGCTACCAGGGGTTTTTTTCGTGATTGAGTGGTCGTGGGATGGAGGACCGTTAGTTCCTTTGTCGCATTATTGACTGCTCTTTTGCCAAACGCTCGGCATTTAGGAGTGAGAATCACGGGTCTTACTTCCTATTCTTACGACTTGGGTATGACGCGGCCATGGCAAGTGCGGGGTTCGTACTCATGACCTCCCGGTTACGAAGCGAACACTCTACCACAGCGCTAACGCAACCGATCTTAAAAAGAAATCTTTGAGAAAAGAAATATTGCCATGTTCTTTTCTAATGCACTCTATACACTGTAATTTGATCACATTTCACCACAACATTAATCACTGATGAAAAAATATATCATTCTGTTATAAAATTTGCAAGCCTGAAAATCTAAGCTTATCGATTCATCCCTTGTGTTTGTAGACATTCGTCAGATATATGTGTTCTCTTCTAGTTTGGTGATTTGTATATCACTCCAGCAGATATCGCTCTGCCCTGGATGAAACAGCAGATTTGTTCACCAATAAATAAATAAATGAATAAACACACAGGATATCCTTTATATTTAAGGGTGATATTTCATTAACATTGGTTTATCTTTCATTGTGCATAGAGTCAATGATTATTTTTATCTGAATGAAACATGACTTCAAAATGCATATTTATATTTCTATAATTAATAATTCATTAGTACTGGTAAATTATTATTTCATAACTAAATTAGAATCTTTATCGATATCTTTTTAACCCCTCGCCCATTTTTAGATTAAATTTTTTTACGGGAGTTTTTATCTTTAATATGTATGTAATTTTTTTTAATTTTGATTTCTTAATGAAATCTACAAGTCAACTTTGAAATATACATTTTTATCGCAAAAAAGAAGAAAAAAACATTCGACACTTTCTTATGAGACAATGAATAAACAAGATTTAGGCTTTTTGCATGATTTTAATTCCCTGATGTATCGATTGCTAATGGCAATTTGTCCTTGGCTGCACTTTTAATGACTGGTGTTCTGATTTAAGACTGGAGGGTTAAATAAATGTGCAAAGAAGTCCAATTTCCTGCGAAATCTTGGATTGCATATATTGCTGTCTTCAATGTGTTTACTCCATCTTGAAATGATCTGGGAATCGCCTGTTTGCCACTCCGTGATATCGAGGACATGACCGGCACTACGATAGGCACTGTCAATCCACAGGATAAATCAAGAACGATAGGATCATTCCTTGTTTGGTATATGGATTCAATAATACGAAGAGAAAACAATCAACGCAATTTATCTATATCTCTCTTTTGTTTTACTAACTGATATTTTTGTACTGTACAACGGTTTTTTGAGGGAGGGTTGTTTGTTTTTGGTTAGTTGTTTTGGGGGGTTTTTTAAAGTTTTTTTTTTTGTTTTGTTTTGTTTTGTTTTTGTTTTGGGTTTTTTTTTTGTTCGTTTGTTTGTTTGTTCTTGGAGTTGGTGGTTTTTTATTTTTGTTTTGTTTGAATGGCTTTATTTTTGTTTTTTTGTGCTTTTTTTAAGGGGGAGTCAGATTTAACAGATTATACTTGAAAAGAATTGGTTTTAATAGTAGCAAGGCTATCTCGATGGGGGCTTCCGTGGCCAAGTGGTTAAAAGCATCGCTCTCAAATTAAAAGGTCTCTCACCTCAAGTCGGCGCGGGTTCGAATCTCGCTCGCCGAAAAATGTGAGAAAGTTTGCCAGTTTACTTTCGGAAGGTCGGTGGTCTCTTCTCGGGCACACTGTATCAGGATTCTCTCCTCCACCAATAAAAACTGGACGCCACCAGATAACTGAAAAATTGTTGAGTGTGGCGGAAAACAACAATCAATCAATCGATCGATGGATGCGACGGTCAATGTTTCTAAGATTGATTGATTATATAATGTTTAACATCCCGCTCGAGAAATTTGTATTCATATGGAGACATTACCATTGCCGGTGAAGGGCTGTACAATTTAGGCGAATGCTCGGCGCTTATGACCATTGAGCAGAAAGGGATCTTTAACGTGCCACACCTGCTGTGACACGGGACCTCGGTTTTTGCGGTCTCGTCCGAAGGACCGCCACATTTAGTTGTCTCTTACGACAAGCAAGGGGTACTGAGGATCTATTCTAATCACGGGATAGGTTTCTAAGAAGCAAAACAATTGCTTGTGTAATGATATTAATTTTTAATCTTAGCAATGATGTTAAAATATCAGTTTTATCTATCAATTTATTAATAATAGACTATTCCACCGTACTTAATGTCTCCGAGTGTGTTTAAAGTATAATAAAACATGGTTATGCGAACCTACAGTGCCAGTGAAAGCCAGTTCGTTATAACCAAACTTCATTATACAGTAAAACACAATTATAGCGAATCTCCAATTCCAGTGAAAAAAAAATTATAGAAAAATTTTATGTAAATATGGATTTTAGCAATATCAAACATTTACAAATAGTTTTACAAACTTCTATAGCAATTTTTGTTGGCAACATATCATCATTGCTTTGAATTTGGCTCCAGAGAACACCGACGTGAGGTGTAAATTAAAACACGCTTACAGTGAACACGCTTTTAATGAATTCCCGCTGACAGTAAACACGCTTATAATGAATTCACGCTTTCAACGAACACGCTTATAATGAATTCGCGTTTACAGTTAACACACTTATAGTGAATTCACACTTTCAAAAAAGTGATTTTTATTACCCGTAGTTTTAAAACATATCATGAACTTATTGGATATAGCGAATTATCTATATAGCGAATCAAACTGTTCGTCCCTGCATTTCGCTATAAGCATGTTTTACTGTATTACAGACTCTGGAAGTATATTTCAGTACATGTATTTCTGTTAATAGATTTTAGTATATGTATTTCTGTTAATAGATTTTAATACTTGAATTTCTATTAGTAGATTTTAGTATATCATTGCTGTTAGTAGATTTTAGTACATATTTTTCTGAAAGTAGATTTTAGTACATGTATTTCTAGTAGTAGATTTTAGTACATGTATTTCTAGTAGTAGATTTTAGTACATGTATTTACTATCATATCCGATTGATTGTTTATTATTCTTGAGCGTGTATGGTATGTATTGAAATTATTCTTTTACATTCAGAGACACATTTATATGTGGAAAAACATCTATAAGTTTTAAAACTAAAGCGTGATTTCCAAGATCTTCGTCTTTTGAAAGGGAATGTTGGATTAAAGTTGGAAAGTTGGGATGAAAGCAAAGTTCGTTTAAAGTACAGTTGTAGTAATGAGCCTTACAAATACAGGCATCTTCTTATAATCGCTAGTGATGAAACATATCAGATATACCGATATACAACATCACAAGACAAAATGAACAAAGTCACATTGAACGATAAAACTCACTGAAGTCCTCCATTTGGCGCCAGATGCTCATTGGTGCAGTGAGTGTCAATAGCCGTTAGCCATTAATAAAAATGGAATACACTAAATCAATAAAGCTGATGTTATGTAAATGAGAAAATCAACACCTATGCATTATACCACTTGATTTGGCAACATAAAAGTCCTGGAATGCAGGCTTTTTGAAGAAATGTTTTTACAGCTTTAATTTGTCTTCCCCCTTTTTTTCTTTACTTTAAACATAACTTGGTCTTAATGATTTTCTATACCTGGATTAGAACGAGACTACTAGTATATAAAAGTCAAGGAATTCCCAAGCACTGATTGATTGGTTGATCAATTTATACCCAGCGTCAGCGAAGTACTTCCCCAGGAGTTTTACAACAGAACGGGGCACTATCCCTCTTACAGTTTGGGTGTATTTTCTTACACACTGTAAAACATCTTTTATTCGCGGCGACTTTAGTCGTGTTTCACGATTTACCAGTGAGGAACTGGTTTGCACGGCGACTAACTTTCGTGCCCGAGAATATATCAAACAAATACAATAGACGTTAGAGGACTGGTTCGCGGAGAAAAATATTCGCGATGATTAGGTTTTCTTGAAAATTTCTCGCGCGCAAATAAAAGTTGGTTTACAGTACGTCTCCCTTCCTTCTCCTTTTTTTCATAATTTATGCATGGTTATCCCACCGCGGACCCTATCTTATTATTTTTTCTATGTACTTTGGGATACAGGTCGCGGTAACTAAGAGATTAGGACACTCGCTCCGGAACACAAGGATATCCCCAGCACGCAGCACGTGAAAGCCATATGTCTTTGGGATATGACTTTACCAACGGAGGTCCTGTGTCACGGCTGGCGTTGGCACGGTAAATAAATCCTCACTGCCACTGCCCTGAGCCCCAGGCATAGATTTAAATTTGTGGCATTCGCCTAAAAGCTGGTTATGTGTTTATATGAGTGAAAAAAAAATATCCAATGGGGCTTAAAACAACATATACAAACATACTTCTGTTTTTAACTGAATATTTCACAGGCCTACCTTCATTCCGTTTAATTTAGTTACTTTTATCATTACTTTAATTCTGTTCTGTAATGTACTAATATCTGAAATCAGCGCTAACAGTCCTTACTTATTTTTTCTTTTCGTCTGGTTTTCAACCCGTGATAGATAATGCTTTGTAGACTGATTTTTTTATCCATTTTCATAGTCTAAATTTTGTAAAGCTACATCGCTACCACAAGTTCAATCTTATCACCAATAACAGCAGTAATTGGATTTAGAAAGAAATTACAACTTTAAAAAAACGTTGGAGGAGAAATATAGACATACAAATCAGTAATCAAACAAATAAAACAGGCCTGTCCGAAGTATGACGATGGTAGATATAATAAAGAAATAATAACACAATTGTCACTAAAATCTGATGTGGTAAACAATGTATGTGCATCATACTCAGTAAACCGTACCAAAAAATATTCCATAAGTTATTGAACATGCTGGAATGCATATAATAAACGTGTCTCCGGTCTCTTACTCTTGCAATCGGTTATGTGATACGTTCACATCACAAAACATGAAAAGAATTACATTTTTTCACAAAATATCGTTTGCATGTAAATTCACGTTTGCATTGAACGCGTGAAGATAATGAACATTAATCAATCTCATAACGCCTATAAAGAATACAAAATAATTAAGAACAGGGCAAAGACTGATCCCTGGACACACCAGTGGTGGGATCAGGTGCCTAGGAGGAATGAGCATCCCCTGCCGACCAGTTACACACGCCGGAAGTCTTATATTTTGATCAGGTAAACGGAGTAATCCGTATTGAAATCGTTATGTAAAGAACAGCCTAACAATTGGTACGATACACATCAAACGGCGTTCGACCAAATGATAGCTTTTTCCATACATTTAATACTGAATGTCAAACTTAAAAACATTATTTCATCATATATTCAAAATATTGATTAAACTGGGGCTAAATAACCCACGATTGAAAAGAAATGAAAAATGATAACACTCCCTTCGTTCTCTAACTCCTTTCTCTCTAAAAATAATTTTGCGGTTAGAAAAAAAAAGAAGATGGAGAAGTTACCTGTCAATATATTCCTGCCATGCACCTGATTCCATTCCTTCCTCGCTGATAGCTCGTTTTAAAGGGATGAAAGGAGATACCACTTTTATGGAATAACAAATTTAGTCCTCAAATCGGCTATAACATGCGTTTTATTAAACAGCAAACTTAGTCTTCCAATAGGCAATAACGTGCAGAGAAGACAATTTTCTCTTTTGAAATGGGAATATTATTTCCGATTTATAATTAAAGTCGATGGCTTGTAAGAGGAATTTGTTTACTCCATTACGGAGCTGGCTGGGCTATCTCGCCTTTATGATCATTATGTTTGCTAAAAGTATTTTATTGTTTTTAATTATGCCTTTTCTCTCTTTTTTTTCAGAAGTATAAGTTATTTCACAGCGATTGTAATGAAATGGTGGACATATGATTTACTTGCTGGGAGTTATCTTTCGTGCAAAAAGGTTACACGATACTTGGAAAAGACAACCTGTAACCCGCGCAAGCGCAGTGAAAGTAGTCAAATGGAAGAAAAGATATATTTAGCTTTATGAGATATCTCTCAAATTTAGAGAGATATCTTTCTGAAAATCTGTGAGAGATATCTTTTTGACTTTGAGAAATATTTTTTTACATTGATAAAGAAATATCTCTTTAAAGCAAAGAGATATATATAAAGGCTTGGAGATATATAAGTTAAAGAGTTATATAAGTTAAAGGGATATTTAAGTTAGAGATATCTAAGTTAAAGAGATCTTTCTAGGTTAAAAAAGATTTCTCTCTAGCTTTAAGAGATATTTCTTTACGCTTTAGATGTATCTTTCTTCAGTTAATGATATGTCTCTTTAAGTTAAAGAGATAACTCTTTTTTAATAAATAGTAAAACGATATATCATGAAAACAATTGACGCACAACATTTGTCGAGGAACATGCAGATGTTTTATAAACTCCAAACCATAACGGAGTAATACCCGGAAAAAATAATTATCATCGGTAATTTTATCAAAAAAACCAAAGCGAATCGGCATTTTTTAAAGTCGTAATGGATAGAGAGGACATTTTTTCAGAAAATGAATAATCCATATTTTCAGTTTACAGTGATTATTGACTACCAAATCAAGTCTAGTCTCTCACTGTAGCAGTTAGTGAATATATATATATATATATATATATATATATATATATAGATATAGATATATATATATATATATATATATATAATTGATAACATAGTATCCTGTTTTAAAGATACAAATCATAATCATAAAGTATCCTATTTTACAGAGATTTATCATGAAGTATTCTATATTTTACCTATTATATAGAGATCAATTTTGAAGTATCCTCTTTTACAGAAATTATTCATAAAGAATCATATTTTACAGAAATTATTCATAAAGAATCATATTTTACAGAAATTAATCAGACATAAACCATCCTATTCTACAGATATTTCAATCATAACATATCCTATTTTACAGAAATTAATCATGAAGTATCCTATTCTACAGATATTTCAATCATAAAGTATCCTTTTTCACAGAGATTTATCATGAAGTATTCTATTTTATAGAGATTAATCATGAAGTATCCTATTTTACAGAGATTAATCATGAAGTATCCTATTTTACAGAGGTTAATCATGAAGTATTCTATTTTACAGAGATTAATCATGAAGTATTCTATTTTACAGAGATTAATCATGAAGTATTCTATTTTACAGAGACTAATCATGAAGTATTCTATTTTACAGAAATATCCATCCGGCAAAAGCATTAACCACGTATTTATCATTCTTATGTATGAAATATAACGGTCCATGAAATAATAGCATTATGCTATCATGCGCCATCTGTAATACAGATTATTCACAACTTCTGACTTATTTCATCAATGTATTTGGGAAGGCAGGGAGCCGCGAAACTACTCAAACTAAACAGTCTATCTGAACAAAAACATTTCAATTTCGTATGATATTCAATCTTCTACTTTTTTGGAGAATTTTATTTTTCTGTTTCAAAATTACCAACCTGCTATAAATAAACTAAGATTGTTTTCTTTGAGTTTCATTTAATCATTTCATTTCAGCGATTAATACGTATTTTTAGGATTCTAGAAAAAGTGCGTCTGTCCTGGACATGGAATGTTATTGAATGTACGATGAGAAAGTGCAAATGCACTTTTCAGTCACGAAAAGATTATTTTGGAGATTTGGAGAGAGAGACAAAAATAAAGAGAGATATTGACGAATTGATATGAGAAGCATTACTTATGTACAGTTTGTTATCATTAGTAAAATCATTTTATGTAGCAGTTAGTGATTTGTTGCTGAGCTATGTATCAGATTCAATTATATTTTCTGTATTTCTATGGAATACTCACCACTTTTCTAAGAAATATATTATCCTTTAACATGTTTCACAGTCAAGAACTATGATTAAATGAATTCCAAATTAATCATAGAAGTTTTTTCCCCTCTTTTATCCACATATGTGAACAAGTAACACTGGTTCCCAGTCCACGCCGTGTCTTCTTTACATCAAGCAATAGTTCTGAACATTGAGTTACAACCTAGCTTAAGAAGTAAGGTTATTTGTCGCTCTTCTGTTCATTTATCCTTGAAATCAGCCTCAGGAAGGGAGCTGGGAACCAAAGGTTAACATTCGTCAAAGTATGAAGAGATTTTGATGATATAATGGATATGGAACATTCAGTCGACAACCTATATGCGCTAGTAATAGAAACATTTTTTCTCTCTCTTTCCTTTTGGGGGTCGTAGAGAAAAAATAATGAAAATATATGAAAGTTGCAACTTGGCCAAAATGTCATTTGTAATTTTGAGATATTCTTTTATAAACGTATGAGAAGCCTATTAACATGTCTGATTTTTTCAATTTGCCATAAAATCAGTCTCTTAATTCTAAAGCAGTGAAACCATACACTTACGACTCTATAGTTCCATAGCACCGACTGCCGGAAACTAAATATTCAGGATTCTTTTCCCTTTTTTCTTTCTGATATATCTAAAACCGTCATCGGCAATGGAACTTGGCGCCAAATATCATATATTGATAAAGGATGTCTTGGTGACATAATGAAAACAGACAGCAATGAAACATGCGTGGACACGATGTAGTCTTTGCAATCAAATGCTCTTTGGGTAACCATTTAAAATGTCTCAGGTTCATTGTATAACTATAAATTGCCATACAAAATCATGTACATGTCTTTTCTGCTACATTAAACAAGATTTTAAGGGTCTCTTCTTCTGTGGGACCAATCTATTGCACTTTTAGCATAAAAATTAGGAGTAGTTGGGAAGCTCGCTTTGTAAGCGAGAAGTCTCAGGTTCGATTTTCGATCCCGATGCCAAAACGTCAAACCCCGACATTAGATGTATAAATCAAGGGTCTTTTGAATACAATTATAACCTTCAGGCCAGAAATTTATTTCAGAATTTTGTAAAACATTTTGTAAATGTTGTAAAGAGACACTACTGCTCATTTTCCACATTTTAATCAATTGGGTTTTTTAAAACATGTATCGATAAAATGATAAAAATCATATCGATACGAACAATTTTGAACAAGTTGAAGGGATTAATTTGCTCTCAACTGAGCTATGAAAATCATCCGGAATTCAAAAGTTTCTTCATGTTGTCTCGGACAGTTTTCAGCACATGATTCAGAATGACAGCAAACGTGAAGAGTAGAAACTTATTTAAATACCCCTTACAGGGGTCCACACTCCCTTTTCAAGTATAGGATTATTCTCTGCTTCTTATAACTGGTTATAAATCATTATTCTAACGGAAACCCTTCCTTGTCTCAATAAAGACTACACGATGTTTTTAAAATGTGTGACTTGTTCAGACTTGTTCAGCACTTTCTTTTAAACCCTTCGTAGCTCGTGGTTTATCAAACGGTCATAGGAACCCCAATGTGAACTGTAGTTCGCGTATGAGTTGTATCTCGTTCTATTTTAAACCCTTTTCTCCCATAATCTGTCCAAATTCTGGTTCTAGCCATTGTACGCTTCCTCTCACTGGACGACAAGCTGCACTATTTACAGACGTGAATAGTGCATGCTTTTGAAGACCGAAAGGATATTTATTAAAAGGTCGTCAAAGGGTTTAAAAGAGAATTTTCAACTTCAGAAATGTGTTATTTTCGCAAAGTTCATACATCAAACTATGCAATAAAAATTTGAAAAAGCTCGGGGAAAATTGTCGCTTTATGATTTTTGCGCCAAACAAGCTGTAATGTCTCTTTAATTAATTTTGGTGAAATCCATATTGCGATAGAGAAGCTGACGGACATGTCCTTAGAAACGGAGGTCCCATGTCACTGTAGATGTTGGCACGATAAAGAAATTCCCTGTACACTATTACGATTTTCAGCGTCATACATGGGTCAAAATTTGTGGCACTTCAATTAAAGTTGGTGACATCTCTACATTGATGAAAGATTTTGAACGGGACGTAAAACAGTAAACAAATAAATCTGTTAGAATAACTATCCTTAGCAAATCCCATTTACTATTGCTCCCTGTTGTTTGACTGGTACTAAATCTTAGGTGTATTTAATTGTTCGCCGTCTATCTTACTGACTATTAGTGGGGGTTTTTTTTTGTTTTTTGTTTTTTGGGTTTTTTTTTTTACCATTCTTTGATTTGTACAATAATAGCCTTAGACAATGTGATAAACAACAGGAAACCATAAAATTGTCATAAATGAAAAATTCCATAATTTAAACTTATTTTCCCCGGGTTTTTTCTGTATCCAGTGACCTTGATATATTGTGTGGCGTTCTTGACATACTTATATTGACTACGGAGTAGTCCGTTTACCTGATCAAGACAGAGGGCTCACGGTGGGTGTGATCGGTCAACAGGGGATGCTTACACCTCCTAGGCACATAATGCCAACTCTGGTATGTCCATGGGTCCGTGTTTGCCTTCATCTCTAATTTGTATTCTTTATAGGAGTTATGAGATTGATCACTGTTTGTTATATTCATTTGTAATACTGTTCTTTACGTGGTTTTGGCCATAATAAGACAGAAAACTAACATTCTGAAAATAATACCCTCTATTTTCGATTTCTTGGGTATAAAACCGAAAGTACGTCCACCTACGCGTTAATCCAGTAATTCGATTACCTTTAGTACATCACTGTAGATGTGTTGATGCAGCATGAATTATGTACAGTTTTGATAACAGTGTCTTTAAGTCGAATTTTTATGAATAATATAAGGTTGTATGGGTTGGGGTGGGGGTGCACCCCCACCCCCCTAAATTTTTTTTCCAAAGCTTGATGCAATTATGTGTTATTTACTTATGATATATCCTTACAACTGACTATTTCATTTAGGTGAATTAAAAACATAGTGTACTTGAATGTACCAAAAATACTGTTAATTTTACATCAGATTTTATCAAAATACAGTGAAATACTGGAGCTTCCAAAGTCTTTTCCCCTGGACCCCCACCAGGGCTTCGCCCTGGACTCACTGAGGGCCTAAAGGAGGCGCCCAGACACGCTACATCCCAGAGGTTTTTCCACGTTAAAATTCTAGATCCGTCCATGGATAACACCAGTATCCTGAATGATACCGAAAATCCAGATATCCCGGGGGGGGGGGGGGGGGGGGGGGGGGGACGTCAGATTATTTAATTGTACTGACAACTCTCGATTCCTGTGTTTACACATAAAACATTTTCGAATTGTATCGACATTGTTTTCTATCATTTCTTTTTAATGCATTTCAATAGGTTAAGGGGGAAATTACAGGAGCAAAGTCATTACGGACCTAAAGTAGAGCAGCCTTAAGTTAGCATTTCCGGTTGGTTGGTTGTTTATTGTTTAACGTCCCGCTCGAGAATTTTTCACTCATATAGAGACAGCGCTACTGCAGTTGAAGGGATGAAAAATTTGGGCTTATGCTCGCCTTTGAGCAGCGATGGGTCTTTACCGTGTGTGACAAGGGACCTCGGTTTTTACGGTCTCATCCGAACGACCGCCCAATTTAGTCACCTCTTACGACAAGCAAGGGGTACTGAATACCTATTCCAACGGTCCACACGGGAATAGCATTTCCGGTCTTTACATTCTAATGACGCATTCATTTTTGATCTTACGCAGAAGTGGTCCAACCAGAAATATTTTCCGGTCGTGCATACGGGGGATTAGTTCGATTCTAATATCCCACAAAAAAGACGTTTAACCTCAAAATGTTACTTGATACTGTTGAATATATTGCTGTCTAAAACACATTTAATGATTGATTGTTTTACGTCTCGTCGAGAATTTTTCATTCATATTTAGACGTCACCATCTGTAGCTGAAGTACCACAAATTTAAACCTATGAGGAGAGCTTTGGGCTGTAGCAGTGAGGATGCTTTACAGCACCAACGCCTGCCGCGACACAGGACCTCCGTTTATAAGGTCATATCAGAAAGACCCGTGATTCTTACTTTTAAATACCAAGCGTTTGGCGAAGAAGCAATCGCTTCGTAATTTAAATCATTGGTTTGACGCGGTCATGGCAGAAACGGGGCTCGATGTCACAACCTCCAGGTTGCAAAGCGAACGTTCTACCACTGAGCTATCGCGACGTGAATTTTATTTTGTTCTATTGAGTGATTTGCCTCCACTTTTGAGAACTTTCAAAGTTGAATTACATTGTGTTCTAATTTTGATCGATCTCTAGAGACAATATCTTGTTGAAAAAAGAAACATACATCCAAATATACACTAAACTAAAATACAAATTAAGTTGATAATCTTAACAGTAAATTTTAGATTTGAAGAAAACCTAAAAACTCAAATAAATCTGTTGAATATATATGATTTAATACGAACATTTCGTGTAATATTGGATTAAGCCGAGTATAATCAAATTTTAAATACAAGTATTTCGAAAGGTCTTGTGTAATAAACGATGTATATGTAGGCGTTATTATCACATTTGAATAAGAAGTCTAATTTGTACCGAAACTAGCTTCACGTTCATCAACGAAATTCGATTTTAATTTTGAGAGTATCATAAAATCTTATACTAAAACTAATTCATTGTATACTCTGATCTTGTGATGTATTGTGGCGATATCTCTTAAAATTTTACTCATTTCCAAGATATGAATGTTTTATCCCATGACTTGAATTAATTTCAACATTGATATTGTGTCAGGTTTTTTGATTTGCGTGGGAAAACATTCAATACCCAATACACCTTTACAAACCGAGATCCGCACAAATCTAACGAAGTTACCCTATATCGAGTTTGGAACAAAAGTGGTAAATTTGTCAAAGTGTAAGAGATTTTTGATGATATAATGGTTATATCTAAGGTATGTAATGAACTAGAGACTCGCCGCCGGATCTTTGTTTGATAATATAGTGGTACAAACGACTGTTGCAGGTTGTAAATAGTGTAAAATCAATTACTTTAGAATTTAAACAAATCTCTCAGGAGTAACCATGGTTGATTAACTGTAAGACACTAGGTTTGTCCGAAAATTAATGGATCTGGTTTTATGGAGTAGATAACTCTTTACTGTGACGAAGAAAGACTGACCAGTGAATAACATTAAGGGTCGCACATCTCGTCTCTCATGACGTATTTCCGTATCTCCATAACGAGGCAAATGACTTTTTATTGTTTATATTTTACTATGCAGTAAAACGCAGTTACAGTGAACATGCTTATGATGAATTCATCCTTACAGCGAAGCGAATTTTTATTCCTCGTAGTTTTAATATATATCTTGAATTAATGGATATAACGAAATATGTTAATCATGCGTCAGAATTATCCGTCCCCTGCAAGTCTCTTTGAGCGTGTTTTATTGCATTTCTTCTGTCATATTTCACAGGCAGAAACGCGTAAGCGTTTGAAAACGTAACCAACCTTTAAAAAAAAAAAACAGACCAATATTCATGGTGGTCATACTTGACTGAACTATATTCTGAGGAGTCGTTAGCTTCTATTTTAATCTGTAAGAAAGAATACTGCAGATATATTAAACTCAAAGTATATACACAGAAGATTTGTTTCATCTCAAATGTACACCATTAAATTCATAATCATACGAGTATGTCTAGCGCCCCCACCCCCACCACCAGGAATGACTTGGAATGATGGGTATTTTAAAGATTTTACCATTTGTCCCAGGGTCAGCTGCCTGTGTATTATTTACCATGTCAAAAAGGTTTCATTTGATCAGAATTTTATCGGAGAAAGTAAAACATGTTCACTATCTTACAGAGCAATGACACACTGTCAAGAAATAAACAGATTAGATCCAACAGACCCGTGCACCAGCGAACTCCACGTGATTGCACCCTCTGCTCAGAATACAAGATAATATTCGATAATAGAGTTCTGTCTTCAATTAGCGAAAAGACAGATCGAATCTTTATTGTCTATTGTAAATTAGATATTTATTTACCATGTGATTGCAAGGGAAAATGCTGGAGTACATTTAAGCTTCTGTCTTGGTAAAGTGGATTCAATTTTTTGGTGAACTTTATACATTGGCGTTATCTCGAAACTTGCGTCATGCTGAAACAGACATTACTGGTGGGGGTTTTTTCCCAATGAATACACTTTCATTAATATATATATATTTTTGTGTCTGCGTGCTTAGATTTAAAACAAAAACCAAAAAGTTAAAACTTTTCCTTCTCTTCAGAATTTTAATGTCCGTGTTTCTGGAGAAAGCCCGATTTAGTGTTCAGGTGTATTTTAAATATGAAAATGTTGATATTCGAACGATGAGCCAATGCTTTCAAAATTCTTTTCCTTTCTTTTATCAGAAAATATAAACATGTAAAAGGGTAAAGGCTACCAAACGATGGAGCTGACGGAGCTTCGAGGAATCCGTTTTAGCGCATTTATCGCCAGTGCCACACAGCACTGGATAAAATGAACATTTCGTCATTGGCAGAATTACTACCTGTACTATTTTGAGGGTGAGATTTTATTGAGTACACGGGAACGGAAAGAAATCTGCCGTATAAAGTCAGTGACATTAATATGATACACCGCTGATAATATAATTCAATCAGTCGTTTATTATCCATTTGTTTTATTTTTCCAAATATGTTTCAAAACATTCTCCGCTGGCAATTCGCTGACATGGGGGACTATACAAGCCTCTCTCAGACCTGTTAGTAATATCGACAGTGAGCGCTAATTAACGATGGGTTAATTGGTTTGTTCCGGTTTGTGCTTCTTACGTTAATTTTATGTATTTTCCATTCATATTTTTGCTCACCTCCAATGTGTTAACAGAGTTCAAACGCGAAATTCCCTCATCATTTTTGTAAACAAAATGCGAAGTTGCAAGATAAAAGGTGAGAATAGCTTTCAATGAAAATCCCAATGTTAAAATCGGGCAATTATCTTATGAGAGAGCAAACTCTGAACAGATGGTGCTATCAACCTTGAAAACGGAGTTGAACTGTTTGCTGAGAGTGGAATTTTGATTAGCTATGATATTTTTCTCAAACAAAAGTATTTCTTTTGATTTGTAATGCTATTATGAAAGTTCCATGGCCTTCGTCAACAGTTGTACTAAAAAAAGACAAATACATATGTTTTATCTTTAATCTTGAGATATTTGTCATGAAGGGGATCAATGATCTGTTCTATTAATAAAAACATATTTGAGGGAGATTATGATCTTTATTTTATTTTAAATAGAAAATGGGCTTTCCACTGCAGCTATTTTCAAACAGCGAATAGACTTCTATAGTAGCTTATGATATGTTTTTATTTTCCCATTTTTGGAGAAATCATGCTGAAAACGAGGAAAGTAGAATAGATTTTGATCAACCTTCCCAATTAAATACAAATTCTATTCTTGTTCTATTATTCTCTGGGAATTAATCCAAGACGAATTTCCATGCATCAATCACTAGTGAACGCACCGCTTAGATCTCAATGTCTTATTACAGTGATCAATCAACGGGCAACAACCTGATCAGTGCAATCGAGTGGACCCGTAATCAAGGATTTTTGGACATTTTCGCAGGAAACATAAAATATGAAATTAACTTCCTATTCATAGACCTGATCGAGATACATCTGGATGACTTGTTTCTATGACAATAACCCGATTGAACTAGATGGCGACCGTGTTCACAGATGGCGCTGTTGTGTTATTATGGCGTAGAAATACTTTAACCGTCAGTTGATTTATGGCGTCACTAACGGAGAACCTACACGCACATGATATTCCTAAAACATGTAGGCTAGAACACACACCTGTTTATAACCTTCACCCTCAAATAGGAAACTTTTAACATTAGTCAGTGGCAAAAACTACCACACCGCTTCAAGCTACAATGTTTCATATGAGGATTTGAGGTTAGAAGACTTGATATCAACCATCTTTTACACTAGCAGGTTATACCAATATTCATTTTCAATGTTGATTCAATTTTGAATCAACATCAGCCTTTACCATTGAATCAACATTGAAATTATGCTCTATATGAAAGTTGAGCTAACGTTCTTACAACGTAAATATTTCAAACGTTGGATGGACGTTGTCAATTGGTTGAAATTACGTTGACTGCTGATAATTCATATCTTCTTTTTGTGCTTTAACAAGTTTAAAGTTGGCACTTGTAAAATACATGATGCCACGTATCAGAAAGTAATACTCTTTATTTCTATTATAACTTGAATGACGCATTCTGATTGATTAAATAACCGTGGGTAGATAACCAAACCACAGGGTAAAAAAATACGTGACGTCACAGTGGATTTTTCCTACGCAAACGGATATATTTATACGTACTTTGATACGTACAGGAAATAACCTTCGTTAATTAGGTTTCCCAGGAAATACCTTCGTTAATTAGGTTTCCTAGGAAATAACTCCGTTAATGGTTACCTAGGAAATAATTTAGTTAATTAGATTATCTACGAAATAACGTCCTTAATTAGGTCCCCTAGGAAATAATTCTTCTTCAGTTGGATTACCTAGGAAATAATTTAGTTAATTCGATTTCCAGGAAGAAATTTATTATTTAAGTTACCAAGGAATGAAATTCGTTATTTAAGTTACCAAGGAATGAAATTCGTTATTTAGGTTACTTAGGAAATAAGTTTATTATTTAGGTTACTTAGGAAATAAGTTCGTTATTTAGATTACTTAGGAAATAAATAATTTTTTTATTTAGTTACCTAGGAAATAAGTTCGCTATTTAGGTCACTTAGGAAATAAGTTCCTTATTTAGATTACTTAAGAAAAAAGTTTGCTTTTTTCAAAAATGTATCTTTTATATTGAATGGTAAACATTATATATATATATATATATATATTTACAAATATATATCCATAAACCGTTGCTCGACTTTGGGAAAATAGTTAATTTTTTAACGTAAATTCTTCAAAGTTGGATCAATGTTGAATTACGGTTGTTCAACGTTACAATAATAAATAAATCCACTTGCCAATATTTTCAACGTTGCGTGCCTATTGGGTGGAGTGGTTCGAATGTCACAACATCAGATGTACTGAAACTGCCATTTTTTTATTATTATTTTTTTTTTTATTTGTTTGTTTACTTATTTATTTTATTTATTTTTTTCACAACAAGCAGTTTTGAACACATTTGTGATCTTGTGTAGAAAGGCCGCATATGTGCCAGTTAATTTGTAAATACAGAGGATCTCTTTATTTTCTCGACAAAGTCCATGGAAATGAAAATTGTGAATTACCCCCTGATAATAGGTTTCCAAATCGATTTGGAATAATGTTGGAATACTGTTTGACTTTTCCCTCGTATCAACCATCTTTATCGAACAGACAAACAAACCCTGATTGATATTTCATTCATATTTCGGCTTGACGCAATTTATAGAAGAGCCTACCCTTACTTTTAGGATGTTGACAGTTTAATAAAAGTGTCAAAAACGACTAGCAGGTCATTGATATAAAGGAGTTATGGTGCTTTTATTGGGGAAATGTCAACAGTCTTGGAATGGTACTTTTGACGATTCTCCCCGATTCATGGCGGGTTCTAATGCTTATTTCAACAAAACATAATGACAAAATGACTGTCCCCAAATCCCATGCTTACCTGTCACCCTGTACATGCTACGTTATAATAGTATATCACATTCTACTACTGAAACTAGATTTGATGATAAAGAAATTATTCCAGCTTTATACATTTAAATGAACTACCCATTTTTATTTTTAAGTCTGTATGATACGTTGGCTACCTGAGAATTACAAAACCGGTCGCGGAAGCTCAGTGGTAGAGTGCTCGCTTCGTAACCAGGAGGTCGTAAGTTCGCGACCCGCTCGTGCCATGTCCGCGTCAAACCTAAGACGTTAACATAGGTAGTGATTGCTCCTTTGCCTAACGCTCCGCGTTTACAAGTGAGAATCATGGATCTTTTGGATATGACTTTAAAACCGGAGATCCTGTGTCGTGGCAGGCGTTGGCACGTAAATGAATCCTCACTACTTCAGCCCTGAGCGCTAAGCATGGGTCCAAATTTGTGTTACTTCATCTACAGCTGGTGACGTCTCAGTATTAGTAAAAAATATTCTTAACAGGACGTTAAACAAACAATCAATCAATAAGAATTACAATATTTACTGAGCACGGATGGCGAATATTGTACTTCGAGGGTAGCTACATCATTATATTGACCGAGAACATGTCAATAATTGCTTTACTACATAATTAATAATTCAAACATCGAAACCGGCTATCAGACCTTACGAAACAATAATTGATTAGCCATCTTTGTTTGCAGCTAGAGTGTATAACCCAGTCGATTAATTGATTGGTTGCTTGTTTCACGTCCCTTAGAGAATTTTTCACTCATACTGAGACGTATATGACCTAGTCGAAAGTTATTGGCGACGAGATTTTTCATTGGACGACCAAAAATATTAACCAATCGTATAAATCTGGGCATTGAAAATTTACATGTTAATGTTACATTCATCTTGAGGGCATGTAAAGGTGAATATTTTCTAGTTTGTTTGATCTTAGTCAATCGGAAAACTCTGATTTATTCCATCTTATGATAAAGGGTATCATATAACTACAAAAATTGAATTAAACAATGTTCCAATATCTGGAAGATTTTGTACAATAAGTCTAAAGCTGGTGCCGTCTGTACCAGAATGAAAAAAACCTTGAATGGGATGTAAAACAAACAGACAACAAATCACGCGAAACTATGTAATTAGCAAGCTAAGAAAGTGACAAGGTGTGATTGTCCCGAAGTCGTCCGATGAAACTGTCGACTCTGACATATTCACGGTAGCTCAGTGGTAGAGCGTTCGCTTTGTAACCGGGTTGTCGTGAGTTCGAGCCCCACTCGTGCCATGGCCGCGTCAAACCTAAGACGTAAATATAGGTAGTGATTGCTCCTTCGCCAGACGCTCGGAATTTAGAAGTGAGAATCACGGGTCTTTCGGACATAACATTAAAAACGGAGACCCCCATGTCGTGGCAGACATTGGCACGTTAAAGAACCCTCATTGCTACGGTGCTGAGGGCTAAGCATAGGTCTAAATTTGTGATTCTTCACCTACAGCTGGTGACGTTTCAATATGAGTGAAAAACGGGACGTAAAACAAATCAACAACCAATCTGACGTATTCGATTCCTCTAGAAGTAAACCGGTATTATTAGTATAGGGTATATTAGTTTGTTAAGTTTGTACGGAGTCCCTGTTCATTATTCCGTCAAACGCAAGGCACCTGAAACTATTTTTAAAAAGTGTCAGCTTTCAGAGAACTATGTTCGACGAGAATGAAGATATTCAATCATCTCTCCTCAGTCAGTTTCTTCCAAACCACTTCACATATTTTCCCTGTCAAACTCCGCCTTGGATGAGAGACTTTAACAGTTGCATGACATAGTTCCGATTGAGGTGCTGCATTACATTTTTTCTACTTCGTGCGTTGTCTTATTAACGTTTTAAATTTATTGATATTTCTACCGTGAGTGAGCCATATTTCAAAAAATAATTTGGGATGGTAATATCAGTTATTAGTGCGGTTGTCGTGAAAATTGAAATGATTAATTCTTTCTCCAGATCGAAGATTCAATACAATGTTCTTTATTATTCATGTCGCTATGAAAATGGTTACGCAACCTCCATGTAAAAAAAAGCATGGTAATGTTTTGAATCGGAGGGTGACTGAATGATGGCGCAATTTGACAAATCCCTTTGCACTATACGGCATTGGTTTTAGAGGATTTGGTCTCGGGGGAAAAAAAACCCTTAGAATCTGTAAAGCTCTTAAGAAAGATGACAGACAAACGCATCTACTGACCAGTGCGAAACCCTTCTTTTCTAGAATGTAAATCTCTGCTGAGAAGATGCTGTCTGAAATATTTGAAGCTGAGCATGCGTGTTGTGTGCTGCTATTTTCTTTCCATCCGCCCAAATATATATTGGAAAAGGATTTTTAAAAAGTGTATAATTCATACAATCTATAAATTATATCCATGACGAGTCCAGGATTGTTGAAGGGGGCAATAGACTGAGGGCCACTTTAAGGCCACAAGTGGGTCAAGGGCAAAACCCTTGTTGGGTGTCATCCAGACTTGTTAGATAACTTTTATGGGTTATTCACATAACAATTTCAAAAAGAAAAAATACAAATAAATGATTTGGTCACGGGGGGGGGGGATGTCTCTAAATCCTCCACTAAATATTCCACAGAAGGTAAAACAAGATAGATATTCTAAGACCACTATAAGAATTACTTGGACAGTAGTATGTCCCAAATACATATCAGATTACTGCCAAGTTCGACCGAAAGGAAACGTCATCTGGAAAATTATACCTCTCCAAATGCAGGAAGTGTATGTATTCAAGGATACTTTCTTCTTCTTCTTATTATTATTATTATTATCATTATCATTATTATTTTGGTCTTGTTCATCTTTTTAAGCAGTCTTTTAGCTTAATTTACCTTTCCCGATATTAATTCTATCTAGGTAAGGCATGCACTTTACGCTGGCTATTTACAAACCACGTGACTACTAGATACACAATCATTGGCTAAGATCAGAAAAAAAAAGTTCTTTGTTTCAAGCATACTTCATTTAAATGTTTCAAGTATTTGAAATTTACTGACTTGCGTCACAAATTGAAGCACTCCTATTTAAAGCAAAAAACCAACAAAACAAAAACAAAAAAGAAACACAAAGAATAAGATGAAAAACCGATTTATCTAAATGTTATTCAAATATGTCAAAAAGTAAAAACACCCCCCCGGGAATCGTGTCTTCTTTCAGCAGAACATTTCATGTTACTCAACAAAAATCACGATTCTTGTTTTAACTTGCCAGGTCTTTCTAATGAATGTAAATTCGATAAGTTCACCTGCACAAGATTCTTGGCGTGTCTCTTGATAATAAAATGTCGGTAGAAAACGGCATAATTATTACGCCTCCCCCTCTTCAAGACTAACAAAACCAATATAAAGCTAATGATCATCAAATACGTGGGTGAATGAACAACCAAGTCATTGAAATCAAATCGAATCAACTATTGACGTCATATTCAAAACATACACGTGGTTTCAGGGATGAAAATGAATGAAGAAAAAGAAATGGTTTGAAGAAAAAATGCAAATAATTCAATAATTGCAAAAATATGAAGCAGTGTCAAGGTCATTTTGATTCTAACATGTTTCCCCTATTATTTAACAAGAGCTTTATCTTTCAAAATGTTGTTTGCATTCTTAAATGAAGCTAATCACAATACAGTTGTCAGTTTCATTTAGTCCAAAACCAGACTTGCAACTTGCTCGCTCTTTCTGCATTCCGTAGTTAATTAAGCAATTACGTGTTCAAACATCACATTTTAAATTAGCTAAATTACTCCAAACTATTTGTA
The DNA here is from genome assembly GCA_024699665.1 of Ostrea denselamellosa. Classification (NCBI taxonomy): domain Eukaryota; kingdom Metazoa; phylum Mollusca; class Bivalvia; order Ostreida; family Ostreidae; genus Ostrea; species Ostrea denselamellosa. Next base: position 206,684 of record JAMZEH010000106.1, read on the forward strand.
ACGTTGAATGATTTGAAATTTCCAATCACAACTGAAGTTTTCAAATGATTTGAAAGTAGAGAAAAATAAAAAAATATATATATTTTCGTGCTTTGAAATCAAACTTCAGAAATATTATTTTAATTACAATTAGATTTCAAAATACCTTGTTATACCACGTTGGGTTTTTTTTAAGGATTTAAATATATTAAACAAAAAAACTAAAAGAAAGAAATAATGTGAAATAAACAATATCTAATTTGATATCATAAAATTAATTGAAAATCTTTAATATCAAAAACAAACTTACAAATGGTAATCCTCTGTATCCTCCATTTCAGCTAAGAGGTAAGAATTCCGATCGAAGTTAGACATGTTTTTGCGGAATCGAATTATTTCTATCCTAAATCAAGATTTCTTTTCACATTTGGTCCGAAGCGTTCACATAAAATATTACTTAACAGTGTCAGCTTCATCACTGCTGTGCATCACAGCACCCAGAATTTTAACCAGTATCGTTCTGTTTTTGATTATCTGCGGACTTGCTCCAAAGAATACTTACTTCCGTTGCCAATTCTCGTTCTATGTCACCAGGCAATTCGACAGATCGCACTTGTTATAATCGATGGTCTGATATCATATATAAAAAAATATGTTTATGACGCCGACGCATTTCCATGCCTTAATTGTTCTGGAAATCTAAATCTTATGGCCTCTTTCGATGACATGATATTTGCAAAGTCAAATTCAAAATTAGATGGTTGTCAACGGAAGTCAAGCTCACTAATCTCAACGTCATCAGAATGCTTTAAGTGGCCAGATCGTTTAATCCTTAAATCGAATGTATGACTAGAAAGAATCCATCGATTAGACTTTATAATGTGTTCGTTTTTCTACTGTAGTTTTCATTTTCTTATTCTTGCAAATAAACTAGAGCAAGTCTCTTTTAAAGTAGGAAATAGATAAAGGAATACTCGATGACTGTAAGAAGTTAATGAGCTTTTATTGCAATTACATTCAAAGAAACCATTAATGATCCCGTAAGTTAATCATACCAGCTGCATAATACAAATAACAAAAGGCATGCGGAATATATTTGCGATAAAGATTATGATTTAGCAGAAAACGAATAAAACATGTTATTTTCTGGAATGTAGCTGGTATCGATAATGGCCACTGTTCGATAACGTTTAATTTCGCGCTTTGTTTTGACAGATAACGTGCGTATTACCATGCGCGTTTCAAAGAGGGTACCACAACTTTTCATATGCACTTATCAAATTGCATTATTCCGAAATCTGGAATTTGGTCTTTGACTTAACTTCATTCAGTTCGTTAAAAACTAATTATTTGATAACAACTTAACAAGAATTAAAGATTAGCCGATATTGGATATGTAGTACATATTTCTTACGGTATATTGAAATTGTCAGAAGTTTTGTGCAATTATTTTTTAATCTCAGTTCCTCAGAACTTTTCTTCTTTGATAAACCGCGTCTACAACAACTCATATTGCTAAGAAACAGAATTTTCATCGAATAATCAAGGCGGTATATTTCAATACGAGTAAATGACATCTGGGGTTACGCTTAACAACACCTGCTACAAACAAACTTTTTATTAAAAAAAATAATGAAAATGAAACCAACATTTATGTTTTTTATAAGTAAAGTGAGTACAATTTACCGTAAGGAATGTAATTTATTCCCATGGTTTCTCAATTGAGTCTCCACAGGAAAGGAGTAGGGATTTATACATATACACTGTATAGAGTTAGAAAGGGAGGGATATATATTTCAACATTTGAACATCTAGAAAATTTACAAGTCCCTTATTTTAAGTAGTTTAATGTCTACATTACATGTACAGTGAGTAGTTCAATGTCTATATTATACAGTAAGTAGTTCAATGTCTATATTATACAGTAAGTAGTTCAATGTCTATATAATGCAGTGAGTAGTTCAATGTCTATATTATACAGTAAGTAGTTCACTGTCTATATTATACAGTGAGTAGTTCAATGTCTATATTATACAGTGAGTAGTTCAATGTCTATATTATACAGTAAGTAGTTCACTGTCTATATTATACAGTGAGTAGTTCAATGTCTATATTATACAGTGAGTAGTTCAATGTCTATATTATACAGTGAGTAGTTCAATGTCTATATTATACAGTGAGTAGTTCAATGTCTATATAATGCAGTGAGTAGTTCACTGTCTATATAATGCAGTGAGTAGTTCAATGTCTATATAATGCAGTGAGTAGTTCACTGTCTATATAATGCAGTGAGTAGTTCACTGTCTATATAATGCAGTGAGTAGTTCACTGTCTATATAATGCAGTGAGTAGTTCACTGTCTATATAATGCAGTGAGTAGTTCACTGTCTATATAATGCAGTGAGTAGTTCACTGTCTATATAATGCAGTGAGTAGTTCACTGTCTATATTATACAGTGAGTAGTTCACTGTCTATATTATACAGTGAGTAGTTCACTGTCTATATTATACAGTGAGTAGTTCACTGTCTATATAATGCAGTGAGTAGTTCAATGTCTATATAATGCAGTGAGTAGTTCAATGTCTATATAATGCAGTGAGTAGTTCAATGTCTATATAATGCAGTGAGTAGTTCACTGTCTATATAATGCAGTGAGTAGTTCACTGTCTATATAATGCAGTGAGTAGTTCACTGTCTATATAATGCAGTGAGTAGTTCACTGTCTATATAATGCAGTGAGTAGTTCACTGTCTATATTATACAGTGAGTAGTTCACTGTCTATATTATACAGTGAGTAGTTCACTGTCTATATTATACAGTGAGTAGTTCACTGTCTATATAATGCAGTGAGTAGTTCAATGTCTATATAATGCAGTGAGTAGTTCAATGTCTATATAATGCAGTGAGTAGTTCAATGTCTATATAATGCAGTGAGTAGTTCAATGTCTATATAATGCAGTGAGTAGTTCAATGTCTATATAATGCAGTGAGTAGTTCAATGTCTATATAATGCAGTGAGTAGTTCAATGTCTATATAATGCAGTGAGTAGTTCAATGTCTATATAATGCAGTGAGTAGTTCAATGTCTATATAATGCAGTGAGTAGTTCAATGTCTATATAATGCAGTGAGTAGTTCAATGTCTATATAATGCAGTGAGTAGTTCAATGTCTATATAATGCAGTGAGTAGTTCACTGTCTATATAATGCAGTGAGTAGTTCAATGTCTATATAATGCAGTGAGTAGTTCAATGTCTATATAATGCAGTGAGTAGTTCAATGTCTATATAATGCAGTGAGTAGTTCAATGTCTATATAATGCAGTGAGTAGTTCACTGTCTATATAATGCAGTGAGTAGTTCACTGTCTATATAATGCAGTGAGTAGTTCAATGTCTATATAATGCAGTGAGTAGTTCAATGTCTATATAATGCAGTGAGTAGTTCAATGTCTATATAATGCAGTGAGTAGTTCAATGTCTATATAATGCAGTGAGTAGTTCAATGTCTATATTATACAGTGAGTAGTTCAATGTCTATATTATACAGTAAGTAGTTCAATGTCTATATTATACAGTGAGTAGTTCAATGTCTACATTATACAGTGAGTAGTTCAATGTCTATATCAGTTATACATTGAGTCGTTTACTGCCTACATCAGTTATACAGTGAGTCGTTTAGCGCCTACATCAGTTATACAGTGAGTCGTTTAGTGCCTACATCAGTTATACAGTGAGTCGTTTAGTGCCTACATCAGTGATACAGTGAGTCGTTTACTGCCTACATCAGTTATACAGTGAGTCGTTTACTGCCTACATCAGTTATACAGTGAGTCGTTTAGTGCCTACATCAGTGATACAGTGAGTCGTTTACTGCCTACATCAGTTATACAGTGAGTCGTTTACTGCCTACATCAGTTATACAGTGAGTCGTTTAGTGCCTACATCAGTTATACAGTGAGTCGTTTAGTGCCTACATCAGTTATACAGTGAGTCGTTTAGTGCCTACATCAGTGATACAGTGAGTCGTTTACTGCCTACATCAGTTATACAGTGAATCGTTTAGTGCCTACATCAGTTATACAGTGAGTCGTTTACTGCCTACATCAGTGATACAGTGAGTCGTTTAGTGCCTACATCAGTTATACAGTGAATCGTTTAGTGCCTACATCAGTTATACAGTGAGTCGTTTACTGCCTACATCAGTTATACAGTGAGTCGTTTACCGCCTACATCAGTTATACAGTGAGTCGTTTACTGCCTACATCAGTGATACAGTGAGTCGTTTACTGCCTACATCAGTTATACAGTGAGTCGTTTACCGCCTACATCAGTGATACAGTGAGTCGTTTAGTGCCTACATCAGTTATACAGTGAGTCGTTTAGTGCCTACATCAGTTATACAGTGAGTCGTTTAGTGCCTACATCAGTGATACAGTGAGTCGTTTAGTGCCTACATCAGTTATACAGTGAATCGTTTAGTGCCTACATCAGTTATACAGTGAGTCGTTTACTGCCTACATCAGTTATACAGTGAGTCGTTTACCGCCTACATCAGTTATACAGTGAGTCGTTTACTGCCTACATCAGTGATACAGTGAGTCGTTTACTGCCTACATCAGTTATACAGTGAGTCGTTTACCGCCTACATCAGTTATACAGTGAGTCGTTCACTGCCTACATCAGTGATACAGTGAGTCGTTTAGTGCCTACATCAGTGATACAGTGAATCGTTTAGTGCCTACATCAGTTATACAGTGAGTCGTTTAGTGCCTACATCAGTTATACAGTGAGTCGTTTAGTGCCTACATCAGTTATACAGTGAGTCGTTTACTGCCTACATCAGTTATACAGTGAGTCGTTTACTGCCTACATCAGTTATACAGTGAGTCGTTTAGTGCCTACATCAGTTATACAGTGAGTCGTTTAGCGCCTACATCAGTTATACAGTGAGTCGTTTAGCGCCTACATCAGTTGTACAGTGAGTCGTTTAGTGCCTACATCTGTTGTACAGTGAGTCGTTTAGTGCCTACATCAGTTATACAGTGAATCGTTTAGCGCCTACATCAGTTATACAGTGAGTCGTTTAGTGCCTACATCAGTTATACAGTGAGTCGTTTAGCGCCTACATCAGTTATACAGTGAGTCGTTTAGCGCCTACATCAGTTATACATTGAGTCGTTTAGCGCCTACATCAGTTATACAGTGAGTCGTTTAGTGCCTACATCAGTTATACAGTGAGTCGTTTAGCGCCTACATCAGTTATACAGTGAGTCGTTTACTGCGTACATCAGTTATACAGTGAGTCGTTTACTGCCTACATCAGTTATACAGTGAGTCGTTTACTGCCTACATCAGTTATACAGTGAGTCGTTCTTTACCTACATCAGTTGCTGTACATCGAATGTTTGATTCCCGTAGGTATTATATATTTACTTTAGCATACCCGCGGGGATCCGGGTTGTTAGAATAGATCCTCAGCACCCATTGCTTGTCGTAAGAGGTGACTAAATGGGGTGGTCCTTCGGATGAGACCGCAAAAACCGAGGTCCCATGTCACAGCCGATGTGGCACGATGAAGATCCCTCCGCGCTCAAAGGTCATAAGCGCCGAGAATAGGCCTACATTTTGCAGCCCTTCACCGGCAATTGTGACGTCTTCATATGAAAGATTCTCAAGCGGGACGTTAAACAGTATATAATCAATAAATCGAATGTTTGCTTGGATATACTGTAGATATGGTAGTTGTATGCTATGCTTGTACTGACTATATAGTCAGTTGTTGTATGCCTATAGAGACAGTATAATATTCTGTTATATGCCTGCATTGGCTGTTCAGGTAGTCATTCATGTTATGCATTGTCTGGAAAAAGATAATCGCTCAATACCTACATTATATGTAGTACAGTAGGTCTATGAATACCTGCATTGTCTGATGTACAGTAGATCTATCAATACCTGCATTATATGTAGTACAGTAGGTCTATCAATACCTACATTATATGTAGTACAGTAGGTCTATCAATACCTGCATTGTTTGTTGTACAGTAGGTCTATCAATACCTGCATTGTTTGTTGTACAGTCGTTCTATGAATACCTGCATTGTCTGTTGTACATTGAGTCTGTCAATACCTGCATTATATGTTGTACAGTAGGTCTATCAATACCTGCATTGTCTGTTGTACAGTGAATCTGTCAATACCTGCATTATATGTTGTACAGTAGGTCTATCAATACCTGCATTGTCTGATGTACAGTAGGTCTATCAATACCTGCATTATATGTAGTACAGTAGGTCTATCAATACCTACATTATATGTAGTACAGTAGGTCTATCAATACCTGCATTATATGTAGTACAGTAGGTCTATCAATACCTGCATTGTTTGTTGTACAGTCGTTCTATGAATACCTGCATTGTCTGTTGTACATTGAGTCTGTCAATACCTGCATTATCTGTTATACAGTGAGTCTGTCAATACTTGTATTATATGTTGTACAGTGAGTCTGTCAATACCTGCATTATCTGTTGTACAGTGAGTCTATCAATACCTGCATTATCTGTTGTACATTGAGTCTGTCAATACCTACATTATATGTTATACAGTGAGTCTGTCAATACCTGCATTATCTGTTATACAGTGAGTCTGTCAATACCTGCATTGTCTGTTGTACATTGAGTCTGTCAATACTTGCATTATCTGTTGTACAGTGAGTCTTTCAATACCTGCATTATATGTTATACAGTGAGTCTGTCAATACCTGCATTATCTGTTGTACAGTGGATCTATCAATACCTACATTATATGTAGTACAGTAGGTCTATCAATACCTGCATTGTTTGTTGTACAGTCGTTCTATGAATACCTGCATTGTCTGTTGTACATTGAGTCTGTCAATACCTGCATTATCTGTTATACAGTGAGTCTGTCAATACTTGTATTATATGTTGTACAGTGAGTCTATCAATACCTGCATTATCTGTTGTACAGTGAGTCTGTCAATGCCTGCATTATCTGTTATACAGTGAGTCTGTCAATACTTGTATTATATGTTGTACAGTGAGTCTGTCAATACCTGCATTTTATGTTGTACAGTGGGTCTATCAATACCTGCATTATCTGTTGTACAGTGAGTCTGTCAATACCTGTATTATATGTTGTACAGTGAGTCTGTCAATACCTGCATTTTATGTTGTACAGTGGGTCTATCAATACCTGCATTATCTGTTATACAGTGAGTCTGTCAATACCTGCATTGTCTGTTGTACAGTGAGTCTGTCAATACCTGCATTATCTGTTGTACAGTGAGTCTGTCAATACCTGCATTATCTGTTGTACAGTGGATCTATCAATACCTGCATTATATGTTGTACATTGAGTCTGTCAATACCTGCATTATCTGTTATACAGTGAGTCTGTCAATACTTGCATTATCTGTTGTACATTGAGTCTGTCAATACCTGCATTATCTGTTATACAGTGAGTCTGTCAATACCTGCATTATATGTTGTACAGTGAGTCTGTCAATACCTGCATTGTCTGTTATACAGTGAGTCTGTCAATACCTGCATTATCTGTTGTACAGTGAGTCTGTCAATACCTGCATTATCTGTTGTACAGTGAGTCTATCAATACCTGCATTATCTGTTATACAGTGAGTCTGTCAATACCTGCATTATCTGTTGTACAGTGAGTCTGTCAATACCTGCACTATCTGTTATACAGTGAGTCTGTCAATACCTGCATTATCTGTTGTACATTGAGTCTGTCAATACCTGCATTATATGTTGTACAGTGAGTCTGTCAATACTTGTATTATATGTTATACAGTGAGTCTGTCAATACCTGCATTATCTGTTGTACATTGAGTCTGTCAATACCTGCATTATATGTTGTACAGTGAGTCTGTCAATACTTGTATTATATGTTGTACAGTGAGTCTGTCAATACCTGCATTATCTGTTGTACAGTGGGTCTATGAATACCTGCATTATCTGTTATACAGTGAGTCTATCAATACCTGCATTATCTGTTGTACAGTGAGTCTGTCAATACCTGCATTATCTGTTGTACAGTGAGTCTGTCAATACCTGCATTATCTGTTGTACAGTGAGTCTGTCAATACCTGCATTATCTGTTATACAGTGAGTCTGTCAATACCTGCATTGTCTGTTGTACAGTGAATCTGTCAATACCTGCATTATCTGTTATACAGTGAGTCTGTCAATACCTGCATTGTCTGTTGTACAGTGAGTTTGTCAATACCTGCATTATCTGTTATACAGTGAGTCTGTCAATACCTGCATTATCTGTTGTACAGTGAGTCTGTCAATACCTGCATTATATGTTGTACAGTGAGTCTGTCAATACCTGCATTGTCTGTTGTACAGTGAGTCTGTCAATACCTGCATTGTCTGTCAAATCCGGGAAGATTGACTTGAGATGCAGATGAGTTTGCTTCTAACACAACACAGATTGATGAAGTCACGTATTGTTTTCGGCTATGTCAAAACAATTTAACAAGTTTAGGATAATCTGCTTATTCACTATAACAAAATTTAAATTTCGGTTGAATCTTATAATGCCACTGGAACATTTTCTACTCCTATGTTGTGGGGAAATGCTTGAAATAGTTGTTGTTAATTAATAGTACGATATTTTCTGTCATCCGCCAGTGATTCCAGAAATTATTTATAATTTCGTATATACTTTATCCATATTTGCACTTAAATGGTAAATTGTATTTGTCTATACCCCCGGTGTCGCCGATTTTTTTTTTTTTTTCTTTTAGTACATATATATGATTTTGACGGTTTCCAAAGATCATGATCCACCAAAATAAAAACCACTTAATTTATGTAAATCAGCATACACAGTAATCGACAAAAAGTGAGTTCATCAAAATTTTATTCACCAAAATTAATAGTGTACCTTGAAGACCCAAATCCGCCAAATTTGTGTCCCGCCAAAATATAGCTATACAGTATGTTGGTCATTTCTGAAGGAAACTTTACAAAAATCATTAGAACTCTTTATATTAGAATATGTGATTTGAAATTAGTTCGGACAAATAAAAATCAGTTTACACATTATTATGTATCAACATGCACCCAGGACGGATTCAATTGAGTGTTTGCTTTGTATCTGGTGTTAAACGCTAGGTACATTGTGCAATGATAATTAAGAGGAAAAAACGTAATTTTCATGACAAAGCACTTTATTCAATTTATTGAATTGCAAAATCCACCAAACAGAGTGACCATTCACGATAGGCCCCATTAACGCACATATAAAGTCCAATGGTTTTATGTACGTAAATATATAATGAGAAGAAAATGATGTTTGTGAAAAAAAAGTTATAATTATAAGCAAGACCAAACTTCCTGCTGGACAGGACTGGATCAATACACAGAACAAGTATTGTACATGGATATTCTGTGAGTTACTCCCATAGTACTGCTTCAAGCAAGAGAAAAATAATCCTTTTACAATATCCAAATGTATGACGATTTCTCATTGTATCTTTATTCTTAAAAATTTCAGAAATTTTCTTCAAATTCAATATCACTAGTAATTACGTATTTGCTCCCCGTTTCTTTGAGAGCGAGTTCGATTACTAGCTCGGATTCGGTAAAGGTGTACTTGATGACGTAGACCTGTGGCTTCTTCGATCTAGCGGGCAGAACATGGTTCATCCACACCTTACACACCTCTTGACATGCGTCATCGGTGATGTATTCAACCCCTTTCTTTTTAGTTTTATAAACTGCAAACACCGAATCTTCGTAATTGATAGCCTCGACTTCGTTTCGAATCACCATTCCGACCTTGACGGGAGTTCCCGCCTTTAGGAACGGTTTAAACACCCCACGACACCAGGTTCCACCCACACTTTCTATTTTTAGCTTCTCCGGGTGGGTTCCTTGTTGAAAAGGAACTTTGATCCCTGAGCCGTAGGTATGACGTATCAATCGCTTGTCTACAATGTTAGCCGCGTGTCCAAGAACGACCGCTCCTTTAAAGACAGCTGTACCGGGTTCTTTGGGATACAGCACGTACCGTTTTGAATGTTGGTATTTATGAAACATCGTCTGCTGTACTAGTTTCGATTCTGCGGTTCCACCAACAAATACCAACATCACAACTGACGAAAGCTCTTTGATTTTGAATAACGCATCTAGATGATCTGCTATTTTGTCTGTAACAGTTTTAAAAACGTCTTGGATAATGCTCATTTCAAAATGCATCGTACCATCTGTCATTTTGATTTTGCCTTTGTGCTTGAATTTTCCGCTTCGTGTCAGGTCGGAAATTGTTTTGTCATTTAAAGACTGATAAATCTCGTTCAATCTGTTCGGAATGTAAATAATAAAGTTGCCACTCTTCTTTTTCTGTACGGCGGGAACATCCTGTTTCAATCTCTCAAATTCTTTGATCCATTTTATGAATTCACCACATGCTTGAACTCTGAAACGATCCATGGTTTCCTCCCCAAGCATTCCCGTCATGAACTTGACAAACGCCTCGTCAATGGCCACGCCTCCCCACGACAGCCCGGAGGGTTCGTGTGCTTCTTTTATTTCCATTCTTGATGATCGTTCGTGGACGGTAATGTCTGTTGTTCCCCCTGTGAAAAAGAAAATGTTGTGATCTGCTTGAACATCATGTATCATATGCAACAAATGTTTGTTCGTTAGTCTGAGCAACAGGCTTTAGTTAGCTTTGCCGATCAAATGCTTTCTGGGTGTTATCTTCTGTCTGTCGGGCCGTCCGAAATAAATTTGCACAATGTACTTCTCGTCTGTAGTGCTGTCCTTCTGTCTGTCTGCAGGCATGTAACATCGCTTTTCAAATAGTTTGACTACACAGTTATCTAAAAATTATTGACAAACAAACACGAAAAAAAAAAATACAAATGGGTTAAAATACTTAGGTAATTCAACCCAAAACTTCATAATCTCTTTTAATAATCGGCGGGGCTGGGGGTGTGGTGGGATGGTTGATTCTCCAATACACGGATTCATAGGTTCAAGTTTACATTCTAACCACCGTTCACTACTAGCCTAAAAAGGGGACAACAAGCCAATTAATCGACCTTTGCGTGTAAACATAAATGGAAAAAAGCATGTTACGTGCTTAGTCTGTGACAAGTTTTCAAGATAATTTGAGTGATTTGAAATGAAAGTTGGAATGTCGAATCCTTATGTAAAACAATGTTCAATTTAATTCGAGGATAGGTCGGCATTCTTTTGGGGATGATTGGGAAATGCTAGTGGTAAAAATAATTAGCTAACTCAAAGACTAGAAATAGTAGACAGCGACAAGAATAGACAATCACTTCTCACGTATCAGTGGAAGACATTAAGATGTGTTCGATCAAATTACTTGAAAGCAAACTACTGGCTTTATAATGGTAAGATAAAAAGGATTAAACAAAGGTCAAGGGTATCACCTCCAATATCCACGACTAGGTACTTCGCCCCTAATGGCTGTGTATCTAGACTTCCGGTATCCGCCTCGGATTTAGCAAAGAGACAAAAGACGGACGCTGCGTCAGACTCGTTGGCAATTATCAGATTGGAACTCTTTATGCCAGCCTGCAATAAAATCATAAATCTGGACCACATCATATATTACTGAATTTTCTTGTGTTCTGGGAGTACAGTCCACTCCGGATATATTGAAATTCAGGGGAATGACTTCAATTGTTTATTATACCCGAAGTTCAATATAAGTAATGTTAAACCCTATAAATAATGTTAATGGAGACTTGTTTTTACTTCAGTGTAACTGATAGTTCAATATAAGTAATGTTAAACCCTATAAATAATGTTAATGGAGACTTGTTTTTACTTCAGTGTAACTGATAGTTCAATATAAGTAATGTTAAACCCTATAAATAATGTTAATGGAGACTTGTTTTTACTTCAGTGTAACTGATAGTTCAATATAAGTAATGTTAAACCCTATAAATAATGTTAATGGAGACTTGTTTTTACTTCAGTGTAACTGATAGTTCAATATAAGAGACTTTAGTATAACAGATAGTTCAATATAAGAGACTTCAGTATAACAGATAATTCAGTATAAGTTGCTTCAATATAACAGATAGTTCAATATAAGTGACTTCAATATAACAGATAGTTCAGTATAAGTTGCTTCAATATAAGTGGAGTAGATTTTAATAGCTGAGACAACAGAGGAAGAAGACCTGTTGTGTCCATGCATTATATACAAGTAATTGCTTCTTTTTTTTTTTGCTTTTTTTTTTGCTTGTTGAGAAAATCGGAAGAAGGGTTTTGATCATAATCCGGAGAAAACATTGTAAATAGAAACTACTTTCAATATTATATGTATTTGAATTTTCGAAAGATTAAATTGCTTCTAGAATTATTCTTAAAGATGCATATAGGAGTTGGTAAAATGTTTTGTGTTCATTTGAAACATAATAGATAGCTTTATTAATGAAAACAATGGTTTTTTCATAGATTTTAAATTGTTTAATTGTAAGATTTTATTTTATTATTATTTTTGTTTGTTTGTTTGTTTGTTTATTTGGAAAGAGTTACGGTCACGGTAATTCGAGACAAGATGTTATGTTATATTGAAAGGTTTGTAAGAGAAACTAACATTATATAATTACTTACACAGTTGGTAAAATTGGATACTTCATAAAACTGTTAATACTAGTAAATTGAATTGTTAATCTAATGGCCAGTACGAGTAAATTGAACTTGTAGATTGAGAGAATTATTAATTTTATTTCCAGTACTGACAGACAGGGAGAATTTCTGAGTACTAGTAAATTGTACTTGTAGATTGTGAGAATTATTCATTTTATTTCCAGTACTGACAGATAGAGAGAATTTCTGAGTACTAGTAAATTGTACTTATAGATTGTGAGAGTTGAATACACGCCTTATTGGCCGCTGATCTCATTAAAGTTTTTGCCGCCGTGTCCCAGATACTCGGTACGGTAACGACCCACTGGACTTCCTTTTCCTTTATTTGAGGCTCTTGACGAACCAATCGCTCCATAGCGTGAGATTTGATGTATTTTATGGTCTCCGTGACAACCAAAAGCGCGGAAACTTTCTTTCCAATGGCATCTTCAATTTGCAGGTTTGGAGTAATCTATTTAAATAAAAAAAAAAAAGAGGAAAAAATTTCTTTGACGGAAATTGTACATGTTATATATTCAAATTGAATGAAGCATTAAAAATGTGGACACGTTATTTTATTACGATTAGAAAATTCACTCCGAAATCAGGAAGTGACCAGGAGATTTGCTCCTTGATAACGATGTTTCAGTGTGAAAAATCACCAGGTATAGAGACCTTTTCTGTTGTTTGTATTCTGAACGTTTGAGAGCGTAAAACAGATTGATCACTAATTTATCAATCGATCAGGTTTGACAGTTTTATTAGATCAAGTCTTATAACCACCCGTTTATCTGCATTAATTTTCTAGCAATCGCGAGGAAAAGCATTGTCCATGGCGGATAAAATCCCATTTCTGTAACACAGAGGAAAATGGATTACTTTTCTGTTCATATAGAAAAAGAATTGGTGCAAAGCACGTCATGTTCCTTAACACGAGAGAGAGAGAGAGAGAGAGAGAGAGAGAGAGAGAGAGAGAGAGAGAGAGAGAGAGAGAGAGAGAGTGTGTGTGTGTGTGTGTGCGTGTCTGTTTAGAAATATGGAAGGATGGAGTCAAGAATATGTTTTGGTTTTGCATTCATAAAAGATTCAGGAGCAGAGGTCGTTGGATGTAGTCGTGTGTAGAGATCAAAAATAAATACCAAGAAAATAACCGTCTACTGCAAATTAGGTTACATTTCAGAGAACACAAATAATGAGATCAGTTCATGGTTTCAAAATAAATACTTCTTGTATATAGAATAGAAACAAGAAATGTGTTTTGCTGTGTTAAAAGATTGATTGATTGATTGTTTTCCACCACACTCAACAATTTTTCAGTTATCTGTTGGCGTCCAGTTTTTATTGGTGGAGGAGAGATTCCAGACACAATGCACCTGGGAAGAGACCACCTAGGTTAAAAGAGACCTAAAGCAGATCAATAAAGATGACATAAGAAAAAAAAGGGGGGGGGGGTGAGGGAATTGTCACAAAAGTACTTATAACGCTTCCTACAAACAAACTTTTCCCCAAAAAAATAATGAAAATGAAAACTAAATTTATGATTTTTTAAAGAAGTGAAATGAATACAATTTACCGCACAAATTGTATTTTATTCCCTCGATTTCTCAAGAAGGAAAATTTGTAGTTATATAGGGAGAGGTAACATATTTAAACCTTTGAACTGATCCAAAGAAAATCTATATGTCTCTTATTTTTGGGAAATTTTATATATGCATGCTAATTTTGACTATGGATTGCTCCATTTGCCTGATCAGTACTGTATATAGGGCTCATGGCGGTGTGACCTGTCAACAGAGAATGCTTATTCCTCCTAGACACCTGATCCTGCCTCTGGTGTGTCCAGAGGTCTGTGTTTGCCCTATGCTTAATTTGGTATTCTTTATAGGAATTATATAAGATTAATCACTGTATAATTTCATACGTTTGTTTGTATTGAGTATCTTTAATCACAATAACTACTTTCATAAATAAAGTCGGAGATGCACTGACCTCATTTTTGAAGAGCTGCATTTTGAACCTTTCAAAGTAGTACCAGTCTTCGTGCAATTCCTCCGCTGCTAGTTCTGCGTACTTATTTTCCGCCTCGTAGCCGAAGGCGTGGAACTGCATCGTTGGGTCTAACAGGAGGCACGTAGGCGCCTTTAGGCTTTGCAGACCCTGGGATTTGTCAGTCCATTTTTCGTTTAGAGTCACATCTAGCTGGTCCGCCCGAAAGTCGTCGCGAGTGGAATAAGCGTAGCCTGTACCGGTGGAGCCGATGTCTATTGCTATGCACGCCATATAGTCCTTCAGTGGTTTATGTGGCATTTTGAAAATTGTTTTTCAAAAGTATGGATCACAATTAATGGACCACTTTCTGTCTATACATATATAAAGTAATTGTTAGATGTCTATTTAAATTCACGTGTAACACGTTTCAAAATGAGAGATATAAACCAAGGTTTTATGTGCATGTTGATGTACTAAATGACGTTCAATCATTTCGCGAGATCAATTCAGCAAGCGTAGAAAATTGTAAATAAAATTTTTAAAAAATATACCTACATTAAATATCAGAAATACGTACTAAAATGGTTTTATTTTTAATAATTAGACCTTACCTCTACAGACGAAGATTGTAAATTGCTGCCCGTCAAAGTGTAACGACATGGAACGTGTGCATTTCAAAAAATAGCATTTAACAATAGTTTCAAATGCATTTAATTAAGACGGTATTATACGTCTGTATTTTCGTTTGGTATTTCTCAATTCATTCACTAAAATTAATTATTTATTACTTTCAAAATATCACCACTCCATTCAGTGTTCCAATGTACATATACACACAGAGTCGCTTCCTACACAACGACCATCAAACCTTTTCTATTAACGGCCAAATACTGCATTTGTCTTCAGTGTAAACTTTATATCACTTTCACCAGCGAGGATTAGCGTGGAGGAGTTTTCTACTCTAGTTATAAAAAAGATCTCTCGGCCTCCACTTTTCTGAATTAAACACAATGTGCCTATCGTCGGCATTGTCATTAACTTTTTAACATTTTTTCCCGACTTCTTCTCCAGAACCGCCATATCATATGTGTGGCCGGTCAACAGGGGATGATTACTTCCGCAGGGATTCGTAATTGCCCTCCTTTTGATTTTGTATTCTCTTATAAGAATTATGAGATTGGTTAATTACTATTTTAAAGTTTGTTAAAAAGCCCAGAAAATTTTTTAAATCTTCATTTCAAAAACGACATGCTTTATATGATGCAATTTGTTAAATCAATATAAAAGCGTCATGAGACGTATATTCAATCAAATCATGGCCCCGGGGTTATAACATATTGGGGATAATTTTACCTAGAAATCTATAGGGCAGTCTTTACAAACGATTTTCTCAATTTGTCAAATCAATACAATTTTGTTCAAATTATGACCCTCCGGATTGGGGCCATAAAGGCTTCTAAAATTTTATTTAGAAATCTATAAAAAAAAAATGTTTACATATCTCCTTATCACGAAGAAATGATGTGTCAAATTAACAATGTAGACATTTTCATCGAGTATAGATTTAAGTCTGTAAAAATGTTGGCCTCAAGACCAAAACTGAGGATAAAAGTCTAAATTCTGAGACCAACTAACTTATGAAAATAATTTTCATAAACAAACTTTTCAGTACGTGTTTGTATTTGAATATTTTTTATATAAACCAGCAGTTTTTTTTAAACATCTGTGCTTGATAAATCCTAAGGTATAAGTATTCCAAATTTGAACTTAGTCTATTCTCAGTTTTTTGTGGTCATCAAGCCTGAAGTAAAAATGTGTATCTATAACAAGGTGATTCAGGTCAGCCTTGTGACCCACGGGCCTCTCGTTATTGGGTCCCTGTCCTGTTTGTCACTCTGTCCATCTGTGGTTTAAAAATGAAAGGACTTTGTTGGATGTAATTTTTGTTGAAAGACATTTCCAGAAGTGCCACATTTTTTTTTTTTAACTTTGAACCCACTAATTAAAACTATAGTAACATTGCAAATCAATTCAAACATTGTCGAGATGACTCTGACAAGTGTGGTACTACATGGATCTGAAAGTGGGTTTGATAATTACAGGAGATAATTCATCAAACAAGAACTTTCTGTCGGACCGTAAGGTCATGGGTTCAATACCTGCCTGTACTTTGGCCATGTCCAAACCTAAAATATAAAAATAGATAGCGACTGCTCCTTCACCAAATGTTCGGCATTCAGAAGTGAGAATCATGGGTCTTTCGAATATGACCTTAAATACGGAGGTCCCGTGTCACAGCAGTCATTGGCACGTTAATTAATTAAAGAACCCTTAATGCTGCGGTCCCGAGTGTTAAAACATAGGTCCAAATTTGTGTTACTTCATCTACGGCTGGTGATGTCTTGATACGAGTGAAAAATTCTTCAAGGGATGCATTTCATAAGCACAGTTTTTCTTTTCAATTATCTATATCCATCTGACATAGTCACAGACCTGATATGTCAATTTTAGCAAGTGAAAACAGAAGAGACATGTTACCTTTGACGTATGATGATGAATACTGCATTTGAAGGTGAGTTTATATTATGTCTACTATTTGGCAAATTCATATACAGTAAAACACAGTTATAGTGAACCTCCAGGGCCAGCCAAAAACAATTTGTTATAACCAAACTACCTTATATCCAATAGCATTTTTATTATTTTCCTATCATAGGAGAATACAAGTAAACATGACTTCGCAATAAGGGTGAATTCTTTATAATCATGTTCATTATAAGCATGTTTTTACTGTACAATGTATTCAGATCTATTGAGTTCCACTTCAATACTTTAATATTAAATATATAAAACACAGGTATATATTTTTATTTTAAATTTTAAAAAAATCATATTTGAAAGCATCAATGTTTTGTAACAAATTAGAAAGTAATTTATATTACATAAGTTTAAGTACCCTGCAAATGATGAAGAGCACCTACTGAAAATGACAAGATGGTTATTATACAATGATTTAAAGTTGACTAGCAACAGTGAAAATGTCACAGAAATGTGATTTTGATGTCAGTAGTTATTTTAATATTTTCAAGTACAACTGTACAATATTATTGTACACTAACACTGTACAGCCAGAATTGTAAACTTGGAAATTTACTCTTGTACAAATTGTATTCATTCATACACGAATATCATGAGACATACTTTTGATTATTGAAGGGTAATAGAACATAACAAAATACATGAAACAATAATGTGAGTAAGATATTATCATGTACTTGTTAAATAAACCTTATGTGAAGTTTCCAAATTTACAGTATTCCAATATATTCAATTTACAACCATCTCTTTATAACTGTTAATATTTTTCATTATGTTTAGAATAATTCATAAAAAAAAGAAAAAAAAAAGAGGAATACATAATTTCTACACATACTAATGCTTAAATTTCATACATTGACAAAAATCCCTTTTTTGTGATGATGCTTTTAAAGTAATTGATTTCAAGTTGAAATTTTCATAAAATAAATAAAATAAACATTTAATACATACATTTAACATTGTGGACTGTGGACTTCCACAAAATTAAAAAGTGATCAAAAATTCAAAAAAAATATTGTCAACATGCGTAGCAAGAAATTGTAAGGTATAGAAACCAATACATATTGGAAAGATTGTTTTAACAAATTGTTTTGATACAAAGGAATGCATTTTATATAAGTCCACATGTTACCAAATGCAACATTCTATGTACAAAAACTAAAATGATTTTCTAAACTTAGCACTATATAAAATATAAAGATCAGTAACAACACTGTTAATATGAAAACACAAAATATAAGTATAGACACATCTGAATTAAAAACATTTAATATAATGGGAAATGTAACTCTTAAAACCAATAACATATGACATACCAACAGGTATAAAACATTTCTTTCTGTAAATTCTGAAAACCACTCACCTGATAAAATAAAAATATCAAGTGTGTCTCTCACTAGTCTTAAAATGTAACACTCTCTGAGACCACAATCGATGGAGATGAGTTCTTAGTGCACACCGTCAGACAAATGAACAATAAATAAAACATATTTACACTGAGATCAGTTAGATTCTGTCTGGTATTTTCCTACATATAAATGCACTAACATACATAATTATTTTTCAAATGAAGATGACTTCCTGCAGTTCTCTCCCTTGAGATGACACAAAGTTTCCAACACATAAACAGAAAACAAACTTTTTTGAAATTGGCAGTGTTGTAAAATGCTTTCAAAATGATAAAATTTGAGAACATTTAATCATACACAAAGCCTTTGAGGCTAGTCAAAAGATAAGGTTTGAGATGAAAGTTTGATAGATCTACATGTACACCGGCTGCATCATATGCATATTTTCTAATAATGAATGCAAACGGTTCATATAATTTGTAATTCTTTCATGTACCCAAGTTATAATAGAGAAATGAGAATAATTTTTATATTGGGTCTTCAAAAAATAAACCAGTGTGACACAGAGTGATATATATATATATGTTATTATTAAACAAGTGATGGTTTTGCAGTGGAAGACGAAAAATCACACAGGATATTGACGATGGTAATGTTGTAGACAGCTATAAAATTGAAGCTTTACTTAGATTGTCTCTAAGTATGGAATCCATGACAACTTGGAAAACGACCTGAATATTGCTTGTGTCTGTGGCAGTGGTGAAATGTGGGTAGATAACTTTGGACGCCACTGTACTTTGTTCCATGAACTTTTGTTGTATAAACATAGCAGCTGATTTCACATCTTTATCTTTCCCTGCAATTCATAATATCAATATTCAAATTTTTAACACAATAAATTGTAAATGTACTATATTAGTAGTCCACAGATCTCCACAGTACATGCCATTTCCTGATTATACTGTAGAAATCCATGGGCGATCTGACTCAAGGAAGAGGAGATGGACCATTCACCACCCTTTCAAGGAGCTAACCATCCCCCGGATCTTTAAGATGACCCATTCCCAGGAGATCCGAGGGTCGACCGCCACCAACAAATCGTCGCAACAAGCCATATGTAGCAGGCCCCTGCGGGACAAGTCTGAACTATATATCCACTCATTATCCTCTTTTAAGTACTTATGCTTCAATAATTACCATCTTAACACCTAGCTGCAGAACTGTATTTGTCTGGGGAAAAAAGTCACTCAGAGAGCTACAGTTCTGCAGCTACTTGGAGTTAATCAACTGAAAGGGTGTCTGTTGACAGTATGTGCTTATTTACAGGTGTCTGTTGACAGTATGTGCTTATTTACAGGTGTCTGTTGACAGCATGTGCTTATTTACAGGTGTCTGTTGACAGTATGTGCTTATTTACAGGTGTCTGTTGACAGTATGTGCTTATTTACAGGTGTGTTGAAGTGAAACTTTACATAAACAATGGAAATTCATCAACTGAAAAATTCTTTAAAAATAAATTCAAAATATTTTAGGGTATTTAGTAACAGTTTTTAAGACAAACAAGAAGTTTATTAAGAAAATACCACAACAAAACGTGATATACCTCTATATTCCTCAAAGAAATGCCGAAGATGTCGACCTGAATAACGAATTTTGTCTTTGAACAAATCCAGCTTATTAAGGAAGAGTATCTGCAAAAGTAATGAAATATGGAGAGCACCTTCTCAGACTTCATGATTAATCAGACAAAAATACAAGAGTTGTCTCCCTTACCACAGCTGCTTCTCTGAAGAATCTATTATTGCATATCCCCTTAAACAAAGTTAAACTCTCCCGAAGACGATTCTGGAGGGAAAAAAGAATAAAACATTGCAAATACAAAGCAATTGTACATAGCAATATAATTACAGTGGACCTCCAGTGCCAGCAAAAAAAAAAAACAAAACAGTTTGCTATAAGCAAACTTCAATTTATTCAATAACTTATTTGTTATTCATATTCGTTATTTTTCTTTCATTGGTGAATAAATATTACTTGACAATAAACATGAATTCATTATAAGTATGTTTGTTGTAAGCGTGCTTTACTGTAATATGAAGTTCAATATTCACAGAAATTTAAATGTTTAACTTCATACCACATCTGGGTCTTCGTACAAACACATGTCATAAGCACTAAGAGCTGCCACAAAGAGAACGGCCTTGACACAATCAAAACAAGATATCCACTTCTTCCTCTCTGACCTCTGACCCCCAACATCAAACATCCTGTTGTAAAGGGGTTTCAAAAATTATTTAATTTCTTACACAGGTTCATTCATGGTAAATGTATTACAATGTCATACTGCATATAATAGTGAGGCAAATATAATAATTGAATCAAACACGGAAAACCTGAAGAAGATGCAATCTTTTGTGGCCTATTGAAGATTTACTACTGTAAATGTGTAAATATACATGTTATTTACACTAAATTCGTGATTACAAGATTTCTGTGTAAATTGCTGGCATGCAGACTATTTCTATAGTTATACAATTTATCAACAGATGATGCTGACATCATGTAATTAAACCCTATGTAAACGGTTTGCAAAGGAAATATGCTTATTCAACAACACATGGACATATCCACATTTACAGTAGATTCACAGGCAATTATATCGCTTGGGTTCAAATTTATATCGCTTGGGTTCAAATTCATAATGCTTGGGTTCATGAATTTACTATTAAAGTATACTCTTTAATAGTAAATTTAAACCCAAGTGATATGATTGCCTGTGAGTACATTGGCAGTCTGTATACCTAATGACAACGTTCTCGATCTTGAAACAGGTTTCTAAGACTCCAGTCGTCCGAACTCGGACTCTCAAGACATCTTTGGAGTTTGGCACAAAGTCAGATTTACAAATCCTGTCCATGTGTTCAAAATAACTGAAAAAAGAAAATAATTTACGTTAAATAAAAAAAAAATTACATTTTTGAAATTAACTAACAGTTATGACAGAAATATATGAATAAGAACAACTTAAGACAAAAAAAATCTCTATATCATAAAATCCTTCTTTCAGAGATGTCATGATTTCTCTAAGATATCATGTATTTACAGTTTACTCCGGATAAATTCAGACAACCTGAGCTCCTCATTAAAGTTTACTACAGTTCTACTTTGTTATTTATATCCAAATTGTTTGTGTTCCAGCCAGACAGATCAGTGCAAGCAACTTCAATATAACAGATAGTTCAGTACAAGTGACTTCAATATAACAGATAGTTCAATATAAGAGACTTCAGTATAACAGATAGTTCAATATAAGTGACTTCAGTTTAACAGATAGTTCAGTATAAGTGACTTCAGTATAACAGATAGTTCAATATAAGTGACTTCAGTTTAACAGATAGTTCAGTATAAGTGACTTCAGTATAACAGATAGTTCAGTATAAGTGATTTCAATTTAACAGATAGTTCAATATAAGTGGCTTCAATATAACAGTTCAATATAAGTGACATCAATATAACAGATAATTCAATATAAACGACTTCAATATAACAGATAGTTCAATATAAGCGACTTCAATATAACAGATAGTTCAATATAAGTGCATTCTCTCATCAATTGGTACTAAATGACGTTGACTGCCGGTACTGTGACCTTTGACTGCTGGTACTATGTGACCTTTGACTGCTGGTACTATGTGACCTTTGACTGCTGGTACTATGTGACCTTTGACTGCTGGTACTATGTGACCATTGACTGTTAGTACTACATGACTTTCGACTACTGGTACTGAGAGTTTATGATTTTTGTACAAACAGGACAGGTAAAAATTAAAAGTTTAGCTAAATATAAAAATTCAGAAAAAGCTATTCAATTATTCATAAGAGGCCACTCAAAAGCGCAGTCATTCCAGATTCCCTGGATAGTTTGCATACGATTTCACCAAAGAAAATCACCTGTCTTTTTTATTTGTCTGTACATCTTTTGTTAATATATGTTGGTAACTTTTGATTCACTCTTGTGACACAGATTTGTAATTCACATACAGCACCCAATGACTTCTATTTGAAATTCTAATATTTTTACAATCTATAACCAGAGCCAATGTCTTACAAACAACATTTTACATCACTGACAAATTTTTGTATGTCATTCAAATATAGATACTGACTTGCTGATCTCACAAATGCTCTCTAGATTTTAATGATGTCAATATTTCCGGCTGATGGCATAAAGAAAGTTGCTGACGAAGATACGTAAAGAATTTCTACCATTTACAATTCAGTCTTGCAGTTTATCAAATTCACAAATCGTACCAGCCTACGGACAACATTGTGATGATCTATTTACAAAAATTCAATATACTGATGGACTGAAATATATCTATACAGATGTATACACTCGTGTATCGCTGTTATTACACAGCAATTGAATTTCCTTGAATGGACACTAGTACGGATTGTACCAAAATCTGACCTTAAAATTCATTTATTTACAGGTACAAACTTTACCTGTATGACAGAAAACAGGTACAAACATTACCTGTATGATAGAGAACAGGAAATAGAAAATGGATGAAAAATGTTCTTTGAAATTCCAGATTATGCACATTATGGAACAATCATCCAATTTTCAGAGACAAAACAGAATTTTTTTTACCAGTTCACTCAGTGTTGGGTAGATACCAGTTATATGATTAAGTGAAAACTTAAGAACAGCATTCTGAATTAAAAAAAAAAAAAAAAGCAAAACACATTTTTCTTGGTATATTCAGACCCTTGTCTTAGAATTTCAGAATGACAAAATCAATATTCATGAGATCAAATATAGAGCTGGTATGTCATTTAATTTCTCACTTTGAGTGTGCCAAAAAAAACAAACAAGTGTATTAACACCTACAACAGTATAAAATAAAGAATATAATATTATTATTATAAATATATGATGTTAACAATCGCTCTGCAAAATAACTCATCAAACACAGAACTTACTAAATGGCCGAGTCATTGAGTTCATATTCATATCCCCTGGATACTGCATTCCTTACTCCCCGGTCCTGCCACAGAGCTCGGAGTGCCGTATACACCACGGGGATCATGTCATGTCGCTTGTCAAAGCAGCACGTACAAGTCAGAATCACCTGGGCATAGTGCTGCAGAAAATCAAGGAATCAATCACTCCACATAAAATAATCATCAGAAATTTCCACTAATTCAGAGAGAGAGAGAGAGAGAGAGAGAGAGAGAGAAACTGGTTTGAATGTTCTGGTATACTAATTCTGTAATATATGTGTGTGACCATTATTTCTATTTACCCGGTTCTTTGGATTTTCAAGGTTGATGCGAAGAAGCCCCATGCCAGTGAGGACATACTTCATAGACCCCAGTAAATTATCGAGGACTGCTGGCTGCAAATCAAAAGGAAGAAAAAGAACACACATGAAATATGTTATTCCACAAATCATTCTGTCTCCCACCCATGCTCATATTACTGTTAATAAAGTTTAGGTGTTAAACATTGTGTTTGATATGAAATTATGGGGAGATTTCCTGTCAAAATCTGATATTCTATTTCAGTTTTGGCTGTCATACAATATTGTACAAGAAACCATTTCAAGTGTCAGTTATTACACCTGTTCGGTTTATCACGAACCTACAGGTGAAATCACGACAAAAGATGTCACGAAACTGTGAAATTTCAAAACTATCTTATTCAATAACCCTATCTTATAATAATTAATAGACACCAGAAGTTGACACTTATTCTGAACAATAAAGTAGTTTTCATAAGATTCAAATCAAAGTGCAATAAAAATTGAATATCACATGAATCATGCTATTTATACCCAAATTGTTCGTATTATGGCTGGGGTATATAAAATCATGGATGCATATTGCCATATATTTCCGCTGTTTCTTTACTCCTGTAATACAAACAACCTCCACATTTATTCGTTTTATTTTGTAATAAGTTTTTATGTCAAGATTAAAGTCAATGTTTTTATGGAGAAATAGAATACATTGACACAGCACAGAATTCAGAATTCACCAGTCCAATTTCTTCTTTACTAAGACTGTGTCATATTATGTCAAAACACACATACAAGAAAATACTCTACAACCTCTCTGAATTTGTGTAAGCTGACCTAAAATGCACTAGATTTTCTATATTTTAACCAACACACCTGGAGACATTGAATGTATACCAAAAGGTAAATGAAATATATACAAGGTATTAGGTAACCAATTAATTAAAACACACAACATCTGTGCACATAAATCTCCATCAGTCAGTCCCATTTTATTTACCGCTACATCAATAACAGCATCATTTTACTCTGTAAACAGTGTCCTTTTGCCTAATCTGCCCACATAAAGTCTATTAAATGCTCCAGATTCAACTGATCAGTTCTTAGACAGTAGAGATCTAAGTGGTCTGTTTGAAAGAAGTGACTGTTTGTGTTACAGCTGTGATCTGACAAAATTTAAATTTTTTTCATGTTTCTGAAGAAAAAAATTTCATTCTATTTTATGTGGTATATCTACAATAATTTCAACATTATCAGTATCGAAGTTCTAAAGCAGTCTAAAGGGAAGGTTTATAAATTTTGGCTTTTGGCTGTTGGAAAAAGTTTTATATCAGTCCATAACAAAAAGTTCTTTTGATATTGTCTTTTAGCTGTGTAAAGTTCATTTTTTAAGAAAGAGAAGTGCCACCTTTTATGAAATTACAAAAATAAAAACTGATGACAAAAAAACAGAAGAAAAATCAATACCTGATAGGATATACAATATGTTAATGGAAAAATTAAATTCATTTTCCCTTCAGAAAAAAAAAAAAAAGCAACGCGAACAAACCATCATTAATTGTGTCGGAAACAAAACAAAAGTCCCCAAAAACGTGGATAACTAGTTTCCCCATAATTTGGATCAAATCAGAAAATCAATACAAAACGGTCCCAATTTACTACTAAATTTACATCCTTTCCAAGGGATCAACGTTTGATACACAGAACATTAGATGTTCATATACAGCAATATCTACTAGTTTATTGAGGTAACTTGAGTCAACAGGTACTTCTAGCTAATTAGTGCTGCTTCATTAGTTCTTTTTTCTTTTCTGTGACAACAAAACATTCTGCTTTTAAGACTTTTCTTTGATACTGGACCACCTTTAACACCAACAATGATATCCTAATGATGACACAGCCCTCTCCTCATCATGCTGGCGTGTAATCCCGCAATAAAATCTGACCTGATAAAGCGTGAACTCTTTGTAACAGGGGCAAATTACCAGTAGGTATAACATGTTGACCATTCGTGTATCTCCTAAGACATTGTTATGTGAGCCCCGAGGATATGTTTTAATACAGTCTTAATCACATATTTCATCTTTAACACTGATGGTCATTTGTGGAAAAAAGTGAGCTAAAGAAGGTCGTTCATTTCATTTGGTGTGGTGTTAGTTTTCCTCATTGTCTCCTAATAGTTATCACATTCACACCGAAATTTCAGTACTGTAAATAGTTAATGAAATCAATGACAACGATTTCTGAATTGAGAAACAGAAAAGTGTATCGATTTATTTCAACATCAAACTTTTCCTAACTAGTAATCTGAAAATTATTTCAATATCATATATTAATCGACGACCTATTCATGCAGAAGTTGAAGATTTGAATATTTAAATACATACAGCTTAAAGCTAGCCATATAAAAGAATAAGAAAGAGAATATTGATTGCATCAAATGCTTATGTATTCCCCCTTTTTATGTTACGTATGATGCACTCTAATTTAATTCTAACCCTTACGTTTACCAACACTACTTATCTGTTTTGCCTTTTACAGAAAATTTCTTTTATGTGTGAGAAAAACAAGCATGAAATTCCCGAAGCACTTTGACTGGAGTCTGTTTACCTGTCTATCTTCAGATCAATATTATAACGCATTTACCAGACACTTTACAGGCCAGCCCCAGACGATATTTCCTCAACAGACATATTTGTTCAGAACACAAAAAAAAAAAATTGGACTTAAAACATTACATACGGTACAGATAACATCTTAAACAGTACCTTCAATTTAATTCCCTTTGTATAAACATTAAAAGGTGCAATGAATAGTGGTTTTAGAACTAAGAAATTTTGTATAAAGCAGACCTCTGTGCACATTTTAAATTACATGTATATGTATGTTGTGTAAACTTTCATTTCATTTCTTAGAGGCGAGATCATTTCATTTCAAATACGAGTAAATGCCTTAATACCTGCATGATTTTGTAATGTGTTTTATACGTGTCATTGACGTATGCAAATACATACAAAGAAACAGCTGTTTGGGGGGAGGAGGGGGAGGAGGAGGGAGTACTTGGAGATTGAGCATTTGATAATTTTTGTACATTAAATGAATTATTACATACAGGTATCATCTTCAGGAAGCTTGACAAATGGACATCTAACATATTAAAAAAGCCACTCACTTTTACAACTGTATTTTTTGCCATTTATATTGCAAAAGCTGCATATTATTCATAATTCTCTTTCTCTCAATAAAAGTAAAAACTTGAGATTATGTAAATTCCAATTTGTTTTTGATTCTACCAATCCTATGAAACACCTGACATATCTTCCTGTCAATCACTCAATGGACATACTACTAGATGGATGACATCAAGGGCAATCTTTGGCACTGCAGAACACCTTAACTGACCACGTATATCACCAGCCTATAATTTGTCCACTGTTACAACAAATTACTACAACACAAGCCAGACTAAAACGACTTGTCTGGTCACAGTCCAGCGTAATCCTGATTTATGGCTTTTTTTGACATATAGACCTCTATTAAGGAAAATCATCTGCTTCCTCTTAAGGGGCCTTAACTCTACATAGGACATAAATCTATCAGTTGATCAAGTTGTTAACATGTTCAGGTGAGGTCAGAAGTGTGCCCACATTAAATGTAGCAATGTTTGGCCATTCTCCTTAACAAGGTATTCTGTGTTTGACACAAAGAGTTTATTGCCATCTAATGAGTCCTTTACTGATAGGTCCACCTTGTAAAAGGATGGAGAGGGCAATATATGCCAATGTTTCACTGACAGGTAACAAGTAAACCTACTCTAGAGGCAACACAATACTTATAACACAATCTCTGAAGGCTCACCATATCTACCAAGTTACAGAAACATTATTTGCTCATTGTAAAGTGTTTGGTAATTACATTAAAAGCCTTTTAAAAAAACACTATCAGGCTCATTTAAATACCCCCCTCCCCCAGTTCACTGCTCCAATCTTTTGTTTAATTCACAAAATCAATTCAAGAATAAAAATGGCCAGGTTGCTTTAAAATATGTTATCTATGATGGAGACAGTACTATCACACATTTGCTACCATGTTGAATTTTGAGGAATGTCTATTGGGAAACCTGTGAGAGGTGTTGAATGCACAACGTAGGTACCATCTATCCATGGTATGCAGAAAAAATGACAAAGTTCAACTATGTGTAAAAAGTCTGAGCAAATCCAAAAAGTTCCTAGCACATCTTCAATGTGTCTATAACAAATTCACAAGGTCTGAAGCTGTAAGAAGGGTTGTTTACACAAAGTAGGTACCATCTATTTAAAAGATGCTGAAAAAAAAGATGACAAAGTTCAACTACATGTAAATTTTTTGAAAAATGTCTGAGCACTTCCTAAAAACTACATGCACATCTTCAATGTGTCCAAAATAACTGTACAAAGTTTCGAGAATGTCAGTCTAACAGTTGTGAGGAGTTGATTATACAAATAGGTACCATCTATTCAAAGATGCATGTCAGATGAAAAAAAAAATGACAAAATACAACTAGTACTACATATGCATGTACAGTTTCTTGAAAAATGTCCAAGCACTTCCAAATAGTCATATGCACATCTTCAGTGTGTCCATAACAAATGTGCAAAGTTTGGGGAATGTGAGGCTAGAGGTGAGGAAGGAGTTGAATACACAAAGTAGTACTATATATGAGGACACCTGCCCACCCAACCACCCGCCAGGTATTCACCATACTATAAACTGGATACATGATTGATTGATTGATTGATTATTGCTTTCCGCCACATTCAACAATTTTTCAGTTATCTGGTGGCGTCCAGTTTTTGTTGGTGGAGGAGAGAACCCAGATACAATGTACCTGGGAAGAGACCATCGACCTTCCGCAAGTAAACTGGCAAACTTGCTCACATAACGCCGCGGCCGAGATTCGAACACGCGCCGACAGAGGTGAGAGGCTTTGTGATTTTGAGCCCGATGCTCTAACCACTCGGCCACGGAGGCCCCAAACTACATGTTATGTAAACCAGCCAATAATTTTTCCAGAAATAAATTTTCTCCCCCCCCTCCCCCCCAAAAAATATTGCTTCCTACAGGCTTTTATCATTAAATTAGCAATTGCTATACATTAAAAGATTAATTAAAAAAGTATACAATTCAAAAACTGACACTGCATTTGTTTCTCTTAGAAACCTTGACAACATGTCAATTACAAATTCCTCACCTTGAATGACACCAACTCATCGTAGGAGAAGCCATCATTGTGGATGATCTTCATCTGCTTCACGAGAGTGCTTTTCCCTCCCTCTGCAGCTCCTACAGAATCAGAACATCAAGGTTAGATCACTGCATTATAACAGAACACAAACAATCTGGGAATATTAATCATATTCATCAAGCCAAATGACTGCCTACAGAGAAACCACAAGAAGGTGGTACACTGAATCCAAATCATAACAAATATCTTGAATTCTTTGTTCTGCTTTCGCATAAACTGATTTTACAAATGTATTCTATTGTAACAGGAGGGAAGAAAATGCAATGAATCAGACCGGGATTTTAAACCAGTCCCCCTGAATTCTCCAGTCAGGTGCTCTAACATTTGAGTTATCTGGCCACCAGCATTAAACCCATCTGACTGTTACATTTCTCTCCCCTTCAATGTCTTCACACCTTGAAGACATCACCCCAGGATCTTTATCCCCTGGCAGGCATTTTCACCTGTCAGTTCCAGGGGCTGGTCTACAGCACCAAATGTAACAGGAAGGGAGAAAATGCAACAGACCAGACCAGGATTCAAACCCAAACCCCCTGAATCTCTTGTCAGGTGCTCTACCAACTGAGCTATCTGGCCACCAGTGACTGAACCCACCTGACTGTCACACTATATATATTAAATACATCTGTACCGTAAATTTACACACACACACACACATGATATTCAAGGATAAAATGCATATAGCAGAAGTGCCCCTAACACATGCAAATTAACACTTTAATTTAGATTAATTAATTATGACTTGTTAAACAGCTAAATAACAAAACAGCACCTTGACTTAAGATAATCTAAATGATATTTTGTCAATAATCCCCAATATCTTTCTAAAAATATCTTTTGTGTTGTCTAAATGAACTCTGCTGAGCTATGAAATAACTGTGCCACAAATCACTTAATCTTGTAATTTTAAGTATTCAAGGTATGTTTGGAATTTCAAGCTGTTACTCAATAATCAATGTTCGTGTTGCAATTTCAAGAGATTGATCGCTTGCATAGTGTCACTTTAAATTTCCTGATTTTTAAATCCTTATAACAAATCTTGCAGAACATGCCAATCTGTTCTGTGATATTAAACAGAAAATATTTATCACAAATATGGTAATGTGATGGTAATATCGTAAAAGAACTTGCAGAGACAAGCTTAACTTTCGTACTCAGCACATTCAATTTCTGCAAACGAATGACGACCTATTCAACGTTTACAAGTTAAAGAACTATATACAATACAATTAAGTTCTGATAAAAGCTAAAGATGGGGTGAAGACAAGATTCGATATCTGACTCAGCAATATGATTTCTCAATTTTAACTGGCAGTCTGAAAGTCTTATTTCAAATTCAAGGTCATCTGACAAGTGCAAAGACCAGGTCCCCCTTTATCAGGGAAAATCATTGTTGATTTCTGATAAACTGACAATATTGAGTTTACTGTCTCTTCAATCCAAATCAAGTTTAAAACACAAGAATAACACGGCATTTATATTCATTCAGTTCTTGACTCTATTTATCAATTTTTACTTGTAAGTTTACATTGTACAATATATTTTCAATTTTTTAAATGCATTTAAGAAATTTTGCTTATGAAATTAGGAAAATGGGTCACTTTTTGTCCTTGGAAATGGGTCAGATATTCTGTCTAACTTTGACAGGAGTGACAGACCTGAGAAGAATTTTTCAGATCTTTTTTTCTAGAAAATAATCCATTTTACAATGAGTCAAATACACGACATGTCATCATCATATAATAATTCCTCCTTTGTTCTTAAGTCGATGCAATGGACTCTGGCACTGCTCTTAGAATGCCAATTTATCATCAGACAAATATGATTAAACAAAACAGCTTGTATTTCATACACCGTACGTTGTGTGCACTATTGAAGTCTGAAGTTACAATCTTAATAAGTCTTTCTGATCCTAAGTAACTGCTGACAGTGAGTTGTTTTAATAATGATGATAGAACCTGTACTTTGGGAGAAGCTAGACTTATCTAAGTCCCAGCATGCCCTGTTTCCGGTCTCAAAGAAAATTTTAAAACTTTCATTGTATTTTTTCAGATACTAAAAGTAATGTATTTGACAAGCAAAGACACCCTTTCTATTTCACTTAAATAACCAAAGAATGAGGTTTTATCAAAGCTTCAATATGACCCATCAGAGAAGGTTAGCATTAAATTTGCCATCAAAATTCAAGTTTGCAGCCCTTTATTCTGATAATTCCTTAAATCTTAATGGATCATCAATTCAAAATTTATTTTTAAAGCTTTTTTCATTCCAAATGGTGAAATCTGTTGACACAAGTTGTGATAAGCGGGTCCCCTGCTTTCACAATAACTCTGTATGTGTTTGTAATACCACGAGAAATTATATGTCACTGGTTCTAACATTATAATAAAACTCTAGTTATATTCAGTGAAATGAGTAACGGCAGATTTATTCATCCTGAAGTCTCCCGTAAAAATGCACTCTAGTTCACAGGCAGATGTGCCCCCTAACCTTAAAAATGATAATAATTCTTGAGGGTTAGTCAATTAAACGCTTGATCATAGTAACACTTGGTAATTTGAAAACGGTTTTGAGATGGCATTGAGGGGAGACCTTTATATTTTGTGTGACAGAGCATGGCAAGTCGAGCCACAAGCTCTATGATTTGAATGAAATATCCAAAGTCATTCAATCATTTCTGTTGTGCGTTGTTTAACAAATTTGACAGCCACAAGTTATCACTAATATGATTTCAAGCTTAATGTGGAAGTGTTAAGCTTTTTTTGCATTAAATTTTCTTGTTTGTCAAAAAATCATTTAAACCAATTAACTCACTTTGAGGTTATACAATAAATTCAAGAAATGCATTTTTCTAAAGATCATGGGGAAAATGAAAGACATCAAAAAGAATAGTTAACACTCAAACCACTTTACACAGTAAACCAGTATCCTACACTCAAACCACAATACACAGTAAACCAGTATCCTACACTCAAACCACTATACACAGTAAACCAGTATCCTACACTCAAACCACAATACACAGTAAGGCTGGTACTCTACACTCAAACCACTATACACAGTAAGGTGGTACTCTACACTCAAACCACTATACACAGTAAGGCTGGTATCCTACACTCAAACCACTATACACAGTAAGGCTGGTACTCTACACTCAAACCACTATACACAGTAAGGCTGGTACTCTACACTCAAACCACAATACACAGTACACCAGTATCCTACACTCAAACCACAATACACAGTACACCAGTATCCTACACTCAAACCACAATACACAGTAAACCAGTATCCTACACTCAAACCACTATACACAGTAAGAGATAACTAACACTCAAACCACTATACACAGTAAACCAATATCCTACACTCAAACCACTATACACAGTAAGGCTGGTATCCTACACTCAAACCACTAGACACAGTAAGAGATAACTAACACTCAAACCACTATGCACAGTAAGGCCTGTACCCTACACTCAAACCACAATACACAGTACACCAGTATCCTACACTCAAAACCACAATACACAGTAAGACTGGTATCCTACACTCAAACCACAATACACAGTACACCAGTATCCTACACTCAAACCACAATACACAGTAAGACTGGTATCCTACACTCAAACCACTAGACACAGTAAGAGATAACTAACACTCAAACCACAATACACAGTAAACCAGTATCCTACATTCAAACCACAATACACAGTACACCAGTATCCTACACTCAAACCACTTTACACTGTAAACCAGTATCCTACACTCAAACCACAATACACAGTATGGCTGGTATCCTACACTCAAACTACTATATGCAGTAAGAGATAACTAACACTCAAACCACTAAACACAGTAAACCAGTATCCTACACTCAAACCACTATACACAGTAAGGCTGGTATCCTACACTCAAACCACAATACACAGTACACCAGTATCCTACACTCAGACTACTACATGTATACACAGTAAGAGATAGCTTACACTCACACCACTATACACAGTAAGGCCTGTATCCTTTACACACAAGAATATCCAGATTAATTAATACCCCTTTACTCAGATCAATATCTATAGTATTAGTGATATCTCACTATCAGATAATTCTGTATTTAGATATGAGTGTGGCAGATATCTCTAAAAAAGATTTCTCTGGTAACAAGGAAAAAAGTTTCAATCTTGATACTTAAATCAAAAACATGGCACTACAATATGTTGATTAAAACTTTAAATTTACAGGCTTTAAATGAAATTCATAATTACATGAAATAGAAAGACTGATTGATGCCCATGCACAATGAATATTTAGACCATAGTGAAGTCTTAAACGTAATAATATATAAACATGTACATATCAATAGAATTTACTTTAATGACTGTGAAAACCACAAAAACCTAGATATAGTGATTCATTAAATCTCTCTGTTAATGGCCGTGGTCCACATAAGTACACTGAAGCCTATTTATAAACAGATCGGGTGTGATTCATTGCATGAGGTAAACGCAGAGGATAATTTAAGAAGGATTTGAAATAATCATAATTGGCTATTTAAAGTTTTCCAAAGCAATTTAAAACATGATATAAAAAGAAGCACAGCTTAAGAAAGCTTTCGGCCATTTCCAGTCAGGTCTTCACAAACATGTAGATGTACAAGTGCCCATGATCCATCACACCTCAAGACAAATCTTCATTAAGTCTATAGATATACAGTGCCATTTAACTTCTTCCACCCACCCACCCCCACCCAATTTTTGTATCTCTAAGAAATTTGTAGTACAAGTACTCTTTTATATTATCATAAGCCTTTAATCTCTATACTCACACCAAGGTGAGAAAACAACTTATATAAGTACGAAGGCTGTATTTTCTTTGAATTCCAAGTCAAGAATGAATGATATTGAATGGGTTTTGTGTGATTTGAATGTTTTATGTACATTTAGTACGCTTGTACATTCTAAGGCTTCCACAGACACACAAACACAAAGAAAATATCTTCAGTCCTTGTCAAATGCCAACATGGTATTCTAAGGATGAATTAACCTCTGTAAACAAACTCACAGGGAAGGACGAATACAGAGCTAAATAAAAGATTTCTGTCTATTACAGACAGATGAAAAAAGATGATTGTGCTTATCATGTTTGATCGAGAACTGGTCCTTGTCTGCTTGTAAATGTTGAGTGTTACTAAGTTCTTTTGAAATATTAAATACTAGCTAAACGTATTGTTATCTCTCCCTCTGTGCAATTAGATTGTTGTGATAAAATATTGAATTTCATTTAATATATAGTATAGTAGCACAGTAGCAGAAAAACAGTGATAAAAATTAGTATAGTTTCTGTATGACATGAAGATTTGAACTCGATTAACAACACTTGCTAAAAACATTTTTTTTTCAAAAATGATGAAAATGGACACTGAATTTATGTTTTAGAAGTAAAATGAATACTATTTCATCAAATGGAATCTTATTTTTGCCTTCCATTTCTCAGTTGTGTCTAATACAGTGGGCACATGTTACGTATCTAGTCATATCAGTGAAGGGATACGTATCTAGTCATATCAGCGAAGGGATACGTATCACAACTTTGAACACCACAGGAAATTTACAAGTTCCTTAAACTTTAGGAATTTGATATTTGTCTTATTACAACCAGAATATGCATAGAAATATATATAAAAATCATTATGTGTAGTATGTGTCCTTAAAGACTGACGTTTCAATGGGCAAGATTCACGTTAATTGGATTCCTGTTAATTAAATGTTCAAGCAGTTTTCTCTTGAGAATCAGTCATTTCAAAAACTTCCTATTCCTTAATAGCACACACATCTACCCCTAGATTTAATAACACTGAATTCAAAAATAATGTTTCTATTGGATCATTTCTTTTAAAATTTTCAGTTCATATTTGTAACGGTAATATTTTGTTATTGTATGCAAATGTAGTTGTTCCAGAAATCAGTTCAAGGTTAACTCTGAACTTGTCTTTGGGGACATTAATTAACCAAAATATTAACTACTTAAATCTGTTCACATGTCTCATTATATACACTTTCAAGCTTGTAGAATCCTGCATGTTTACAGCTACGATGTGCATAACTCTTTTGTGACATTTCATGTACAATTCATTTGCATTGTATTTCGTTTCTACAAAGAGGCCTCCGTGGCTGAGTGGTTAGAGCATCGTGCTCAAAATCACAAGGCCTCTCACCTCTAGTCGACGCGGGTTCGAATCTCGCTCACGCCGATATATATGAGAAAGTTTGCCAGTTTACTTTCGGAAGGTCGGTGGTCTCTTCCCAGGTACATTATATCTGGGTTCTCTCCTCCACCAATAAAAACTGGATGCCACCAGATAACTGAAAAAATTGTTGAGTATGGCAGAAAACAAAAAACAATCAATCGATCTTTTCTACAAAAAATCTTGGGGTACAATACTATGTCTGTTTTCAACTTAGCATATTTTGATAGCTCCTGGTTGTTTGCAAAAAATGTTGAGTCAGCTCTTATGTGTTACAGAAGTTTGTACATATATATATAAACATTACAAAGTTATTGTAGCAAAGAAGGAAGAAAAATCTTTACAGCAATTAAGTATTGAACCCCGGACCCTTGCAATAATAGTCAGGTGATCTAACCACTGCGCTAACAAGGTCAATACATAAAGTATGGTAATATTACAAAAATATAACATTCCAACCTATTTCAGAAATCATACAAGAACTCTTCATATCAAGGAGATAAAAAAATAATTTTAGAGAAAAATGTCAGAAATCTTGCATACATAAGCAACACAAGACGCTCCAAGCTTCTGTGACTTTTCTTGTTCCTTCATTCATAAAAAAAAATTGGAATGAACATGTAATTCATTTGAAATGCTAAATCTCAGTTTATTTCCTTCATAGAGGAACAGCCAGCCTAGAAAGCTGTGTTTGACACTCTCGTTACAGTGCCCATTCCTCCCTTTGACAGATTCAAGTGTGACCTATTAAATCATTGATACTGGTCAATATTGACTTGATTGTGTTGGTCAATATTGATTTGATTAGATAACTTGATAATGCAAAGGAAACATGCTATTGTTATCTTATTTCACATGTGTAGGTGAATTCATAAATGAATCCTTAAAAGGACAATATCACTTGTCATACATACAGTAAAAATGGGAGGAGACTAATCAGATGATTGTAATGTGATCGGATGATATATTTATATATAATTTGTTTGTTTTACCATAAAATCACCTGTGTTCAATTTGATCATCACTGTGTTTATGATTCTGTGCCAAGGCAACCTCAAAAATATTTATTTACCATACCATATATATTTTATCCAAAAAATTCAAAAAACTTAAAATACAAAATATCATACACCCCTTTCAAAAAATGTTAGCTTTTATCATGTATGTTTTTTGTTCTTTCTTTTCTTTTTTTTTTTTTTTGTATTTTTGGGTTTTTTTTATGTCCCCCTTTCCATCCATACAATGAGAGGGTGGAGATTGATTTACTGAGAGGGAGAGAGTTGGAGAGAGAGAAGAGAGTTGGAGAAAGAAAATTGGATAGAGAGAGTTGGAAAGAGAGAGTTAGAGTGAGAGAGAGTTGGAGAGAAAGAAAGAGAGCTGGAGAGAGAGAGTTGGAGAGAAAGAAAGAGAGCTGGAGAGAGAGAGAGAGTTGGAGAGAAAGAAAGAGAGCTGGAGAGAGAGTTGTTTAAGGAGCAGTTTAAGGAGATACAAGCTGTTCTGTTTCAGTCATTCCAGAAGTTCCCTTTGATCTTGGTTCTCATAATGGGGGAAAACAATAATAATAAAACTAAATCTTACTAGATCATTGAAAATCCAATAACCTTCTTATGATGGGGCTAATCAACAGTCAGCTCTTAAACTAATGCAATAAAAGCTTGCCATGTTTTTATAGCATGTGAAACTTCAGTATTATTTTCTTGCAGATCAAATGAAGTCAGCAGGTATAAGCAGATCATTCTAATCTTTTAAGCCTCCTATTGGTGACTTTTATAATATATATTCCAAGCTTTCTCACTGAAACTTATGATATCATTAATAGATTATTCTTTTTTTTACCTTTGTAAGCCATTTTAAGTATACATCTCATTTTTTTCTTTCTTCCTTTTGTTTAAACAATTTCTTATTAAAGATTTTTTATGCTTAAAAATGTAATCAAGATGTCTAAATTCAAATAAAATTGACAGATCAGAAATACCAGGCGTGTGTTATATTTGTAGAATCAATTACTGAGGGCTTGATAATTTTGTGGAGTTCCATTTTCAGGAGTAAGTACTTAGGAAAACATAAACAAAGACTCATCTTGGTGTGGCATTCATAAATGAAGCTAATTTAACCTTTTTAAAAACCCTACACAAAAAAATTTACACATGGATACCAACACCATGTAACAATTCTTTAGCCATGATCATTAAAGTAAATCATAGAACAAGCTAATCTTAATGCACTATCAAAACACCCCATTCAAATTCTATGCTAGACACAAATTGTCCTTTAAAACAAATTCATCTACACCTTGTTATTCAAAAAAGATGGCTTTTTAAAAAAAAATTCAATACATTCAAACAACTGTTAGGGAA
This sequence comes from Ostrea denselamellosa, assembly GCA_024699665.1. Lineage (NCBI taxonomy): Eukaryota > Metazoa > Mollusca > Bivalvia > Ostreida > Ostreidae > Ostrea > Ostrea denselamellosa. The sequence goes on from JAMZEH010000106.1 coordinate 244,454, forward strand.
ATGTAATCGGACACCTTTTTCTTTAATATGATGCAATTAAACGTGTTTTAAAAAAACGGCAGTGTAACATGATTTTATTGCTGATGTCATTTTCCTAATTTAACTTGAACATAAACAAATTGCCCTCTTATATTGTTCTGACAAATTCAGAGGTGTTTTTCCTCCATGATATTCAGAATTCTAATGTTTTATAACCTCTAAAGCATATATCTAGGTTAAATGAAAATGTATGTTACAAAAGGAAAAAAAAAATTTTTTTGACACCCACACGTAACATTCCTGTGTCATTTTATCAAATTAAGTATCAATATAGATTTAATGTTTTGTTTAAATTTGACTAGTTCTGATTGACTGGTCATGCTATGGTACCAGTGATAATTAATTCACTGACAATGGTCCGGGTTTAAGTACATGATTTCACATTCTGGAGTGTCTTAGCAAAAAATGACTGATGGTCCTTCCTCAAAATCTGCATGAACTGACATTAAAATTTATACACACTGTCAAGCAACTCTATGTACGTAAACACTGAGTTTCAAAGTGTCAATATTTTCGGAGAGATTGTGTGTCCGTTTATAATGTGCAGAGCAAGTTTGTGTGGATCATTGTCTCAACAGAGAGAGCTAAGTTCATCATTAAACACCAAAGGTAAATTGAAAAATTACCGAGAATGTGTCAACTACTAGTGGTTTACTTTGATCAAATTTTGATTCATTCTTTGACACTACACCAGTACACAAGACAAACTGGGCACACACCTTAACAATCAGTTGTACGTACAGAAATGCATCCTGTTCACCATGCTGTTAACATCTGTTGGATGATGATCACAATTTCAATAAGTCTTCCTGGTTTTATTCAAAAAGGGGGAGTGTTCTTTTGCATGTTCATATTTTTTTATTCATTACTTGCTTATGAACTTCACTGATGTGACAAATTCTTTTAACAGTCTGAAGTACGGGCTGTATTTGTTTATTGACTTGTAAGCATCAATGAATGTTTCCCAGCCAAATACCAATGATTGATCCAGGTTTATTCTCAGTTTACGACTAGTATGTGACATATGATGACTATAGCACTGATTTACACTGCCACTAGAGATACGTCTTACCCAGTAAGAGAATTTTGATGACATTCTGATCTTTCTTGGCCCAGGTCTGCAGGTTGCGGTCAATAGCCTCACTTCGAGCCCGGGCCTTAAGTTCCTCCTGGTCTAGACTCAGACACTGGCCCATTGATCTACATGCTGTAAATGTCATATCAATTCATTCAACATGAAAACTGCAATATGCTGCTGTTTTTTAAAAAGAAGTATCTGATAGATTTAAAAATTTCTTTTTCATCCCTATCACTTATAAACACGGGCACTGCAATGTGGAACAGTCTTTCCCAACTGTGCATATTTATAAAACCTAAATATTTAATATATCAGTGTTACTTATTTGTACAATGCTATGCTGAGTGAACTCAAGAAGGAATAATTCAATTTCTATATAAAACCATGATGTATTAAATTTCTACATTCTCCGAATTCTTATTGATAGTGAATATACTTGAAGGCAATGATTGACACGTAATAGGAATAACAAGGTCTGAACATGGTCCATCTCAGAACTCTGGATTTTCATACACTCGTGACTTCCAAACAATCAACTCCTGCATATATAAACTTCTGAAAGTAAATCCTTTTACTTTTAACTAGCTTTATCCCACAGAAAAACTTAGCATGTAAATGGATATATTTATAACTAAGAATACGAACACTACTTTTCATTGTATAAGATTATGTCAATCATCAGAGAAAACTGATGTATGAGTACACAATACGTGTACGAGTCGGACGCTAAATTCATATCAAATCAATAAAACTGTTTTCTTGAAGGAGAAAACTTGAGAATTAGATTTCAAATAAAATTTCGTAACTTTGAAATTTTAACCTATATTCTCTATCCTATCAAACGATCAAACAACCCCCCTCCCCTACTTTAACAACTTTATCGGAGGTAAATGGGTGCTCACAAAACAGAAGAGAAAAATGCCTCGAACAATCTTGCACCGTATGGGCTGTATTTGCTGTCAACTTACCTGTGTCAAAAAATATTTCCACGTTTTTAAAAAGTTTTTAAATCCTGCATGTGTATCTTATCTCAGTGGCGTTTACACCTGTACTGCAATGTAAACACAACAAGCATGTGTACTTAAACGACTATATGTCAGGTCAACCGTAACGACAGGCTGATCTAATAACCCAAGAGAGATTCCGAAAACTGCCGCGAAAATTTGTATTCCTATCCCGATCTTATTTCTAGTTGATAACATACTGGAGGTATATTCACACTGGTATGACTGAGACAAATTCCAAAATATGACTGGTCTAACAGAGGCAGGGAAAAAGTTTCGATTTCAACCTTTTTAGAATAACGAGCTTACCGAACTTTGGAAAAATACTCGCTGCAACGGAAAACTATATTTGAAATGTAAATCAAACAACAAACTGTGCGCCAAAGATGCACAAATTAAATACAAAAATTACAAAATTTACTACACAAACGTATTCGTAATATAGAAAAAGAACTGTCAATCGATATAGAATCTGCCGCTGTGCAATAATCCGAGAGGGTTCTGGGACTATAAGAAGCGGTTAATTATGACACCCCCCCCCCCCCCCCCCCCCCCCCAAGGAGGGAAAAAAAAAATCAAGTGAATGTTACAAAAACGGAGAAATATACTTTGCACCCAAAACTATAATAGAAATCTGGATCTGGACAATAAACCCACGGGGCTATAATTCATTTGATGACGAATTCAGAACGCAAGTTATAAATAATAAAGAGCTCATGGAACAATGTATGTAAGATCCACTGCGTGAACCAGACGTTGACTTAAGCAGACAAAAAGAAATTCAGGAAGTACGGAAGATCGTTCAAAAATCTAAGGCCGACAACTCCGCCGATATTGATGAGTTACCTAATGAAGTTTGATGTCTGAGTGATTAATTAAGTTAATACACAAAATGTTTTTGCTACTATTTCATTCCAACATCACACTTTCTATATGGCATAAAGCAATTATATGTCCAATTCTGAAAGACAAAAACTTCAATCCTAGAATCCCACTGAACTACAGAGGTATTAACCTGCAGTGCGTAATATCATAGTTTTAAACAGTAGATTCATGACGTATTTAGAAGAAAATGAGCTTTTAGTAGATGAGCAAAACGGTTTTCGGTGAAACAGACCACGCTTCGATCATATATTTACCTTAAATACCGTTATCTGAATTTACTATTCTACCATCATCATATTTATTGTCCTACAGAAAGCGTTTGATACAGTTGATAGAGAATCAGTCCATCGCTGTCTACTAATTAAACAATGGAATCGATGGAAGCTTCTACAACAATATTAAGTCACTCCACACAAATACATAATCACGTGTTCGGTTGAATTTCGTATACACAGACTGGTCTCAGTGTAACGCTGGAGTTCGGCAAGGTGACAATTTATCTCCTACATTGTTGCTCATTTTATAAATAGTCTAGCAGTAAAACTGAAATCTTTAAACAGAAGAGTTCAAATCAACGACTAAACCGAAGTCTACTTCTGTACGCTTAACCTCTCACTCTGAAAATGATACATGCTACACCGTCAATGATTGATGTAGGAAATGGCGAGTCTGAATGTAGTACACTTCAGGAAAATCATTAAAACGGAGTAACTTTAATTCTTATAAGGGGGGGGGGGGGGGGGGGTCTTGAATATGAGGCGTCATACAAATATCTGCAACGGAAAACGTAAGTTTAAAATCTGGAGGCTCTCGAATCAGTAATTCGAAAATTGATACAATCAAATTCTTATCGTACGAAAAATTATTCAACAACGGTGTCGTCCCTGCCTTAGATTACAGCAGCGGAGTTTGGGACACAAGAAACATCACTGCATTGAGATGGTTCAAAACCAAACATTCAGACATTTCCTCAGTATTCATTGTTATACCTCGTTGTTAGCAATCCAAGAGGAATGTGGACAGATGACGTCATCTTGTCGTCATGAAATAAATACGTTACGAAATGAACGACTTACACGTGTGTTTCTCTGGGACCGAGCGTAAAACAATCAATTTAACTGGAATTTACAAATAAAAAGTATCATGGATTCTCTACGTTTTGAAAAAAATCTACCAAAATTCTACACCATGTAATTAACTGCATGCAGAGGAGAAAAATACATTTAAGTATGAAAATCGATTGGATGAACGACTTGCAGCATGTTCCGAAACTCCGAACTCCATTTTAAAATCACGCTAAATATCGTACATGTAGAACGCTACGTATTATTGGATATTCTAAAACCTGTTTCGATGAGGAATCCTTCCCCTTCGGTTGAAAACGGGTCGATTAAAAGGAGAATTGATCTCGGACAGAATATACTCTATGGACCTACATGAAATAAAATTGAATCTGAAAAAAACTGTCTATTTTTCTGTCCATCTCTTTTATATAAACAAAGAAAGATCCTATATAATGAAATTGGACCTTGTGTCAAATAGCCGCGTTTCGAGTTTGTCCGGAACACCGTTTTTATTCCGCATTTAGTCACGCCATAAGAAGGGAATGTGCTACACGGGCAGATGAACACAAGCTGTATTTTCGCGAGATTATACGAACTGGAGTGAAACTTCACAAATAAACAATATATTTCCGGAATAATTATTATTAATTAAAAACCGTACCAATCTAAGAAAAATTATTCATAATACAGTTATTTCTATTAAATATAAAACACTTTACATTATAACAATTTCTTGAGGTACAATTGGAATGAAATTACACGTTATTTCGATATACCACACACACACACACACACACACACACACACACACACACACACACATATATATATATATATATATATATATATATATATATTATACGGTAAACAATTAAAATATATGTATTTTTTCCATTACAATATGTTAGGAAAATGTCAGAATTTTAACTGAACTCCTGTTGCACATAACAATCATAAAGAGTATCAGACACATAGCGTTGTGTTTTTATTCATTTACTTTTTTCTGAAAGGAGAGAGAGAGAGAGAGAGAGAGAGAGAGAGAGAGAGAGAGAGAGGAGTTACCCAAGATCCTTGACAATCAAAAAAAAAAATATTGGGACCAAAATAACAAAATTTAAAAAATAAATAAACCAAAAAATAATTGTCCTTCATTCCAAACTTCAAAATCCTAAATGGGGAGGGGGGATGACTCCATCCTTCAAATCATCAGTTCTACAATGCAGAGGGGTGTCAGCCAATATGTCTTACTTTAAGTAACTAACTTTAAAAAAATGAATAAAACAAAATAAAAATTATGGAAAATGGACTTTGTATATCAAGTGTCCCCTCTCTGGTTTAACATGCCCAAGTATAAGATATCATCTTATAAAGATTTCAAATGGGAATGGGACAGTAATTACCCAGCAAAGCAACTTTTTGGAGACTAACAACGGCTTTCTCTTAGGTCCACGCTATGTGTAGTATGATCATACTATTATGAATTGTTTTTGCCGCCATTACAAACCAGCATTCCGGAAAAATACTATTTACAGAATACGTCTCTTTCATTTCACTTCTGCGCAAGATTATGGGTTGTGTTCATTTGCCCGTGTAGCACATTCTTCAAAAATGTGTCTGATCTGGTCCCCGCCCCCGCCACTCATTGATCACTCGTATTGGGACGAGTGATCAATGAGTGGCGGGGGCAGACCAGACTAGAATGCGTCCAGCGTATTCACAAACGTCGGGATGATCCAGACTATGCAACTTTCGGTATTATTGTTTACTTCGAAACGTACATCATTCTATATTACCTTATACTCTGCCGCCGTTTGATTTGTTACCTGTTCCACTGTACGTTCAAAATGGTAGAAGACATTGATTTATTTTGCTGGCAAGTTCCAGTTTTACAGAAATATATCCAGGAAAGAGGTATTCAGTGCAATTTGAGAAAGAAAATTGAACTTATGCAACTTCGTGAATTAACAAGTGAACATTTGTTGTCTGTGACTATGTAGTCATTTAAAGTCTAAAAAAAGTCTCTTCAGAGACGAGGAATTCGAAGGATGTATTCATCTTGGACAACGAAGTCATAATTTCGTTTGGTAAGTGAAAAATTGTCATGAATTAAATTTTTATCCAACTCCCATTTCCTCTGCTATTTTTATAACGCAATATATAATGGGAGTGGCTATTCACCCGGCGGCCGAGTACCCAAAGTAGCAAACGGTTATTCGGTCGGCTGCCGAAAGAATAGGCTTACAGCCGCATATGTAACTGGCAACAATGATTAATTGTTTCACAAATTATTTTTACTGTTTGGAAGATTACATGTTTTGTGTTTTAATTTGAACTTTTCTTGTGCATTATGTGGTGTTTAGAACCGGACTAATTATTATCCATTTGTGCTCTATCACATGACTGACGTTACTAAATGCAGAATAAAAATGGTGTCCTAGACAAACTTGAAACACAGCTATTGATGACTCGGTGTTTATTAACATTGTTTATAATTTCCCAAGACAAACTGCAAAAATTATTTACAAATCTTATAACCAGACACAAAATACTTAGGAAAGCCACACTATTCAGTTAAAGGTACATGTGCAGAGTTTGTTTCCTTAAAGTGATATACAGATCTGTAGGAACAGGTGTAAAATTAAATTAACATGTATCTTGTTGAAATGTAAAAGTTGTATTACACATCTCACTATATAGTATAAAAATATTACTTTACTATTATATTGAAAAGCATGTGTGTATGTGTACAGGCGTGTGTGTGTACGGGCATCTGTGTGTCTTTACACTATATACCATATTCATAAACATGAATATTATCACTACATAAAATTACCTTCTGGTGGTATAAATTATGATTTGTATTTACAGGTAATATTTACAGTTTAAAACAATAAACACCATGGCATCTACAGCTGACTGTAGCATGATACTATGGTGTCCTCACAGAAGATCCAGTCTTGATGGTGTGGGTAAAGCAGTTAGTATTGTATCCTTTGAGTATATATTTTATTTGTATCGTGTGTGCTAGCTGCAGTATGGTAACTCTCTGCAATGTCTTTTTTCTTTTTTGATGTTAAACATTATTTTCAAGTTATTTATTGATTTACCAAACATGGTGGCATACATGTTATGTTACACATTACGAGATGTATAATGATAATAAATGAAGTACTAATAGTTCATATACCTATATGTAAATATATATTTTTTACATGTACATGTGACGTCAAACTGTACGCATGCAATTTAGTTTTGCATACAACATTAGTATAATAATTATGTATAATTAATAGCTCTCTACTTTTATTGTGCAATTGAAAACATCCAAGTAAAAATTCCATAACCTTTTAGCATGAACTATTGACAGGGTTGCTTTGTACTATAGAATGGTTTTCCTTTGAAATATCATTTGAATTTGTAATAGAGTGATTTTGGGTTTATTAATAAATATATGTTTATTAATAAATGTGTTTTACTTAAATAAAAAAACCTAGATCCACTCCTTTATTTCCCTTACACTGCATACACCTGAACACATATTCATTTATTACCTTAAGGCATATGTCAAAGGTCTTAGAGTGTTCTTGGTATCCATTGGTCAAGTTTTGTAAAGTTTCGTTTGGTTGGTTTTATTCTCATGGTCATTGGTTTTACCGCCAAAGTTGAACACTTTTTGTCTGGAGTTGAGATTGACCAGTCAGAGATTTTGAGTTTGAGACCTTTCAGACCTGAAACTGACTTTTCTTATATTCTGGTAAGTAACTAATTCATAACTAATAATCCTTATATTAAATGTCAACTAATATGTCCAGGATATAATTATATTAGCATATTTAATGAAATTCCTTTTGCACATACTATTAATAGAGAGAAAGGATAGATATTGAATGAGAGCTATTTAGTTCATTAATTTCATAGATCAAGAGAATAGATATATATTTATTGAAAGTAAATTGGTGAATTTATCAAGTTACATTGTATTTTATAATCAGTATATTTGATGACTTTGTTCGGAATGAGCAATTCAGTAGATTTTACTAGATAGTATTCTTAGAAACTTGTACATATAAATTACAGAGTTCCTGTACATATCCACATAGATTGATTGATAATATTGTGGAAGCCTTTTCCCATAGAATGGTAATTACAGGTTTTCAGTTTTTATAATTAAATATTTTATGACAATTTATAGGAGATAAGATGTTCATATAGAGTATGTAACTTTAAGAGTTATCTCCCTTGATTGTGATTTTGAGATAAGTAATGAATTTATCTTGATGGAAATTATATTCATAAATCACAAAGTAACATTGTCCATTATTAATTAATGCATTCTGTGATATATTCAATATATTTTGTCATGTATTTCAGGGCTGTACATACATATAGAAATCCATCACTGTCGAATAAATATATTCCCTGAACCCAACAGGAGTTATTCTTTTCAACATAACAAAACCCTGTTACAAATTGTAGATATTTCTTTTTTATCATTATGCATAATATATAATTATCAACCAGTGATGAACACTGTAAAAAAAAAAAAAATAACTGTGCAGGATCATAGATGTGCTTGTTTGCCTTTCAGCCAATCTCAATGGGCGATATCAAAATAGTGCCAATTGGTTTTGAGCATTTATAAAGATTCAAAACTTTGAAACATGAAATTTTATTAAAATTTGAAAGGCAGAATAACAATTCCATTGTTGATATCATTGTTTGTAATTGTGTCATTGTCCTTTAGTTACATAACGATTGTTTGGTAAGAGAAGTTCATTATTCGCTGACAAATAATTTGAAATTTAAAAATATTTCCACAGCTTTGGAGTTGATCACTAGTGAAATATTAATAATTAAGTGTGATCTGTGGCCTTGTCTCCCAAACTGTCTGACACCTTCATAGGTACACCACATATATCACATACACCACATATACCACAATGACATACACTACATATACCACATATATCACATAGGGTCATGTATATGTAATAAAAACATGTTAATTTTCATTTTTTTATTTACTTTTGAATCATATTTCTTGCAACCTCTGAAATCCACAGATAAAAATTCAGGTGACTTGACTTTTTCTCTTATTCATATCAAGATTTTTTCCTATACGGGCTATTATTTATTTTTGCATTGTTCAGAAATTCCTTTTTGAAATTTAAATCCATTTTCATCGTTTTTAAAAACACGCATTCGCTATCCTTAAACATCATGAGGTAAATTAGAGCGAGTCAACAAGATCGGACTCGGCATTAAAGTATTGCCATCGGATAGTCTCTCGAGTGTTCATGGGTAAGAGTAATATTTGTGTCATGTGGGAAATTTTCAATGTTCACCCGTTATTTTATCAAAATGATACTTTTTGATAGTATGAAAGAAACCACTTAACTGGTGTGTAGAGTGTAAAATAATTTAGGCAGTGGTTTATGCTGACGTAAAGAATGTAGCCGCATAACGTTCCCAAAGTGACAGTGTTTTTCAGACGGCTTGGAGATTTCTCGTTTTATGCAACAACAGCAAACGAACGTGAACAGAGATTTTTACTACAGAACCTCTGTGTTAAGTGAGTTGAAGTTTTGACTTAATGTAGAATTTAAATGTGCTTTGTAACGGACATTTTTTAAGAATGTATGTATTTCAGAAAATTGGAAGAGCTTAAGAGAGAGATGGTTCAAGTTGGAGTTGTTTATCTTGGGTAGCTAGATGGCGCTGATTGGGTTGATTGCCAATCAAAGCACTCGACGTCTTCTGGCGGTTTATTTGCCTGTTTGCAACATTTGCGCCAAATCACTTGAAGTGGACAAAAGTTGGCGGGTTGAGAGGTCGTATTCACAGTTCAGAATGTTGGGTGCCGAACAAATAAAAAGGATCACAGAAAAAGGTATTTTAATGAAATACTTTGGCATTTCAGCACTTGTGTCTCAGGATCAAAAGTTACGCGGATTTTTGACAGGATTGTAGAATCTGGTATCACTCGAAGATCGTTAGGTTCAATTTCTGTGTAAAAATTTTTGAAAGTTAAAATATCAGTGTGTGTTTGCAAATATGATGAGCTTTTTTTTTTCCAGAGAAAAATTGCACATAAGTTTGTTCTTTTGGAGTGATTTGACCTTTGCACAATTCTTTGAGAAGCAAAACATTATTATGATGAATTAGCATGGATTGTACCTAGCATGCAAAAATTTGTCATTTTTTTTCATGCTTGATAAAAGCCAAACTGGAGTGTGTTTATATTTATAGTTTCATTGATTAAAAAGTTTGCAATTTTCTTCCATTGTCAAATTGCTTGTCTTTGTAACATCAGGTTTGGTATCCACATTAATTTAACCATTTGGATCAGTAAAACGCTTTCTGTAATAAAGCAATTAGAAGATCGTTGACAAGCAGCAGCTACCAACATGTCAGACCGATGTGTAAAGTTCAAATAATGATAAATAATTCAAACATCCTGACGTGTGTTTCTATACACATAGATAATAAAGTAAAAGTCAGCAGCAGAATTATTCAAAATACACGGAACAAGATCTCCGCAGTAGCAAGCGAATTTTTGATTAAAACAGTCACCTTTGTTAGAGTTTTAAGTTTAAAATTTTGAACAGTCATTTTTGTCGGTTTTCTCTTGACTTGCTTGTTTCAGAAATAAAAAAAGAGAGAAAATCTGAAAAATAAATATGTACATTGTTTTCTATTGTGATTTTTCATATTAATTTTGAAATCAACTTCAATGCAAGCAAAAATTAATTCCCTCCCTCCTGGGTCTGACAACCTCCCTCCCACCCCATTCCTTTCTTAGGCAGCAATTCCAAGCAAACATTTTTATAAGGATGGCCTTATATTTGCCTCAAAATTGGGAAATTCTGGACTGAATTGGGAAATTTTTGCTAATTTTTCCACAGTTGATCATCAGAAGATTCACAAATGCATCTTTATTTTACAGTGTTTCAAGATGAGAATATACGAAGGATTATGCCAAAGGGAAAATTATTTACGGTAAGATAGCAGGTCTAGTGCCGGAGGATTTCATTAAAAATTTATGCATCAGTATTAGCTAATAAAACTGCAGCTCTATAAAAGTCTCAAATATTTCTTCTTTCTCTAATTTCATCTGTTACTCTCTAAATTTATTGAGAACCATGATATATATGATATTGTACTCGATACCTTTGTGATCCTTCAGGCTTCTGATTTTTTAATTTTTTTTTAATTTCAAGATTTGTATTTCATTCTCTGAAGCAAGAGATTCAGTACTTTGAAAACAAATGTCAATACCTAGCAAGATTTTCAAAGTAATTGTCAATATATACCATATTGTAAACATATACAGCATTTTTTGTTCTGTTATTTATTTTTTATTTTTTTGTACCCACTGGTACTGGTACCCATTCAAATGGGAAAAAGAGTGTCAAAATCAAATAAATTGGGAATTTTCTACCAGTGTATTGGCAAAATATTTCAACTAAAAGAAAAATAAAGAATAAAACGAGAAGGAGTAATCTCTTTACAAATTTCTTCAATTTTTTACGAAAATATTTACTGTTTTGAGACATCAGGAATCGATGTAAGCTTGATCTAGAATCATCGTAGCTCTACAACGTGCACTGCCATGATCTGTACTTTCAATTTAATGCCAGAAGTGAACATTTAGTTAATTTGTACAATGTTTCAGACTAAGTAAAATTATGATGTCAATGATCTATTTTTTGGCATGTGAATTTTCAGTCTCAAAATTGAGAAAAATCAACGTTTTATTGGCATGGGAATGGTACCGTTTATCAGTACCAGTCATATAAGGGGTGGGAAATGCTGATACAGCCTTGATTTTCTGATTTATTTTCGCAGGTTTCTGTGGAGTATGAAATTCTTATTTATTTTTGCAGGTTTCTGTGGAGGGAAACATAGGCAGTGGGAAGACGACATTATTGGAGTACTTTCAAAACTCCCCAAATGTTGAGGTTTGTATATCATGCTGTTTTGAAAATAGAAGGACTGGAATGATACATGTACTCAATTTAGATTTGCATGTATAAAATAGAATATTTGCATTTGCAAAATAAATTTCCTCAGGCAAACCTGCTGATTATTAAACCCAGTTCATTCTGAAAGGTGAAGAGACCATCCTTATAGGCATAATGTATGGTGGATCGTCCATTTGAAATGAATTTCTTTTCTTCTTTTTTTTTCCCCTCGAATATAGATATAAGAAATAAAGAACACTGTTCAAAAGTTTTCTAGGATGTGAACTTGGTTCATCACATTATCAAATCTGAGAAGCCCTTCGAGCATCACAAGATTTGATTACATGGCCACACAAGTTCATATTACAATGAATTTTTCAATGACAGTTTTTTTATTTCTTGAATGAACAGTCTGGACTTCAGTTATTTAATTGTAAAGTAAAATTTCAGGCCATCAGGGAGCCGGTGGAACAGTGGACCAATGTGCAAGGACATAATGCATTGGTTTGTATTGTGATTTATTCATATAAGATTTAAAGCACTGTAAAAAGAACACAAGTTACATGACTTCCATCAATGAATAAATTTTCAGGTACACTTAAAGTCCAAATGTAGTAGTTAGTGAAATAAAAAGTCAGAAAATTGATCTTGGAACTCAATGCAGTGTACGTTTTGTGACACAGAAAGATTCATTAAAAAAAACACAAACAAAAAACTCTTGTCTATCTTGATTAGATTAACGGGAAGAAAATGACAGTCTTGTTCCTTTCAATGTGATTCTTGTCTATTCATTGACTGCCCTTTTTTATGAATATTAAGTAGGCTATAAATTGCTGAAAAAATCATTTGCTGATTTAGAAATAACAAACAGTCCATGAAATGGTCTATGATCATAGTTATTACAATCTTGAATATTTACAGTTTAAACTATTACTATAAAGACATCTTTACTGTTATATTTTAACATGGCAGACTAGTGCTAGACAAAGTTAAAATCAAATCCTGTGATAGTTTGTGATGGTAATACTCAGAATTTTCTTCAATAGCAACTACTTTATGAAGATCCCAAGAGATGGAGCTTCACTTTTAACTTGTATGCCCAGCTGACAAGAATCCAGATGCACGCCAGAGAAACGGTATGTGTAGTCCACCATTATCATTCCAACAACAAACATTCAAAAGGTATTAGTCATGCAGAAAAGGAAAGCCATTTAAAGGAACATTCTTTCTCTCTTTCCTCCTCCCCCCTCTTTCTTTTTTTATTATTTAAGTTATTTATATATTTAAAGTTATTTTTCATGTAACATTTGCTCATGTACATATTTTAGGACAAGCCTGTAAAGTTGTTGGAAAGGTCCCTTCACAGCACAAGATACTGTTTTGTAGAGAACTGCTTCAGAGAGTAAGTAATGATGAATAAATGCTATAGACTTAGAGTGTAGTCATTGTTAGATACATGTATAACAGGGGTTTTATATCTACTGTGTGGAAATGGTACTGATACCCATTTAACTAGGGAAAATACAGCTGCAGTAATGTAGCCCTCTCCCTTGAGAAAGCTACAACTCCATAGGATCTCTGTAAGGGTGCAGATGTAGGCGTGTTTAACCCCCGCAATGAATTTGGCTCAGATCACAAAAGTGACGATAACATTTGCATTTCTTACCTGAAAAAGGAAATGTAGTTGTGCAGGACATAAATGAATCCAAAAATATCAAGTACAGTCCATACATTGGTTATTTTTCATGTATGTCAACATCACAACTTGAATTTGTCTGCCATGTTTACTGACCTTGATCGATTTTATTTTCAGACAGCCAATAAGAATTTGTGAGCAAATATTTGAACTGAATATAGGAATTCTCGTATTTTAAACGTAAATAATGTGGTAAATATGAAATTTCAATCATAAACGCTTTTCTTTAAGGATGACAGAATGAGGTAAGTCCGCTTATCTACACTGATATTTACTTTATCAAGCCAATCTTAACTCCAAGCACAAGTCCCTTAAAATTGCGTGAGACCTGTCATGGCTACTGAAAAAGACAACTGGTAAACATGTTGGTGTATTTCATGTGGTGTTGATTTATTATGGGTTAGTTTGTTCATCATGAATTTAAAAAAATCCATTTCATCTGCAGGAAATCTAACTTAAAACTGACCTTTCAAGACCGAAGTCAGTTGCAATAGAAAAAATTAAATTTGCACCATTATGGAGATCTTGTAGAATTGTAGCCCTCTTCAGAAAAACTTCAGGGGTAAAAAATCAGAGAGGGCTACATTATTGCAGCTAGGGACAGTTGTGTCAAAATAAAACAAACTGGGAATTAATTCATGTTAACAGATGTCATGCATGTATGTCTTAAAACAAACACTGATTAAATCACATTTCAAAGAATAAACAGGTATTCATCGTTAAGAACAATTCTACAAACTAGCACCGTTTTATTGACCTTGTTTACTTTTTATTTAAGAGGAAGTTAAAAAAATAGTTAACTTGTATGTTTCATACAGAGCAAATCCCGAGCCTTGATTTTCACAGACTTCGCAGTTTCTTACTGAGCTTGATTTAGCTTCAGAATTGGAAAAATCAATGGTATTGGAAATGGTACTGTTTATCAGTACCAGTTATATAAGTGAAGAAAACGTTGCGTAATGTGCGATCATCATTTTAGTGGGATCTTCACTAAGTTTATATATTTGATATCTGCAGGGAAGTGATAAATGGATTGGAGTATACCATACTGAATCAATGGTTTGATTATTTGACAAAGAAGGACAATACTCAACTGGACTTGATAGGTAAAACTGTGTAAATTTATCAATATTTAAAATGGATATTAATTGCAAACACACCCACATATATAATCATTTGAACTTGAATCACAAACACACATACAGTGTACAGAATGTGAAAATATAAGGTGTGTAAAAAATATTTTGCTCACTTTTCTTTGGGGAAGACTGGGTCGTTTTGTTTTGGTCGGGTTTGGTTCCATTTTTCAAATATTTGTTTCAGGTCCAGTATATATGATAGAATCAATAGTAGGAATCCATTTAAATAATATGGCGTCAGAACTAAAATAAAGCTTAATTTATTGTGGGCGTAACAATACATAATTAAAATGTGCCACAGGATCACTTTTATCAATGACAAAAATTTACATCGAAAGCATGGAATGGAAACGAGTAGAAGTAGCAATGCTGTTTATTGTATGGACATCAAGGCTGAACCAAGGTTCGCATCCACAAGTAATTATTGTGACAAAAGACAAATAAGATTTTTACAGTTATATAGACCCGAACCAAAATGCCCCAAACCCAAATTAAAAATTCTGAAGCAACCTGACCTAAAAAATAAATTTGGAACTGTGGCAGCCCTGCTCTTCCTGATTGGATTAGTTGAGACTTGGAGGCACTTGATAATAAGTATTTTCTGGTCTACAGATAATACCATATAATGTATTCAGAAATCTATCTGAATTGCATTGTTATGCAAAATTCGAATATGTATTGATCTTGATCAATCAAATGATATAAAACATGCAACAAATACTCCACAGTGAATGTTTTATCTTCCATGGTGAATGTTTTGGCAAAAAGTATATAAATAAGAGGGTTTTGTTGCATTCAAGAACCAGATGATAATCTGTGGCTTTACTACTGAGAAGAAATTGCTGTTCGACTCTGAAAGAGGTACTAATATATTATTACTGTCTTCCAGTGTACTTGAGAGCAGATCCAGATGTGTGTTATGAGAGAATCCGGAGTAGGGACAGGAAAGAGGAGGCATCTGTGCCTAAGGTAAAGTCAGTTTTATGTATGGTATAGTTGAAAATCTTTACTGATCTTTTTATTTTGATGTATGCGACATGTCTGAAAGGAAAGCTCTGTAAACAAGGGGTTTAAATTTTCCCTAAACATTCACTGGTCCAAGGACTACTAAGCTTTTTCAATTTACTTATCCATAACATTAAATCATTAGTCCATTGACAATTCAGGACTACAAATAATTATTTATATTTACATTTGCCAATGTTTTCAAATTTTCTCACTCCACAACTGCATATCTTTAAGAAAAACTAAATATATATAGAGCAGAAAGGCCTCTACCAAACTGTAAATTTCGCTACGTACGGAGTAAAGGGTCTGACTTGAGGGTTGGGCCAAACTTAGTGTATATATTATGTGTAAAACATTTAAATAATGTCTTCTTTAATGCTCTTGATACTAAATTAAAATTAAGTAGATATTTAGAAGGAGCAGGTAGTTCTTTACCAAAATTGTAAATTTCATGATCACAGGGAATAAGAATTTTGGTTCCAAGGTAGAACCAAAATTAGCATAGTGATTATTGTCTTTATCATTTGAAAGACTTCTTTAAGTTTGCTGATGTGGTATAAAAACTAAGTGCATACTTAGGAAAAGCAGAAAGGGATGCACCAAAATTGTGAATTTCACAACCCCAGGGTTTTGACTCTGGGCCAGGTCCACATTAGTCATATTGTGCTAATTTTACAATTAAATTAAAATTAAAAAATTAAATTACACAATTTTATTTTCATCAGTTCAAGTACTTTCGGGGGATCTGAAGTTTTTGTGAACACATTTTGTTTTATACTGTTGCAGAATATTAGAATTTATCTTGGATGTGCAGAACCAGAATTTCTTCTAGATCTTGTAGCTCTTGGGAGTAGTGATACTCTTAACTAATACTCGGGTGACTTATAAGGCTGTGGGTCTCCCTTTTTTTCCCAGATATTTTTTTCTGCTCATACTACTGGTCAGATGGAATATTGATATAATTTGCTGGTCTGCCCAATAAATTTTAGGTACTAGACCTTGGACCACTGTATTTTAAAACCCCAGATAAATTTTTATAGATCTTTCTGTTTTGATGTGACATGTCCGAGGGTCTTGGGATAAAATTCTTTAATAATAATAGTGTTTCCTTTGCAGAATAGCAATTTTCATGTATCATGTCCAACTCTAAAACAGGAAGAACATAAATCAAATTGCAAATTAAAAAGAGAAAAATCAATCTGTATATTTTTAGAAACTGATAAAAGATCTACATGATCTTCATGAAGAATGGTTGGTACATCAGAGATATTACAGGGCACCTGCACCTGTCCTGGTTTGTTGTTTTTTTTTCTATGTTATATTATCCTAGTTGATCAATATTGTTGAAATTTTTGTGATAGGGCTGGATCAATTTTTTTTTTATTTTTTTTTTTTTGGTTTTTTCCACTCTCAGCTCACCTGTTGTCCGTCATTGGCATCATCCTAAAGTATTTTGACATTCTAGAACTGCCAGGCCAATTTCATCCAAACTTGGCAAAAAGCATCCTTAGGTGAAGGGGATTCAAGTGTACATTGTTCAAATGAAGGACAACGCCCTGCTCCAAAGAGATAATAGCAAAAAAGTACACTGTCAATTATTTAAAATGTTTTCCAAAACCACTGGGCCAATTTCAATCAAACTTGGTACAAATCATCTTTAGATAAAGGGGATTCAGGTTTGTTCAAAGGAAGGGTCAAGTCCCCTTCAAAGGGGAGATCAAAAATGCAAAAATAGGGTGGAGACATTTAAAAGTCTTCTTCTCAAGAGTCACTGGGCCAGGAAAGTTCAAATTCACATGGAAGCTTCCTGACATGGTGTAGATTCAAGTTTGTTAAATTGTAGCCCCTGGGGGTAGGGTGGGATCAAAGTTTTACATGTGAAAGTAGGAAAAACATTGTTAAAAATCTTCTCCAGAACCAATTGGCATTTCAATCAAATCTTCCTTGGCTTTGTTCAAATGAAGTCAAGCCACCTTCAAAGGGGAGATAATCACAAAAATAGGGTGGAGTCATTTATAAAGCATCAGAATGGCCGACTTCCTTTTCAACCATTAATGAAAGTATGAATATCAGCAATATTGTCTAATCATTTCCAATTTTTACACATGAAATATGATGCATATAGATGCAGCAATGTGTGGCTCTCTCTATATATATCGATAATGTAATCACTAGAAAATATTGATACATACCAAATTAATATATTGATCCAGCCATATTTTATCGATGAAGAATGCTGACAAGGCCATTGTATGTTAAGGGGATGGGGAATATGGAGATTTTCAACCCTTATTTTTATGCTTAAACCTTGTGATTTTTAATTTTCACAAAGTTATTGATTCATTTTTGAACTTTTCTTTAAAAAAAACTAGGTTTTGGATGCAAACTGTGAATACCGGGAAATGACAGAACTTTATGAGACACGGAGAGAGGAAATACTGTGTGGCTATATATGATAATTACAGACAGATTGATGCATATGTCAGAAATGTCCTGTGAATGAGTGACTTCTTCTATAAAGGCAGACCAGCAGCAGGTGTGAATGAGTGATTGATCGTGTGTAATGGTGGAAATGACCAAACTAAGAGGATATACACCACTCCGCCAGGTCTCCTCACAAAGATCTCAGACTGTGCTGGTCCAAGACATGAAATGATACGAGTTTTAAAGTGTGGTTGTTACAAGATGGACACTTGTAAAGCTTGCAACTGAATTGTAGATGCATAATTTTAGACGAAGTTTTGTGAAATTTATTGTACCTCATAGTCCAATGTTTACATTTTAGATTGGAACAATTTTTTTAAATATTGGGAAGTTCTGGTTCATCAGGTGTGTTCGTGTGAAGTTATTCCCTTGCAACTCAGGTATCATGTTCATTGAATGATATTATAACAGAATTGTTCACCTTTTTTCCTTGAGAGTTCAGTAAAAGTGAATTTCTGGTGTAAAAGATTTCCCCCTTTCCTCTGTCTCATTCTCACTGTTGTCCATCTCTTCCATTTTGAGCGAGTGATTTTGTGTACAGATTGTGTGCAGTTATGTGCAAATGTGTTCAGTTGATGTAGTGCAATAGAAAATATTAATAACTGTTTTAGAATTAGTTCACTGTGAAATATATTATCACATACCAAATATCGGTAACTAATATTTTTACTTTGAAAACTAGGTCCCAGGAAACAAATTATGCAGTATGTTTTTATTGGTTTCCATGCATTTAATATTTTTTTTGTTAATAAAACATATAAACACTCTTCCTTATTTTAGAATATGCATATTAGTATTAATGTGTTCCCGCCACTGTTAATTTCCAGTTCAGCATCATGAGCATTTTGTATTTTTTTTTTGCGAGAAATTTGTTGTCGAGAGATATGTTAACCATACACTGTTCACTATATATACTAAGTACATGAACGTTGTGTCATTTGTACTTGTATATTAAAATATTTATTTGAAATATTAAAAATATTTTTTGTGATTTCAGAAACATTTCCTTTACCAGTGTTTGCAGATTGTGCGAAAAATTCAATCACTATACTATAGTGATTTAGGTATTCAATGTATAACAAAAGTGGATTAATTTGAATCTAATGATAATGAAAGTGAAATTTACATGATTGGTAAATGTTTAGTCTCGGTTGGTCTTTTTACATGTGAACCTTTTGAAAGAGTTGTATGCCTTTGATGAAAATAAGAAAAATCAATTTTCTAAAAAGTATTTGCAGTAAGTGGTTAATTTTCTTATAAAGAAATAGTTTGTGTAACTTTACTAAGATTAATTAAAAATACATTTCAAAAATATTTTGATAAAACATGCTCTTTCCTATTGACTTCAGTGTAAAATTCATTGTGAAATAATTGAGCAGTAATGAAAATCATGTAAATTCCAATAAGGGATTATTTTCGTTTAACCTTTCATAAAATGAGACCATGATTACAAAGATCACACCATCCATTTATTAGAAATATGATCGTTATACATTGAATACCTTAATGAGGGATTTGTAGAAGGCAGAACTTGCGAAATTATATGCAGTGCTGGCAGAGTATATTGAACCCATTTGGATATATTCCATACAATGAATCTTGATTCATAGTATCCATACAATGTTCGATGATAATATGTATTATCTCCCATCAAATTAAATGGGCATTGTAAATGACTAATTTTATGCTCATTAGGGTTAGAGAATGGCATTATTTGGATCTTGAGCACAGTATTGAAAGGTTGAGGGGCTACCACATTGCTTAGTTGATGAAGAAAGTGGGTCATCAAGGGCAAGTGAGCTGAAATTGGGATAGAATTTTATACTGCAGCTCATGAAGACGTCAGTTACATGCACTGCATGATTATGTTGCAGTTTTCTTGTGAAGGAACCTTGGTCAGAATACAGAATAGCCCAAAACTTCAGTTTGTTTCTAGAGTTACTCTCCTTGTCACGCATTTGGGGAAAATTATTTTCACTTTTAATATCCCCATGTTGTGTACCTTGGTAAAGCAGTGTTGTATATGATATGGATGTAATGATCAACAAGTAAAAATCCAAAATTATTGGAGGAAGTTCGGTTTTACTGTTTGTGTTTATCTTTATGAGTTTGCCAGTGTTGATAAGTTTTGCAATGCAAAATAAGTTCAAACAAAGTGGCTATGCTGCAAAAGTAATGAATTGCAAGTATATACATGTTTGTATCTGCAATTCAACATTTGATTTTATAAGAGTGACCTTGGCACAATAATGATGATGCTCACTTTTTCAGCATGTGTTGCATGAACTGTCCAACAAATACAAGAAGAGGCCATCCATTAAGAAGTTGGCACCTGAGTTTTGTAGTATTGTCAGTTTTTTGAGAAGTATATTTTTGATTTCTACATTCAAGGAGAATTGGGGAAATTTAAAAAAGAAAAAGGGGGGGGGGGGGTCACAATGTAGTTACTGAGCTAGTGTTTTATACTTGAGATTTGCCCAAGATTTATTTTCCTTGTTGGTGTCAATGCAATATAAGCAACACAATCAATCTTTACATAAGATAGATGCATAATCATGTTTTTTAACAATACGGATATAAAAAAGTTTGATCTTAGTAGACTGTAAACGAGTAACTTTGATCCCCAATTGTGATGCCACCTTGTCCCCTGGGGCCATGATTTTAACAAACTTGAATCTGCACTATGTCATAAAGCTAACATATAAATTTGAACTTCTCTGACTCGGTGGTTCTGGAAAAGACTTCATATATTTTGCATGTAAAACTGATCTGCTATCCCAGGGACCATGATTTTAACAAACATAAATCTGCACTATATCAGGAACCTGCCATGTAAATTTGAACTTTCCTGGCCCAGTGGTTCTTGAGATTTTTAAATGACTCCTCTCTATTTTTGTGATTCTTTCTCCTTTGAAGGGTACATGGCTTTTCATTTGAACACTTGAATTTCCTTCACCCTAGGATGATTTGATCGAAATTGGCCCGCTGATTCAGGAGACTTTTAAGATTTGTCTGTAGTTTTGCTATTTCATTGTCTCCTCTTGGAGAAGGGTGTTGCCCTTTATTTTGATAAACTTGAATTCCCTTCCCCCAAGGATGCTTTTTGCCAAGTTTGGTCAAAATTGGCCCTGTGGTTCTAGAGAAGTCAAAAATGTGAAATTTTACAGACAGACAATGGGTGATCAGAAAATCTCCCTTGAGCTTTCAGCTCAAATGAGCTAAAACTGAAATAAAAGAATAAGGGTGTAAAAATTGACGAGATAACAGACTGTAAAATCGCGCAGATTTAGAACATTCTGATTAAATAATCCTTCCACCACAAAATGTAGTTCCTGCTAAACTCTTCAAAATTTTTTAACTGGATAGGGTTAAGTAATAGATGTGTAACATGTTTGGACCAATGGGATCAGTATGGAACCAACACATACAAAGTTATATCATCCTATACAGTTGTGTTCAAAAGCTGAGGAGCTAACTTCCTTATGTCCATGTATTGACACCCCCCCCCCCCTTTTTTTTTTTGGAGAAATCTAGGCCTGTTGTAAATCAGTATTGAAAATTAAACCTTTTTTTATTTATACAAGTAACTTAAGAATTATTCATCTCGTCAATTGATGTGCACAATTATAATTCATTTGAGAAAGCAACTATACATAAACATAAATGGTTCTAATTTTGATGCACCAGATCTGCATTTCTACAAATAATGTATCTTCAGTGATGCCCAAGTCAAGAATGTTGGAAATCCGAAATAAGAACAAACTTGAAAGAATCAAAAAATACTAAATACTGAAGCCAAATCCAGCTAAGGATTGGAGCTATGCATGAGGGAGATAATCCTTAATTTTGAAATGTATTTCTTATATATATATATTATATATGTGTGTGTGTATAATTAGAGATATCTCCACAGATCCAGTCAAATTGATGATCTCCTGATTTGAACTGTTGCTTTTTTTAAAAGAATTGATGTGCACTTCAATTTCTTACACAAAACTGTTGTAAATAATTAAAATTATCTTCCACTGAATTAAAGAGATTATCAAATCATTTATATCGAACTCCAAACTATATTTTGCTAGCAATAATTCCACCAAATTGATGCATGCATCGATTGAATTAAAAGCAAGAAAGGAATTGATGCAAACATCAAATCAATTATTACTCTCATCAACCGAATTAATATTTGCATCAAATAATTTGCTCTTGTCAACTGAATTGATACACACATTAATTCAATTTTTGCGTGCAATAGTTGGATTGATGATATCGTCAAATAGTTATTAAGATATCTTCAGTTATTAGAGTTTATGTTACTTTTGCACTCCTTAAGTTTGATGGTCCTAAAGACCTCAGTGCTTAAAATATGCATGCATTAAACATCAAATTCTAAAATGAGGTCACAATGACCTACTTTTGAGTCACAATCCCCACCCCCAATTATGCACCAACTGTGCATGGTCACACATGTAATCGAACTAGAAGCATGTCTTATAGGTTTATTGAATTACAAGTCAATCAAACAAAGGGTTCTGCTGAAAAACAAGAACAATGCTTCAAAAATATTCTAGAAATATATATCACAGTTTTTACATCACAGTAAGAATTGGTACATGTAACTATACATATCCAATCATTAAAAACAATGCATATACCATATAATAGTTATTTTCTGTGGCTGGAAAAATTTGTTCTTTGATCCATAAAATGGTAGCAAGTTATATTCTGTGTTTCCAGTTTCTATGGTTGCCTTATATCTATATGCGTGTATACATATTTTGCAATCGTAATTTTTGTGGATCTTTCCTATCCACAAAACCCAGAAAACTGCAGAAAATACATGTTATACGGTATATTGTAGGCACATTGATCACCAAAGAACTGCTAGAGAAATGATTAGTTCTGTGAAAACACAGTTTGAAGTTGTCACATTTCACATGACGGTAAACTGTGCCCCTTTATTAGTTGTCTCCCCTTCAAACACATCGCAGAGCCTGTAAAGATGCCTCAATAGCAGAATCAGCCCCAGCAGATAAGGAATCTTCTTCTCTCTGTGTGAAAAACAAATACCAATTCTATATGGGACACCTTTATCACAAAATATCAATTTACTTATAAAATATTATTTTAATCAATTAACAATTTACCTGATGATATCTGACAAATCTTAGCATAACACACGAATGATAGTTCACACATACAAGTAAGAGAGAGGGTATTTATAGAAGTCAGAAATCGAGATTCCTTGAATATATACATGTATTATCTATCTTAGAAAGTAAAATCATTTACCTTGATAAAATTTTGAAAAAAATCATTTTGAAGAAGTTTGATTGTCTAGTAAAACTACGTAGAAAACAGTTAGAAGAATTTAGTTCTCTCAAGCACACAACTGTAAATGCCACAACAAGTAAACAAGCTCTGCAGTCAAAATCATCCATTATAACAATGTTTACTGAGGTTCTCTTTGTCTTCTGTTTATTGAACTGTCAAAGTCCACACCAAAATCAGTAAAGATGACCAAAATAAATTCCATTTTACATCAGCTCATCCCCCCCCCCCCCCCCCCCCCCCCCTTCAAAGCTAAATGGGAGGTCAAGGATAAATAAATATGCAAAATTACTTCAACACTTGGATAAAAATATCTTAATTTATATTAAGCAAAAACACAAAATGTAAAAACCTCTTGTTGATGCTAACAATTAACCTCCAAAGATTTAAACCCAGAATATTTGACACCATAGGTCATCAATTTCAAATCTTACTGATGTTCATTTTCAAAACTGAATGCTTTAAAAATTTCATTTTAGGTTCAAAATGTATTCTAGTATTTGTTTTAGACTGACAAGTTTTCATTAACCCTATGCATGCAGCTGAAGTGGAGTTTATTTTGGTCATTGCAAGATAAAGCTCCATCCATCACACTTCATTAAGTCATTCCAGTTTTATCAGTATGAGTACGGTAAACATTTCTACTCTGTGTTTTATCAGTATGGATACGTTAATTTTTTTCTGCTTTGTATAAAATCTCACTGCTGTCAATAAAATGAGCTGAATTATAACTTTCATAAAAATCACATATCAACTTTATCCACTACCCCTCTATACTTCATGTTGTTATTGCAAGTTAATTTATTAAGTTAGGTCCAATTATAAATTACCAATTATTCAACATTTTGAAAATATAAGTAGTACTTGAAAACAAACTGCGTGTCATCACATTTTGAGTGACACAGCATTGAGAGCCTGTTCTATAATAACTGCTGGCTCAGCTGAATCAGAGTCTAGATTTTTCTGCAAGAAAACATATATACATACATATCATTATGAACTTGAAGGGAAGTCACAGTATTGCATACAAATATTTACTGCACACAATATTCCTAGAAATCATATACACTATACATGTAAATCAACTGCAGCAGAAAAAATTGAAGCTTGGATGACAATTTTTGGACCCACACCCATTTTTCCTCGCCCCACCAGATCCCAAGTTTGAAACCCACATGCATACTAAGTCATGTCCATCATTGATTATTCAAAGGTGCTTCTACTCAGTTCTCTCCATCATCACTTTAGGAAGGGTGTATGGACTCAAAATTCGCTTGTGATGATGTATCGTATGCCACCATCAATTATTTGAATCCCAATATATGTTCATATAAAAATTGTTAGTATGAAAATGCACATTAGTGACTGTGCTGATTTATATGGGAAAGAGTTCTGGAATGAATAGATCTGAAGAGTTTTACCTCTTGTTCCAGGATTATAAGTTCTGTTAACCTTTTGACCTCCTTGGGATTGGACAACAGCAACTTTTCTAGCTCTCTGTGTCTCTTGTCAGCCATTCTGTTTCTCTTCATTGTGTCTACTTGTTCCCTATGGTTCTTATCGATGAAACTGCAAGGTAACATTTTAGAAGAAAGGAGCCATTTAAAACAAGGCCGATCAGAAGACTAAGAGACATGAATGACAAAGAATGGCAACTTCCCCAAATGTTTTATAATTTCTCTACAGGAGGGCCAGGGGAATATTTTGATGAAAATCCAGCACGTCATTTTATATTTTAAGAAATCTAAAAATACTGGTCATGAGACACATCTGGAGGTGTATAATGGCTGCTGAAGGAGTTGCCAATCTTTGTTGTTTCTATCTCTGAAGGTACATTATGCTATGAAGGACTCTTAGATTCTTCTTTAGAAAACCTGCATGAGTTTTCAAAAATGAAGTCAAATTAAATCACACATCTTAAATGTATGAAATGCATTGTAGAATTACTGTAATTCACTTATACTCATGAAATTTTATTCTGCAAACATGCTTTGTCAAATCTATCAGAGAGACATAATTTTTTAAGAATATTCAATTTGTTCACCACTTTACAAATATATAGATAAAAAGGTCAATCATGAGAAAATTGTTTTTGCATCTACTAAACAAATTGATGTGAAAATAATCAGGACCAAAAAGTTATTTCCAGTATTTCAAACACTGAGCGCCATGCATGACTTGCACATTTTGATGGCGTTTAATCTACACTTATTCTACACTTAGCCTACACTTATTCTACACTTATTCTACACTTAGCCTACACTTATTCTACACTTATTCTACACTTAGCCTACATTTATTCTACACTTACTCATCATACTGCTTCTCTATATCTCTGGCTTTTTTAAATGACTCCCTGATGATGTCTCTGTATGTTGGAGCATCCAAAGTAAATGACAGTTAAGGGTATCACACGTTTTATTACACGCTGATCTAAATGTGACTTATTATAATACAGTGGACTAATTCTTAAAATTGCAATAATCAAACTACATGTATAACTTACCCCACAATTACAGTCTCAAAATATACACCAGATAGATTCAAGTCTACGACAAACCCTTCACTTTACAATGTGTGTATTTCTCCTAGATACAGTGTGATGCAAAGTTGTGATGTTCCTAAATGCAATTTATTCAATTGTGTGATGAAAGGGAAAATTCTAATGAATGACTGGTGCATATCATGTGCGTGATATATCAGTACATAATACATTGTATGTATTATGTATTACTGGTATATCATGCATTGCAATGTACTTGTATATCATATATCATGATACACTGGTATACTGAATATCATTTATTCAGTACATTACATATTGTGTATTGTGATACACTGGTATACTGTATATCATGTTTTGTGATACACTGGTATATAGTACCCAGTATATCTAGTATGATGGTATATCAGCACAACATATATTACATATTGTGATATACTGAAAAATTGTGTAATATGATTATGATATATATTGTTACATTGTTTATCATATATTGTGATACAGTTATATATCATGCAATGTGATACACCAATATATCAACACACTATCATTTGTTATAATGTAATATGGCCTTCAAAAGCTTACATAGGGTATTTTTCTCAAGCCATGAGTTGTAAAACTTTACTCAAGGTAGTATTACCCATCATCAAAGTTTGACATTCTTTCTTTTGCATCATATGAATAACACGTTTGATGGTCCTAGACCCAATGGTTTGGTCTGTATCCTGCCTACAAGATTTTCCTATTAAGTGATACTACGACCTTGACCTTGAAGAACAAAAGGCGACCTCCACTTGGCATGAGGAGTATGTCTACCAAGTTTGATGGTTCTAGTCCCAATTGTTTGGTCTGTAACCTGCCTACATGGTTTTCCTATTAAATGATACTACCCTTGACCTTGAAAAACAGTAGGCATCTTTCTCTCATCATGGTGATCAAACGTACCAAGTTTGACAGTCCTAGCCTCAATAATTTAGTTTGTATCAGTCTACAATGTTTTCCTATTAACTGATACTATGACCTTGACCTTTCACCTCCAACCATAAAAAAAATTGCATTTTCCTCTTATGGTGATTAAACATGCCAAGTTTGACAGTTTAGCTCCAATAATTCAGTCTGTATCCTGTCTACAAGGTTTTCCTATTAACTGATACTATGACCTTGACCTTTGCCATCTAACCTTGAACAAAATAGGCCTCTTCCACTCATCATGATGATCAAACTTACCAAGTTTGATGGTCCTTATCTTAATAGTTCAGTCTGTATCCTGTCTACAATGTTTTCTTATTAACTGATACAACCTTGACCTTTGACCTCTAATCTTGAAAGCAATATGCATAATCCTCTCATCATGTTAATTAAGTGTACCAAGTTTGATGGTTCTAGTCCCAATAGTTCAGTTTGTATCCTGCCTACAAGGCTTTCCTATTAACTGATACAACCTTGACCTTTGAACTCTAACCTTGAAAAACAATAGACATCTTCCTCTAATTATGGTAACCAAATGTACCAAGATTGACAGTCCTAGCCCCATTGTTCGGTCTGGAGTCCCGACAGACGATGCCATACCATAATACATCCTGTCTTTGACAGGTGTATAAAAATAATGCTGTAAAGATAAGGATATGCAGGTAAGTTCTGTATTTCTGTTCGCTGGATTCTGATTTCCATCCCAGCATCATACTGCAGACCCTTCATCCTTAGATAGTGGGCCACCAGAGGGCTTTGTCCATTAATGTTGAACACAGACTTCACGTAGTCCGGGCCCCCACAGGCTGGGTGAGACTGACAGTATATATGGTAAAGAATTTATCATACATTTGTTACAAGATAAATTCCATTCAAAAATACTTTAATACAAATTACAACGGAATACAACATTAATACTACATGTACCAGTTTATAAAATGATTACATGTATCTTAAATTTCAAGATTTCAAGGAAATTGATTCTTTATCTAAACCCCCCCCCCCATGCACTATATGCACCAATTATGAAATTATGAGTGATCATTGTTATGTAAACAAAAATGGTGAGACGGTTTGCATATTTAGTCTTAATATCTCTATGTTGCCATCAGAGGGGTAAATTCATTACATAGAGTCATTTATTGACTGGGTACAAGATGGTACCTAGTTAGCAAATTTTGCTTCTCAACAGGTGTGAAATCTAATAACCAGGTATCTTCCTATATCCGACCAATAAATGAGTACATTACTAATAATATACATAGTTACATGGAGACCCTGGACAAATTGCAATTAATACCTCCCGTAACTTCCTGTCCGGTACTTTCGTGGGAGCCTTTGTCAGAGCTACAGATACAGTGGACGTTTTGTCTCCCCTCTGTGTGTCCAGCTGTTGCGTGTCTTCCTCGTACGTTGTCTCTCTGATGGGGGTCAGAGCATCTCGTAGCTTCCTTGGATCTACAGCTCGATCCTTCACTATCTGAGACTGAGATGAAACTGGCTTTTTGCCAAAAGTTCCTGGTTTCTGATTTTCGGACACATAGTCAATGATTGCTCCATCATGGGAGGACCCTGGGGACTGGAGTTTGGAGGACACTGACACAGAACTCTGTATGCTGCTACGTCTGTTCAGACCACGAGGAAGTTTTTTCCCTCGGCGACCCCCAACGCTCTGCATGGAGGACTTCGACATTGATTGGTTGAGGGAAGTGGTAGAGGTGTATTGACTAGCATTACTGGAGAACAGAGAGTCCAAAAAATCAAAGTTCAGAGACATGGAAGCTGAAAAATAAATATTATGAACCAATAACATTATCATTCATATTTTCAGAAGAAAAAAAGTTTTTGTAAATTTTATTACACGTTGCTGGCAAAACTTGGTTTGCGACTGTTAATTCAGCATTAATGGCTGTGAATAACAAATGAGAAGATAGTTATTTCCTGAATGATAATAGAATATCATATATACATGTAATATGAAATTTGTTATGACTTGAGACGAGTACAAAGTGAAGCTTACGTTTCTTATTTTTCTCTCTGTTCAGCAGCTCCTCCCTCTGTTTGATATTGGGCGGCTCCAGTTTGTCAAAATTCCACAACAACCAACATCTTGATGCAGGTTTTATACCTGTGATAAAAAAAACTCATTTTTTATTGTGAAATGTACCAGTAGTCAAGAAATATTGGTAAATTATGGAAACGTACAAAGCAAAATAATGACCATTATGCAGTACAACAATGCTTATAGCAAAGTATGCTGGGAATAAACAATATTGATTCATTATCAACATAATTCGTTATATCCAAGAAGTTCATAATATGTTTTAAAACTATTGAGGGAATGAAAATCACTTTGCTGTAACTGAATTTACTATACACACTTTTGTTGTAGCCATGATTTACTGTATCAGGAGAAGAATATAAAATTCACCTGCTATCCAGCTGTAGACCAGAATGACTAGATCCTCCTTAAACTGTTCATTGAATTGTCTGTAGGAGTCTGGGAAGCAGTGGCAATAACTGGCGTACAGAGTCTGAGCCACAAGGGTGGGGTACTCCTAGGGGGGGGGGATAAAAATGTCCGAATTAAAACTCAGTCACTTTAAAGTAATAGTAGCTCTAAATCTGAAAACTTTGTTTATTTGTTAAAATGTGTTGTGATAGTTTTGTCTGTAATTTTAAGCAAAATCATTAATAAAACTAAATCTAAGTTTAAAATGTTATCAAAATAAAGACTTCAAATGTACTGAATACATAGCATTACACCGAAGTAAGTTTTTGTACAGGAAGACAAAAATGTAATTTTGCTTCATTCAGAGCCTCTGAATAGGTTTTCTAACACAAATGCTGATACAAAATTTTTTCAAACCTTATATTTTTCTGTTATTGAAACAGTAAATCACAATTTCACAACAAAATTTTTGACACCAAAATAACAGCTTATATAACTTTAAGGAGGAATACCACACCAGAAAAATCTGATATGGATGAAAAGTGGATGATATGTACAATATTTTGAAATTAAAAACTTTCTACTGAGTCAAAAACTGCAGTTGTAGTAGAAAGTAACCTGAAAAAAAATTTAAACCCCTGCTGGACTCGAACCTGTCTACAGATCAACATTCAACATAAACATACTGTGTTACCCAGCTAGGCAATTTTTAATAAAAAGGAATCTACAAAAATTGCTGATATTTATATTTCATTCATGTTTTAAAATGAAGTTGGCCATTACAACAACGGAGTATACCTACTTAATATAGACTTAGAGACGATCAACAGCATTCTAAAAACATCCAATGCATGAAATATAAAAAAGAAAAATTCTTTACAAACAATTTCATAAAAAGTCTTAAAACTAAGATGAAAATTTAACTACTAATATAACTAATAATAATGATTTGCATTTGATTGAAAGTCAAAAAAAAAAGAAAGAAAGAAGCCATTTACATGAAAATTTGCTGTAAAGTATTTTGTGGAAAGTGCTAAAGAAGCTTCATATTGCTCTGACACTCAAGAACTTGATTTTAATTAGACTGCCTATCAACCTGAATCAAAAAGTTCATAAAACTGCACAGGAAAGAAATGGTTAGATGTTTAATGCACATTTGAATTCAATATACTTTTTTCTGTCTTATTAAATGTGTGTCATTGCTTACCTTACAGAAGACGTCTCGGTACTGGGGGTTCCTGACATGAACTTGACATAATTGTGGGCGGATGCTTACCTTACAGAAGACGTCTCGGTTCTGGGGGTTCCTGACATGAACTTGACAGAAATGTGGGCGGATGCTTACCTTACAGAAGACGTCTCGGTTCTGGGGGTTCCAGATATACAACATTAACTTGACAGAATTGTGGGCGGCTGCTTACCTTACAGAAGACGTCTCGGTACTGGGGATTCCGGACATGAACTTGACAGAAATGTGGGCGGATGCTTACCTTACAGAAGACGTCTCGGTTCTGGGGGTTCCTGACATGAACTTGACAGAAATGTGGGCGGATGCTTACCTTACAGAAGACGTCTCGGTACTGGGGATTCCGGACATGAACTTGACAGAATTGTGGGCGACTGCTTACCTTGAAGAAGACGTCTCGGTACTGGGGATTCCGGACATACAACATTAACTTGACATAGTTGTGGGCGGCCCTGTTAAAGAGCTTGACCTGAGAATTCTTACTGGACTGGAATTTTTCCAGAAAAAGGTACCAGAAAATGTCCTGTAATAGAAGACGAATTTCCAATCAATGCCCCAAACTGTCATAAAATATTACTTTCAATGTTAATCAATCGGCATGTTTAATTCAAATCACTCTATCACAGTCACATTGGCTAAGTAGTAGAACTTTCACTTCATGAGGTCATGAGTTTGACACTTACCCCTGTCTAAATCACACCATGACTTTGATATATGTAGTAATTGTTCCTTTTCCAAACCCTTAGCATTAGAAGTGAGAGTCACAATTTTTTTCTGACGGGATATTTCAAAAAATTGAGCATTTGTGTTACGGTAGGCAACGATGTAACAAAGAACCGTAACAGTGTTGGTATATGTCCTTCGCACAGACTCTACATCTATAAGTAAACCTAAAACTAATGTTGATATTAATTATTCGATAAATCACAATTACATTGAACCTTTAGGTCCAGTGAAAAAAGCTCATTAAAACCAAACATCATCGTATTGAGTGTATGCATGGGTAGCATTGCTGTGACCTGAGTTCAATCCCTGTGATTGGAAGTGGTTGTATATGAGAAGGTATGGTGGTTGCCTGCTTAAACAAGTAGCTTTCCTTTGGGTATTGCCAGTTACCCCCTAGCACAAACATCTGTGCGTTAAAGGACCACACTGGAAATAAGGTTTCGAGCTTTCATGTGTTACCCTTGGTATGTACATATATTTATATGTATATTCAGAATAAACAGATAAACATTTATTAATTTAATTATATATTTTATATTAAAAATTTTATATCCAATAAATTTTTTGTTATTTACCTCCCATAAAGGATAATTATCACAATGCAATAAGCGTGAATTTGTTTTAAGTGTGTTTATTAGAAGCATGTTTTACTGTAAAAAGACCTCTAACTAATGTTCATATTCTTGCTGGGATTTTAAACCACATAAAATCAACATGCCCTGTTATTATTTAATTAAAAATTAATCATGTCACCCTGTACTCTCTCTCTATAATTTTTAAAAGACACACACCTCAAAGTTAGACTTTAACTATTAAGATACTTACAGAGCATACAGCTTGTGACATTTCAGAATAAAACCATTTTTCAAATTCTGGTCTGTAATCAGGCTGAAAAAAAAAAAAGAGATAAAAAAATCTAATTCAATGGCCTACTTCAAACCAGTTTTTTTTTTTTGGTATGGTCAGTATAAAGCACATAGTATGTACAGTATATATCACTAGTTGCTATAAACAAAATTCACTCATAACTTTTATCATCATCTACATAACCAGTCTATTATGTACATATCCACCCTGTACCAACTCAAGTATTCAACAGAATACTTACCATACCTCCATCACAAAAGAGCTGATGTCTCAGAAATTGCGTATTAGCCTAGTGTTTTATGATAAACTTCTGCCTGTACCTTTTTGTGGAGTTGCATGTGAGCAGTGACTGCCTTCTTCAGCATCTCCACCATGGGGATATCATCTGGGAGGGCTGTCAGCTCTGTGGAGTCATAACCAGGATACTGGTGCAGCTGAAGTCAGAGGTTACAGAGAAATTTACATTCTAATCACTGATAGAGTATTCTAAAAATTACTTTAAATGAGCTCAAGTCAGAGGTTACAGGTAAATTTACAGGAACGTCAAAATATTTCTAATCATTGATAGAGTATTCTAAAAATTACTTTAACTGAGCTGAAGTCAGAGGTTACAGGTAAATTTACAGGTGGGTCAAAATATTTGTAATCACTTTACTTTGATTGACACAATGTTTTTATGTTGTAAAACCAATTTCATTGGCAG
This sequence comes from Ostrea denselamellosa, assembly GCA_024699665.1. Taxonomy (NCBI): domain Eukaryota; kingdom Metazoa; phylum Mollusca; class Bivalvia; order Ostreida; family Ostreidae; genus Ostrea; species Ostrea denselamellosa. The sequence goes on from JAMZEH010000106.1 coordinate 277,612, forward strand.
GTGAGAAATTTTTGCATTATTGCGAATATTTCTCTCCACAAAACAGTCATTCAATGTTTTCCACTTTGTTTGTCACTGGTAAATCACAAAAAGAAGTTGGCATGAATACAAGATGGTTTACAGTGTTTTAATTTTGTTTACTGTTGTCTAATATTGAGATAAGAATGACAGTTTTACAGACTCTTAATATAAGTATACCTCAACAAACTTTGGTTTCCCTGTTTCTTTCTTTACCTAAAATGGAAAACAACATGAACATATTATTCAAAAGATATCTCTTTACCATGGTTATTTTCTTCAAAGTCTTATCAACTGAAAACCTCTTCATGCTTCTTGCAAGTTTGGTCATGCCCTGTAGATGTGTCCTGATTCTACCCCCAAGGTCATTTGGTCATGGTATTGAAAATGCTACATTCTTGTCAAGGTCACCTTTACAATACAAGCTGCTTATACAGGACACAAAATGTTGCTTATCATATGAGAAATGTTTTGCCTGGTCCTGACCAAAGGTCATTTGGACAATGTAAAGGTCACTGGGGAAAACAGAAAAGTTCAAGACATACAAACTGTGTATGGGGACATAAATCCTCTTACATGTGCACTTACAACTGAATTAAAAAGATAATTTTCATATTACATTGATCTGGATCTCAATCCTATCACTGTATATAAAAGAAATCCTATCACTGTATATAAAACTATCACTGTATATAAAAGAAATCCTATCACTGTATATAAAACTATCACTGTATATAAAAGAAATCCTATCACTGTATATAAAACTATCACTGTATATAAAAGAAATCCTATCACTGTATATAAAACTATCACTGTATATAAAAGAAATCCTATCACTGTATATAAAACTATCACTGTATATAAAAGAAATCCTATCACTGTTTATAAAAGAAATCCTATCACTGTATATAAAAGAAATCCTATCACTGTATATAAAACTATCACTGTATATAAAAGAAATCCTATCACTGTATATAAAACTATCACTGTATATAAAAGAAATCCTATCACTGTTTATAAAAGAAATCCTATCACTGTATATAAAAGAAATCCTATCACTGTATATAAAATTATCACTGTATATAAAAGAAATCCTATCACTGTTTATAAAAGAAATCCTATCACTGTTTATAAAAGAAATCCTATCACTGTATATAAAAGAAATCCTATCACTGTATATAAAAGAAATCCTATCACTGTATATAAAAGAAATCCTATCACTGTATATAAAAGAAATCCTATCACTGTATATAAAAGAAATCCTATCACTGTATATAAAACTATCACTGTATATAAAAGAAATCCTATCACTGTATATAAAACTATCACTGTATATAAAAGAAATCCTATCACTGTATATAAAACTATCACTGTATATAAAAGAAATCCTATCACTGTATATAAAACTATCACTGTATATAAAAGAAATCCTATCACTGTATATAAAACTATCACTGTATATAAAAGAAATCCTATCACTGTATATAAAACTATCACTGTATATAAAAGAAATCCTATCACTGTATATAAAACTATCACTGTATATAAAAGAAATCCTATCACTGTATATAAAACTATCACTGTATATAAAAGAAATCCTATCACTGTTTATAAAAGAAATAGGGAGAATAATTCACACCCCACACAATAAATTGTATTCATTTTACTTATAAAACCAAAAATTTAGTTATTGAAAAAAAAATAATTTGTAGCGAGTGTTAAATTCCTCTCACATATATAGAGTTTAAAAGATGATTTTCTGGATCTCAATTTTTTACTGCAAAGAAAATGAGAGACTGAGATTGGGGATTTTGTTTATTTCAAAATAAGCGATAGTTTAAATTACGCGATTTCAATATAAGTGGAGTTAGCGGTAATTTGATTTTCATTTTTGAAAAAAGTTTATTTGTAGCAAGTATTGTTAAATTTCTCTCACAGCTATAAAGTTAAAAAAAAGATAACTTTCCTATTGCATTGATCTAGATCTCAATCCTATCAATGCGTACCAAAGAAATATTCTGCTACTACTTACCGTTGTTTTACTTGGTTGCATGCTGACTTTAGAGATGTTTTTTACTCTCTCACTTCTTCCAGGCAGGAATGCTACACAGGAAATGACAATATCAAAAAATTACTCATCCAATGACATCATCGTACATGTATTTCACAGTAGCCACATTTTAAATGTTGCTAGCCATGCTTATTGTGTCTGTGAGTACCCACTATACCTCAAATGATGTAGTGTAAACGGACACAATAGGCAACGATGGCATTTAACATTGTTGTTTTAATTAGATTTTTTTTGTTACACTATTCACAGTTTTTAAAAAAAACTGACTTAGATTTGACCCCTCAACTCATTTTTTTTTTTTTGGTTACATAAAACTTTGACCTAAAGAATACTGCAACTGAACAGTGTGGTGGGACAGCATTCCCTGCTGCACAAACCCAATATATTTCCAGCATCTTTCTAATCTCAATACACGTAATAACACCAGATCAATAAACTGTAACACCAAATCTTAGTTAAAGTGAAACATGCTTATAATGAGCACAACTTTAATGATTCATGCTTATTGAGAAGTGATATTTATTCCCATATGAAAGTCTGGTTATAATGAACTGTTTTGTTGGCCCTGGGGGTTCACTATAACTGTTACTGTAATTTAGCTATATTTTACTCATTAGAATCACCTTTATCTGGAATATTTAGAATTCTTACTTTGTTTCATTGTGAAGTATCCTGCAAATTTGTTCAATTCTTTGGTTTCTCTCTCTGAAAACATAAGAAGCACATTTTGCTTAATGCACATGAAATTGACAATAAATACACATCAATTATCATGACATTGTGTTCCCTTCTAACATACTATTTATCTATACTGTAAGAAACCTTTGCAGATTCAATGCATATTTTTTTCTTGATAAAATCTTTTACTTTTCAACTTGATATAGAAACCTATATGTACGAGGGTTGTTTGATATGTAATGTGTATTGTACGATATCTCAAAAACATTCCACTCAAATATGCAATGAACATTACATCCATTCAAAGTATTCTCCGCAGTTTGGAATACACAATTTCAATCTCTGAATCCATTTCTGAAATGCATCACGGTATGCTGATTTAGGTAGACCTCTGAGGCACTGACTGATGGCTGAGCCAAGGGCATGTCGGGACTTGTAACGACGACAGATAAGAACTTTTTAAGTTTTGGAAAAAGGAAAAAGTCACATGGGGCTAGATCTGGAGAATATGGTGGGTGTGGCAAGACAGTAACATTCTCTGACTTCAAAAACTGCTTCAAAAGCTCAGATGTATGTGATGGAGCATTATCATGAATTAGACAAACATGCCTAAATCCTGACACAGGGCTTCATTTATGATAATATTTCTTGAGCTTTTTCAGTATAACATCTCGGTAATACCGACCTGTAACACTTTTGCCCTTCAGCACCATAATTTGAACAGCTATACCATCGCATGAGAAGAATATGCAATAAAGAACCTTCTTTGTGCTTATGGTTCTTTGGCAACTACAGGCCTTCTACCGCGTTTAGTTAACCATATTTTGTTTCCAATTTTTCTAACTGGTTCGAGATAGTGAACATGTTTTGTCACCAGTAACAATATTCACAAATTGTCTTTGATTCAATTTGGGAAACATTTTGAGCAACTGCTTTGCGGTTTGTACTCGTACCCATTTTTGGTCATCTGTCAATATATGCGGTATCCATCTGGCAGAAATCTTTCATACCTTCAAAATATGCTTCAAAATGAAATACACCCATGATAGCGATATGCCAACAGCTTTGGCAATATCACATATCATGTACCTGCCATCACTTTCAATTACTTCCTTGACTTTTGAGACATTTACTTGGCCTGTTACAGTCACAGGTTGGCCAGATTTTGTTGCATCTTTGACGGACTCTGTGCCAGTCAGAAATGTCTTTCTCCACCTACGAACTGTCTCATAAGATACCTTATCAGACCCATAAACTTCCCCCAATTCAATAAAAATCTACATTGCCGAATGACCAAGTTTTTTATGAACTTTTATATAAGCTCTAATTTCTTCAATATTCTCAACCCGTTTCCCAACCATTTTTACAACTATGGTCAATGACTGGCTCTATTAATATGACTATAAGTTTATAACTGTGTGGAGCTGAAGGCTCATGTTTATACCATTGGAAAAGTATTGAATAGAGCTATTCAAGAGTATCATCATACACGAAATCATGCAAAGCGTTATCGCTCTGTGGTACAATACACATTACATATCGAACAGCCCTGGTATATTCAAAGGAAAAAAAATATAAAAATACAAATATTTGGTATAAATGCTTAAGTTGTTAGTAATTATTATGAGGAATGGCCACATGGTGGTAATATCTGCATAATCAATTTTGCTGATGAAACAAAATGAAGCCATACTTTCATTGTTTTTGTACTGATCCTCTAACATAAACACCTAGACATTTATTCTTCATTTGAAAAAGAAACATTTAAAATACCCCTTTTTTCATATCTGTCTCTTCCTCTGGCACTAGCAACAGATACAGTATCATCTGTGTCTTCATAGTTTGAGGTTCGACTCTCGACAACCAAGGCTGTGTACTTCTGAAGCTTTTTATCTAGTTTGCTGATTTTTTTATTCACTTCATCAATGGATCCAATGAAAAAAGCTGAAGATTATGTTAAGAAAATCATAATTTAAAACATTGTTACACCAAAATAGTGAGGATGGATTCTAGCAAATTTAGATGTTCTAAATATCCCACCAGCAACAGAGGAAATCAAAACATTATATACTCATCCAACAGCTTGCATCTTACTTAGCTAATTTGTTTCTGTCACTAACATGGACAATATAATGCATAAAAAAAAAAAAAAACAAAAAAAAACCCACCCCCCCACAAAACATGATGTCCACAAAAACAATTCACATTGGTCAAGATTGATGTAGTAGATGGAGCCCAATTGATTTTTTCATAGATCAATACACACATATTCCATTATACCCATGTAATTTGCATGATTTAAAAAAATTATCTCATATATATTTATAAAAATGAAAACACTTAAAACATATACTAGCTCAACAGAACATCTTGGAAGTGTCCAAACAGATTTTTATTAGAGTTGGTCCAAAAAACATGGGAGAACAGTGCTGCAGTCAGATATTTGCACTAGAGCAAAGAAGGCCTAGAGAGAAAGACATTATCAGTCTTTGTTTTCTTAAAAAGTGAATATAACAAACAGTGATCAATCTGATAATTCCTGTAAATAATAATAAATTAAGAATATGGCAACCACAGACCCCTGGACGTACCAGAAATAGATCAAGTGCCTAAGAGTAAGCACTTCCTGTTGACTAGTCCAGAGGAAACAGTAATTTTTGTTGGGGCCTATACTGTACCACCCACCAGTAGATTACTGGCTCCTGTGACCAGTCGATCAAACCCACCATGAGTTGTTACTTTGCAATTAACATCTATGTTATCATATGACTTTCTGACAGATGACCAATTTTCTTAAAATTGCTACATTCATGTGCACTGTGGGAAATTCATCTGAGATTACTCCTACATGTTAATACTACAGAAAGACATATAGACATGTGAGAAAAGAATGCTGGCATTAATAGCTAGAGAAATTTGTCAATCAATATGACACCCCTTACTTGGATTTGACATATTACAAAGTACAAATTATGTGTCTGGTTCAGTTGACACATAGAAAGCAAGGCAGGTGAACTTGATAAAATTTTGAAGATTTTTACAGAATGAGAAGCTATTATCCTTAAAATGGAATGCATCTTTCCAGATTTCAGATTGAACTCAGTAAGCTGTGCACTAAATACATTAAAAATACGAAAAGCACTAGGATGATTTGCCGAATGACATTGCTCTTCATTCCTTGTTCGCTCTACTAGTGCACAGGAATATGCTTAGCAACGGTTTTCAAAGATTGATTTTTCATGTTATAATCAATGACAGGTATATGGAAGGCAGAAAAAGGATACGTGATCGATTTCTTTGCTTGTTTTCCAAAAACTTTCTCTTATTATCCAAAATTTCTTGATTTAAATCATAATTTTCTTCACATATATCCATAGGCGAGCCAACTCGATTTATGCTCGCCATTTTGGATGCCACAAAGTCTCGGTTTAGTACGTGTTTTAATTATATGAAGATGGGTACGTCTATAACAAGCGTCGTTTTAACACGGATATATGTTCGGAGACTCTCGTCTGGTTTCTCTAGATGACAGAATGGCGGTTTTTTCGATAGCGGTTGATGTTCATGAATTTTCAGTCAGTCATAGGATTACAGGAAGGGTTAAATCTAGTCGACAAAATCTCTCCCGCGTCTCCCATCATAACACAAGTCAAGGATAAATTGTAATCCACGACATAATGGCTTTACTCACATTTGTCATTTCGTGAGAATGTGGTAGGCCTTGGTTGTAGGCAATTATATCGCTTGGGTTCGAATTGATTATTAAAGAGTAAAATTATAGAACTGTAAATATAGGGTACCCAAGTTTGCTGAGGAAAAATCGGTAAATCAAATGGTATAAAATTGTACTCTGTGTTCTAATATGATCACACATAATCAATCTACATTACTGTCAAAGTTGATCCCGAAATTCCGTATACTTCCCAAGATATGCAGAAATGAATTCAAAAAAATGACTGATATTTTTGTTGTTGTTGAGTTTTAACAGGGTCCCTGGCACTGTTCGACTAAACGGAATGATTGTGCATTGCAACAAGAAATTACTTAGAATGTGCATTATCAGATGTCATTGTAAGTTGAATTTCTTGCCTCAATTCATAAACTGAAGTCTGTAACAGGTCCAAGTGACTGAAAATTGTAAAACTGTCTGCAATTTCACTTATCACAGCCATTGTGACTGGTGTCACTTGCATTTGTAACTTTTTATCATTTTCAGTTATTATCTCTAAATTTTTATATTAGGTCTTAATGCACATGAAAGTAAATCATATGTGAAAAATTCAATTTAACAAAAACAAGAATGCAAATTGGGGAAAAAGGCAACTTCAATTGGGAAAAATTGGGGTTTTTTTGGTTTTTTTTTTATAGAGGAAGGAACCTGTATTCATATTAAACTACCCTTATTGTGACCCAACCACGCATGACCTCTGTTGAAATAATGAGCCTGATACATACAATTAAAAGTAAGTGATAAAATTTCTTCTGAAAAATTATTGACACACTGCATGCCATAAACACTAATGGTTCATACAACCACACAAATCTTGTGCCATTTGCACAAGTGCAAGATGGTATCAAAGTACAGTTGAACTTCGGTATCTCAAATAGTATGGACGTGTTTAAGTGATTCGAAGTCCCAATCACGTATTCTTTAAGTACTTTAACCTAGATATCTGGAATTCTCAAATATCTCAAAGTTTTTTCTCTGTCCCATCAAGTTTGAAATAGTGAGGTTCAACGGTAGATATTGTTTTTGCCTTCGTATATATTAAGGGAAGAGTTAACCTAAAGACATCCAATTTTCTCTCGTGTTGTCAAAGTGAAGTTACACGGCAACGTTTATCCAAAAAACTTGACGTGTAATTTAAAATTAGATTCATAACAATCTTGCATGAATTCTAAGACAAATCATTGATTATTATGACTCAAAATATTGACTTCAATTTAGAGTTTAAAGATATATAGAAATAAGATTATTGATGTTTTATTCATTGTTTTTTGTCCCATTCAAGAACTTTCACTTGTGTAGAAGTGTTGCTAGCTTTAGATGAAGTGACCTATGTAAGGATCTGGGGCTGTAGCTGGAAGGGTTCTATATCATGCCAATGCTTACTTTGTTTAGTATTTTTTATGAATTCAAAGCGAGTCTTATCAAAATTCTGAAAGAAAAAAATTGAGACTGTGATTTCACTTTGAGAGATCAAAGTTCGAGCCATCAAGAGTCATCTGTATTTTATACAAGGAACTCACAATTTATATTGGGCGCCCTCAACCTTAGCTTTAACTTTACTGGTAATATTTATGTACAAATTAACAACATAAAATGCCACCAATGTTCCCTTGTTACAAACGTTTTTGGTGGGAGATGCCATAAAAATCTAGATCATCCCAGACAAAGCTCTTAACTTTGTTGCAGAAAGGCTTTTATGTCTAAGTAGTTCCTTAGTTTAGTTGCTGTTATCACATTACAGGTTATCAAATCGATTCCAAAAGAAAAGGAACAGAGGACACATACGCACGCTACCTACATACTTTGCCATGCATTTGGGAGAACATAGATTTAAAACCTGGTTTTATCCTCAAATAAATTATATCATATGATTCGTTAATTTCAAGATTTCTGAGATCCAACACACTAGAAAAAAATAGAACATTATGTTCACCTTCACATGCCTTGAATATAACATTTAATTTTTTTAAAATCAAAACAAAAATGAACTTTTAATTTTTAAATTGTTAAGGTTGGATTTTTTTTTTGTTTGACTAATGATTAATTGTATATTGTTTGATGTTTCTCTCGAGAATCTTTCACTCATATGGAGATATCACAATTGCCAGTGAAGGGCTGCAAAATTTAGGCCTATGCTCGGCACTTAAGGCCTTTGAGTATAGAGGGATCTTTTACATGCCACACTTGCTGTGACATGTGGTCTTGGTTTTTGCAGTCTCATCTGAAGGACCACCCCTTTTGGTCACCTTTACAAGCAAGGAGTAATTCTGAACTTTTTCCACACTGGATCAAGATATTCAACCGAAATTTTATCTATGACTTTGTCTTAAGTACTTGCAGATCAAGTTTGAGTTCCGTTACGTTTGACTGACTTTTGACAGAGTTATGCTCCTTGATGTATGCTTGAGGTTTTCAGGACTTTTTTCCGCATTGGATGAAGATATTCAACTGAAAATTTATATATTTCTCTGTCTTGAATATAGTTACAGATCAAGTTTGAGTTTTGTTACGTTTGACTTACTTTTGACTGAATTATCCTACTGGTAGGGGACTTTGTATTGCCTGCAATACACTCAGAATGCTTGTTCATTTTTAATCGCAGACTGTTATGTCCATTATACTACGCAGTATGTATATATATCAGTTGTGTTTTGTTTATAATTATAGTATATGTTTAGTTGTTATTTGTGCCTCAAGTGGGCTCTTGTTTAGTAATGATCTACTACTTTAAAGGAACTTAAAACAATTTTTTTTTTACAGATATTGAAACAGGAAAATGAGTTTGCACTTGAACATGGAATTGGTGCAGAAAAAGAAATAAGATTTACATGTCTGTTATGTTAAATTAGCTGATGGCCATGCAAACATTGGTACACATACTGGCACATCTTCCGCTTTAGGTTCCATCAACCACATGTTTATAATATTAAATGTGATTAATGCTCCAAGTTTGGGTGAATTAATAAATAATTGTGTTGCATATTTTCAGTTGATAGCATCATTCCAACTGATTCAAGTGACAGTGACTAATGGAAAATCTGTGAGGTATTTTCTTGTTACAACATGGCATATGCAAAGTGATATTTTTTTTGGAAATATTTGCATATTTATGCTAAACACTGTAAGTGATTTATACTGAAGATTACTAAAAAAAAAAAACACAAATGAAGCAGGTAAGTGAAACGTTTATGAAGGTAAACAAAATCTGCATACAAAAAAAAAAAATTATTATTGAAAAAAATATGAGATGGCAAAAGAATTTTTAAAATATATATGTTGCTAAGCTGGACATAGCCATTTTTTGAATTCATGAGTCATATGTAATTAAATACTCATGAGTTAGATATTGTTTGCAATAATGTAATTAAATACTTATAGGTCACATATTGTTTGCAATTATTTAAGTACTCATGAATTACATATTGTTTGTAATAATTTAATTAAGACCACATGAGTTACATATTGTTAAGCACTTTCTAATAGCCTTTTTTTTCTTTTTTTTTTTTTGAAGAGGTTAGGTGTTTGATTTCAACAACCTGACAAACCAGATACTCGTAGTATTCCAGTCAGTGTAGGAAAAATTTAAAAGTCATTTCCAACCAGTTATTAAAGAAAATATTGTGTAATTTTCTCTTAAAATATGTAATTAATTACTATAAGAATCACTCTGGTTTGGAGACTGTTGTTTTGCTAATTAAAGTGCAAGGTATTTGTTTATGTCAGGAAAAAAATTCAGTATAAATAGACCTAATATTTTTCAGGCCACTGATTTTAACTATGAAGAAGTGTATGTTGTCCTTGTAGGCAGCCATTATGATGACATCTACTGTATATCAGAAGAAGAGAAGATTTGTATACTCTGACTGCAACAAAACTCCTTTAATACATTGCATGTTTTAGAATGTAAAATGTCTGTGTTGTATGGAGACATCAAAACTCCTTTAATACATTGCATGTTTTAGAATGTTTGTAAAATGTCTGTGTTGTATGGAGACAACAAAACTCCTTTAATACATTGCATGTTTTAGAATGTTTGTAAAATGTCTGTGTTGTATGGAGACAACAAAACTCCTTTAATACATTGCATGTTTTAGAATGTTTGTAAAATGTCTGTGTTGTATGGAGACATCAAAACTCTTTTAATACAGTGTATGTTTTAGTATGTCTATATTAAAAGGTTTGGCACTTTTCTGTGAAGATGTTAAAACTCCATTTTAATTGCAATGCATGTTTTAGTAACTATAAAAGGTTTTCTTTCTAGGAGTTGTATTGCATTACACCTCAGGATGAAATTCTTCAATCTGACAAGATCACATATAGATAAACATATGCTTCATAATTGCATTATACAAGCAAACGATTATGGATCAATGTTGTAGGATGCTTTGTAGCGTTTTATCTCCCAATAGTTAGTTACGACCCAGGGGAATGCAACTTAATGGATTATTGTCGTTTGCCCATATCATAGCTCAGTGTTTTAGTATCCAGTGAAAAGCAACTAATGAGTGACTGTCTCCTAATTATTGATATTTTGTCATCTCATGAAAGCCCCAATACAGAAAGTTTAATGAACTGTAGAAAAAGGTGATCTGATGGTTATATGGATATTGTAGATTACAGGATGTATTCAAAGAATGAATGGAAGACAGCAAAATGCATTATATTCTGATTTACCTACAACTTTTTAGTCCCCTGCCGGCTTTGCCTGAGGGGACAACAATTGGTGTACTCTCAGTCTGGCCGGCCAGGCATCCATGTCATTCCACTTGAGGTTCTCTGGAATGAAGATATTCAACTGAAATTTCATACATAGCTTTGTCTTGGATAGTTACAGATCAAGTTTGGGTTTTGTTATGTTTGACCTATTTTTGACTAATTAGCCTTCTGGTAGGGGACTTTATTACAGTACATTCAGAATGCTTGTTTTTCTTAATTTGAACCTCCTAAAAATACTGTGATTTGTATTTAAAATCTCTTGAACATTTTAAAGTTTTTTTCATCAGGTTTCTTAAAATACTAGAAAGATTGTGGTTTTCTTTTGATGTGTATTTTTAATTCAATGAGAAGAACATGATTAATGGATTAAGCATACAGGTGATACTTTTCTACAGTACTCAAAGAGGTAATAACAAAGATGGACCCATTACTGGTACATTGGGTGTATTCTCCCCCCCCCCACCCACCCACACCCCCCTTTCAACCCTTCCCCCTCCCCCTCTCACAAATATAATCCACTTTGTATAGAAATGTGTCTGAAAATGCTAAAATAAATGAACTCAGTAGTTTTAAAAAGCCCTAGACACCCAGTCCTTTTACTGTTCAGAAATTTATAGGTCCACCATTGGGGAGCTAACAAGCAAATCACACAAAGTGATGTGACAGTAAGTTTCAGAAAAACCTTTTTTAGCTCACCTGAGCTGAAAGCTCAGATAAATTACTTTCTGATTACCTGTTTGTCTGTAAACTTTTCACATTTTCATCTTCTCCAGAACCACTCCATCAATGTAATCCAAACTTGGCACAAAGCATCCTTGGATAAATGGTTTCCAAGTTTGTTCATTCCTTGATCCCTGCCTTCTTGCAAGGAAAGATATTTGGCAATTTGTTAAAACAGAATGAAATAACTCAGAAATCTTCTTTAAAAAACCACTTGTCAGAAAAAACAGAATTTTACATGAAAGCTTCCTGAAAGAGTGCAGAAAAGGAAAGATATTTGGCAATTTGTTAAAACAGAATGAGGTAACTCAGAAATCTTCTTTAAAGAACCACTTGTCAGAAAAGACAGAATTTTACATGAAAGCTTCCTTGAAGAGTGCAGATTCACAATTGTTCAAGTCATGGCTTTGGGGGGATAGGGTGGAGCCATAATTGGAGAAGAAAGTTTTATATGGGGATGTGTGGGGAAAACTCTTTTAAAATCTTCTCAAAAACAGCAGGACCATGATTAGCCATATTCCTTAGGTAGTGCAGATTCAAAATTGTTCAATTTATGGCTCCCTGGTTGGATGCACTAGATTTTACATGGGAGTAGGTGAGGGCATTCCAAGTTTTAAGAACTTTTGCCCAATCCTTTTGTTGTAAACATCTTAACAATAAAATATGTTCAAACCATGGAAATATATGAGGTAAAGTCTTTAAAAATTTTCTTGTGAACAGCTAAGGTATGATTAGTCACGTTGATAGGCAGCATCCTCAGGTAGTGCAGATTCAAATTTGTTGAAGTCAACACACCCGAGGGTAGGGTGGAGCCACAGTAGTAGGGGCTACCCTGGAAGTTTTCAATACATGGGGATATGTAGGAAGTAACCTTGTAAAATCTTCTCAAGAGTGGCAGGGCTATGATAAGTGATATTAGTGTGCAAGCATCCTCAGGTATAGCTCAGATTCGAGTTTATTCAAATCCTGGTCTGACGGGAGGAAGATTTGTTGGGGGGGGGGGGGGTTAAGGGTGGGGCCTCAATAAGGGATCAAGGTTTACATATGAATAAATCTTTTGAAAAAATCTTATTCTCAAGAGCAGCAGGCCAGGATTAGTCATTTCAATATACAAGCATCTCCGGGTAGTGCAAATTCAATCTTCAAATCATGAAGTGGTCAAAGACAAAAGTAAAAACTGTAATGCTACAGTTCTGCAGCTAGGTTTGAGTCTGTGGACTATGGGATAGGATGGCGGTAGCATCTGGTATGAAGTTTTACATGATATATGAATATAGAGAAATATAGGCATCCCTATGTTGTGTGGATTCAAGTTGGGTTAAATCATGACCCTGTCTGGCTTAGGTGGTGTCATAGGTTTCAAATCTTTTATTGGATTAAAAAACCTTTGAAGAACAGCAGAATCAGGTTGACTCAGGTTAACATTGTGGCCCGTATGCTTCTTGTTTCCCTATGGTGATATGGGTATGATAAAGGAATTCAAAGGCTATAAGGTAGAGATTCTAATGCAGAAAAATATTAATTTATCAAATTGAACACAATGGATATTATTCTGATTTACACTCAAGCATGAATGATTTGTTTTTTCCTTTGCAATGGGCAGACAAACTGAGCAATGTATGTTAGTGTGTTGTGATAATTTTTCTGCACTGTACCGATTTTGAAGAGAAGAGCTTTGTGTTCAGATAGATGGTGGAGATAAGAGGACTTGTATTTATTAGTCCCTTACTGGCAAAGCTAAAGCTCTCTCTGTCTCTGTCTCTCTCTGTCTCTCTCTCTCTGTCTGTCTCTCTCTCATGTATTATTCACTTGATTGTAAAGTCTCTCTCTCTCTCTCTCTCTCTCTCTCTCTCTCTCTCTCTCTCTCTCTCTCTCTCCATTTGCTCATCCATCCATCTTTCTGTTCATCTGTCACAATGTAGACTTTTTTTTATCATGCTTTGATGTACAAAGCTGAAATTTAGTATGTGATTTATTAATATATGTTTACAAATCATGACAGTTGTTGACTAAATTTTACAAGATTTATGGGACTTTGAGCCAAATGTACTTTTCTTTACTTTTCGCTACGATGCTTAAACATAGGAAACTGAAATTTTATATGTGATTCACTAAAGAATCGATACACATGAAGTGGAACTATAGTCAAAGTTTATTCTAACAAAAAATTGTATAACTTATAGTACTTACGTTACATCAGAAATTTTAACTCTTTATTCTTAAGTTCAAAATAGTATGTTATGTAGTCAATGATGTATTTGTACCCACAGAAAATTTGTCTTCATAAATATTAAATTCTACTGATAAATAGATAGAAGACTTCTGACATCATTTGGTCAAATGTTGTCTGACTTGTTTTATACCAATTATTTGACCATTCTTGGCATACTGATTTTGACTATGGATTACTCTGTTTACCTGATCAAGATATACCTGGGCTTATGGTGGATGTGACTGGTCAACAGTGGATGCTTACTCCTCCTAGACACCTGATCCCACCTCTATTATGTTCAGGAATCCATGTTTGCCTTACTCTTAATTATATATTCTCTACAGGAATTATGAGGTTGATCAATGTTCGTTATCTTCACCTTTTCAAACAGGTTTTGGAGAAGGACATTTGAGATGTAGTTTTAAAACATTTTTGTATTGTTTAAATGTTTGTCTAGTCATTTATTTGCACAGATGTTTAATATGTAACTGTGAGTTGCTGATATGAAATATAACTTCCTGTGTAGCCCATATGGCAAATACAAAAAGCAATAACTGATATCAAGTTCTTATTCATTTTGCTGTAGGGTTTCTGAATTTTTGATTGATCATGTAAATGAAATATATTTAACTATCATAAACTTAAGTATGATTAAATTTTGAGGAATTTTTAACTTTATCAAAAGCATGCTTATTATATTTGGAATAATGTTGGGCTGAAGTACATTTAATAAATGTTATTCAGTGTATGAGATGGTATACCTTGGGCTCTTCACGTGCTCCATGATAATTATGTCAGTGTCAAGAGGCTGAAGGACATATTTTACATTTATATTTCTGTTATATTACCTTGTTACATGAAAAGGTGGAGATAACAAACAGTGATCAATCTCATAAATCCTATAAGGAATACAATATTAAGAGTTGAGCAAACACGGACCTCTGGATATAACAGGTGCAATCATGTGCGTAAGAGGAGTAAGCATCCCCTGTTTACCAGTTACACCCATCGTGAGCCCTATATCTTGATCAGGTAAACAGTGATCCATAGTCAAAATCAGTGTGTAAAGAATGGCCTAACAATTGGTATAAAATGTGTCAGACAGCATTTGACACATTGTATTGGCAAACTAGATTGTTATAAGGACTGTAGAATTTGTGAAATGCTGACTTTAAATGAGACTGTTAAAACCCCTGTAATAGCAACTTCTTTGTAAATAGCCTGGCTATAAACTGATCAGATGCAGAACAATCTCTTGCGTATCAAATCATTTGAGAGGCATAAACTCCATATATGCTTTTGATAATGGAATGTTGCTGCATAAATATGGAAGTTTATGATGGAGAAGCTGAAATTATCCTGTTTGTCATAAAGTTGAGTTGTTAATTTGTCATTAACATCTCTGTTCAATAAGATATCTAAGTGCAAAGCAGATAGGGAAAACTCTATGGTGTCTTTTATTTCAAGTTCACTGGGATATATCAAATCAACATATGAATGAAAATGATTATTGTTAATAGATAGAATGTCATTGATATATCTAAATGAAAGTGAAACTTATGTGAAACCATTCTGACATGATGCTGGTTTTGATTTGTGCAGGTTCCAGGGGATAGGATTGGATCACAATAAGGGATCAGATTTGTACTTGGACTTATATTGGATTTTTTTAAAAAAAAGAATCTACTTCTCAAGAAGACAGGACCATGATTAATTATATTAATAAGCAAGCATCCTTAGGTAGTGCAGATTCAGATTTATTGATATCATATTATCTTCCAAGAGGGTAGGGTGAGGTCATAAACTTCAATTTGTCAAATTAAGGTATGTAACAGAAAATGAAACTGACACAATCTACAGGCATTTATATCATTTGGGTTTGAATTTACTGTTAAAGAGTACTCTTTTAATAGTAAATTCAAACCCAAGCGATGTAATGGCCTGTGACACAATCTGTCTTCACCTGGGATTAAACCTGGAATCAAACCCAGATAGGCTGGTCACAAAACTGAAGTAGACACACATCAGAAGATACCTATAATGAGGTAATGTGTTCTGACCATTTGTTAAGATTTACTAGTGAAGACAAGATGGAAATTAATTTTTGTAACGGAGAAAGGTTAGCTTGTGCACATTAATATTCCACAAACATTGTCATTGAGCACTTGCAGAAACCAATGATAATTATTTATTTGCAATTAACTGTAATTATCTTATTTTTAAAAAAAATGATTATTTTGTACATTGTGTCAACACCAAATGTCTGCAATATAGAAATATAAAATGGTTGTACTTGATGCTTAGATTGCTAATGACCTGGTTTTCTTTTCTAATCCCAGCTTATGCTATGTAGACAATATAAAGTGATGCTCAATATAGATACCTTCAGGGTTATTTCCAAGGTCATTTAGACAACACACACACATGCTACCATGTTGTACAATTTTAAGCTCCTGTATTTAGAGATTCTGGAGCATATTCTAGTTTTTGGTCTCAGTCTGCCAAAACTAACTTTGGCCCTTTGAGTGGATGGTGATAGTAGGATTTCATATTCCACATGTGTATTCCTTGGTACAAGAACTTTTATTTGGTATCAAAATTTTTTACCTCATTGGAGTTTGGTCATACGAGGGCATTACTATTTCACAAATGCATCTTGTTTAAAATACAGACGGATTTTGTCCAATATCCTGTATTTGTAAAACATGATTTGATTGGTTCATTTACTTTATCATAATTTTGTGTATTGCATATACATATTGAAGAGACATTATGTTGTGACAAATGATGACCTGGCAATCGGATCACAATATTATATCCTCTGTTTTTAAGTCACTCAGGTGACCAATTGCCATTGGTCTTCATTCATCGTACGTTAACAATTTTACATTTTTAATTTCTTCTTGAAAACTGTAAGGTCAATAGTTACCATTTTGGTTTGAAGCATCTCTGGGATAAGAGGAATATAAATTGTGAATTTTGTTTTTTATCTAATACCTCCTCAGGGGCAGGACCAGATATGCTTAAAAAAGGCTGTGTTTCAAAAGTCTTTTTCTGTATTCCCACACATGTGGAGGAAAAACTATATTTGTGATAATGATGTCCATGAAGCTCTCTGCCAAATTTGTGAAATTCAGGGTTCAGGGGATCATGCCCTGGGATGGAGCCAGTATGCAATATGGCCATATAGTAAATCTTAGAAAATCTTCTCTACTACTATATATATATATGTGTGTGTGTGTGAGTAAAACTAAATCTAAATGCATGATTATGATGTCCATGAAGTTTTCTTCCTAAATTGTGAAATTCATGGCTCCTGGGTCAGGGGTTCAGGCCCTTGTGCAGGGCCAATATGACCACATAATGAAATGTATAAAAATAATTAGGGAATGTTAAAATGATTTATATGCTTCAAACTTTCATTTTCCCTTCTGTAATTGAATAGGAATTTTATGTATTTTGAAAGATCATACCATGTGCAAAAAAGACTCCATATTGAGGCTTACATGGAAGTATGAGACTTCCTGTATGGGCTATGATGCTCGGGTGACCGTTAAGGCCCATGGGCCTCTTGTTATTTCTATGCCTTTGTGATCGGAGGCATATTTTTGTCCTGTCTGTCATTTTGTAATTTAACCATCCTAATAACTTTTAAACAGTAAATGCTAGCGCTTTGATATATAACAAGAGTATTCCTTGTAACAAGTCCTGTCCATTAGTATCAAAATTTTTGACCTGGTGATCTTGGCCTTGGTGTGTTAACCTTGGCCACAACTTTTAAATGGTATGTACTAGATCTTTCATATCTGAAATGACAAGACCTTTCTGTTGGTACCAAATTTTTTTTTACCTTCTGACCTTGACCTTGGTGTTTGGCTTATTTTTAAAAAATCTTTAACTTTGGCCTTGACTTTTAAATGGTAAGTACTAAGGCTTTCATATTTCACGTGAGTATTCATAGTGACAAGACCTTTCTGTTGGTACCAAAATTTTGACCTGTGACCATAACATTTGACTTTAAAAAACATTGACCTTTACAATTACTTTTATATGGAAAGTACTTTAGCTTTCACCATGTGACCTTGACCTTTGGGTATGACCTACTTTTTATAAAAAACTTTTTGGATCAAACTTTTAGATGATAAGTTCTAGGGATTTAACATGAGTGTTTATTTTGACAAAACTTTAGAATTGGTATCAAAAGTTTTTGACCATTTGACCATGGTATTTGAACTATGTTTTAAAGAATTGACATTGGCCATAATTTCTGAGTGGTAAATACTAGGACTTTCATATTTCACATGACTATTTCTTGTGACAAGACCTTTTTGGATATTTGACCTTGTGACCTTGACATTGGCATTTGACCTAATTTAAAAAAAATTAACATTGGCATGGCCATCATTTGAATTTTTGCCATATTATTTCATAAATACATCTTGTATTATTTTCATTAATGAATTTATTTACCAGGAAAATATCAATAAAGTTCTCTATTCACTTTTTATGCTCCTGGATATGAAGATCAGGGTCATCTAGGTCTGTCTGTAAACTTTTGATGTTTTCAACTTTTTATCCAGAATCACAGGGCTAATTTCAATCCATCTCAGTACAAGTCATCCTTCGGTAAAGGAGATTCAGTTTTGTTTAAATAAAGGGTCAAGCCCATTCAGAGGGGAGATAATCACAAAAATAGGGTGGGTTCATTTAACCAGAAATGTTCAAATTTACAGGGAAGCTTTCTGACATAGTGCAGATTCAACATCATTAAAATCATGGCCCTCGGGAGTAAGGTGGGGCCATAATAGGGGAACAAAAATATAGGAAAAAATCTTTAAATATGGGCCAATGTGACTCAGGCTAGCGATAGACCTCTTGTTGGTTGTTTGTTTTTTTTAAGTTATCTATTTTTGGTTTTGTTGTTTATTTTTGTTCTGCAGGTGTCATACTCTAGAATTAAATTATTTTTTAGATAATCTAAAAATGGTAATTAAACACTTATCAATAACCATTAATACAGTATTATGAATGCACCAATTTGATATGACAGTCTTGAAAATATTTTAATTGGTAGCATGGTGCCCAAGTGTCCAACATGAATAGAATGATATATAATATGAATAAAGTTAGGAAAATTTGGTAATCAAATGGCTTTATTTGGCATTTCTAATTCATGTGCAATATTATTTATAAATCAGACCACAGGCATTGCATACAAAACATCAAAGATGTTCTTTCAATGATTCGACAAATGATGAGTTAGTGGTAGTGCTTATGTTTTATGTAATATGTAAATTACGCTCGACTCTGGATGTTTTTATTATTTGTTTAGTTTGATCAACTAAAATGTTGCAGAAGTTCAAATTGAATTAAGGAAGCCAAATACAGTAACCAGAAATGGATTTATTTTGGCAATAAATTCGTGTATGCCTGACATGTCGTTCAAGTAATAATGAAATGTAACAACCAAACTTATGATAGGATATCCATGTCACTCATATAATGATGAAATTATACCACCATACTTTAGAATCCTGTGGGGATCTGGCTTAAAATAGGTCCCCAGTACCCCTTGTTTGTAATAAGAGGTGACTAAATGGAGCAGTCCTTGGGATGAGACCACAAAAACGAGACCCCATGACACAGCAGGTGTGGCACGATAAAGATCACTTCCTGCTCAAAGGCCATAAACGCTGAGCATGTGCCTAAATTTTGCAGCCCTTCACTGACAATGGTGATGTCTCAATAAAAAAATGAAAAAATTAAAAGAAGTGAAAAATTTTCAAAACAGGACATTAAACAATATACAACAAAGCAACCAAACATAAAATCTGATATCCATGCTGGTTTTCATGAGGATTTGAACCCACTCTGACAAGCAAGATTCCCCATCATTACTAATCTGTGGTAATTCTTGATTATCAATGTATATAGAATAAATATAGAATAATATTACATGTATATTAAGGAAAATAAATACAAAACCAAAGCAATGGATGCACTGGTGTGTGTGTGTGTGTATGTATATATATATATATATATGTTGTGTGTGTGTGTAAATTTATAAAAATGCAGGAAAATATGCAGTATTGAAGTATCTTCAAGTCACTAGCACTTCCTGGATTTTAACATCCATCTTCAGGTGAATTGAATATTCAAATTGTATTCACTTGAGGATGGATGGATACTTTAGAACTGCATATTTTCCTGCTTTTTTATTTTAATCATTTTGACTTTGTGGCATCAACCCTTTCTTAATGGATTATCTATATATACATGTATATATATGTGTGTGTGTGTGTGTTATTTTGGTTGTAATAAGTACAAATATAACTTTCCTAAAAACAAAGGACTTGTTGTAGTTTCCTATGATGTTCAAAAGTTGAAATCTATAACCCCTCCCTATATAGCTCTATACAAATTTTACATCTGTTTTAAACTTAATTGAGAAATCAAAGGAATGAATTACTTTCTGTATAAATTTAGTTTTTATCACATCTGAAAAATGTTTGTAGCATTAGTGTCATTAATCTGGGCCAATCACACAAAAAAAAAAAAAAAAAAAAAAAAAAGGTCACGAAAGTCACTTCTGTACTTTTGGTATATTTAAAGTATATCAAGAAGCTTTTCAATTAATTTAAATTTAAATGAAGGTTTACTGAATTATAATTTAATAAATCAAGTTTTCAAGATGTGTACCAGTTCTAAACAAAATTCATTTTGCTATGTGGAAATTACCCTAACTTTGGCATTTTTCAGAACTTGGCAATTATGTTTTTTTTTCCAATAATGTACTGTCAAAGCATTGTCGTCATATTTATTGTATTGTCTTTAGTCTTGTTACTAAATGATTTGCTTTAGTTTAAATACTCTTGTCATTTATTTCCTTAATAAATGATCATCCATTCTAATTCCTGACAAAGGTGTTGTGATTTGTTATATTTGTGTCAAAGAGAGCACTACCTTCTCAGCTATACAGAAATTAATACATTTTGTGAAAGCTGTAGTAATCTCTGTTGGTGTTAAAAGTAAAAAAAAAAAAAAAAAAGGGTATCAAAAAAGAGTTATGACTTATGGTAAAGATTTTATGACAAAACTGTGTGTCATGACCTTGAACCAAGGCTATTTTATGAAGGTCATTTTATCAAGGTTATTGTTGAAACATTTCTGTCGTTGAAACACAATAGTGGTGGGATATTAGAAGTTCGTAATAGGAATGTGACCCAACTACTATGTTCATTGTTAAGTCATGGAAATATTTGTATCGGCCCATATCTTTATAATGGAGTGAAAACGGAAGCTCGCTGTTTATAAGCAAACAGAGTGTTGCTGTGACCATAAATTTAAAAGTACAGCGTAATCTGTCTCGTTCACTGATTAAAATGTTAAAAAGACATCTCGCACCATCAGTAATGAACTTGTAAATGTTTTTGTGTCTGATTCATGTGAATGTTTAGGGATCACGAGCTTCCTGTCTTAGGATGTGGTAGTTTGCAAACATTGAAATTATATTACTGGCATCATTACATTTTGGAGGAAAAGAGGACGGGGTGTGCGATTGCTCACTGTACATTTCCTATAAAATTACTTTAAAAAAAACAAAACCTTTAATCGTGGCAAATGAGGTCCCACAAAGATTATTGATTAAATCCACAGTATGTGCGGTATAATAGTACATTGTCTGCAAGAAAGGGATAGTATATTTTGAATAAATATTAAAATGAAGGCTAATTTAGATTTCATGATTATGCATATTATGAATTTTTAGTTGCCATAATTATCGATGAGATCAATTGTTAGCATGTAATGGTTGAAGTGATGCAAGACAAAATGCTAATACAATGTTTATTGCAGAGGACTTTCTGAAAAACCAATGTATCACTGAATGGGGAGCAATTAAGTTCTCGAGTAATTTTCGAACATGCATACAGTATAATTGCATTGATTTCAATGATTATCTTTGCTTTAAAAAATTGCCCATGATTTAAAAATTGCTACAATTGAATTCCAATAAAAGTGCATAAAGTAAGCAAAAGCAAATGTCACTTGTAAGTTATCTGATTAAGTTAATATTATGTTATTTTATTGCCAGGAAATTGCTCTGAAAAAAACCCCTCAGAAATTGAGTAATTTCTGATGCTGTGTACAGTCATTTTGTGTTTCAGTGACCCTGGTTAAGAACAGTGTTTTATGCCTGATCTCACCTTAAGTGAAAGACGAATCAGACACACTCACGAAAGAAACATCTTTGGATGGTTTTCCCAAATTGTGGTCCACATACTGCAACATTTTGTGCATTAGTGATAATTTTTAAAGGCATCATTTTGAAATTATCTCACCTTATGGTAAGTATGGTACTAGAATCTGAGCAACACTTGCTCATATCTCGCATCTCAAGATACTCTGACCAACTCATTGTCTAAGGGGTCACGGCATTTCATGACACTTGCTTTAAACAAACTTTTTAAAAAAAAAAGTGATGAAAATAAAACTAAATTTATTTGTTTATAAATAAACTGAATGCAATTTATCTATTCCCATGATTTTTTTAATTCAGAACTGTGGAAAATTTGAAAGAGGTAATATATTTCAACTTTTGAACCTTGTAGAAATTTACAAGTACTTTGTATATATATATATATATATATATTTTAGGAATTTTATATTTGTACTTAGTTTTACAAACAAAATAAGCCAAAACTTTATATCAATTAACCCTGGAATCCATTTCAAATGTCCTTGATTTTTTCATGTCTTATGATGTTACTAATTCAGCACCACTGTTACATGGCTGCATATGCTATAATTAATGTTCTAAGTCTGTTACTATCTATCACAAATATAACACCTGCCAAGGTGTCTTTTAGAAGGTTTGTCATGATATGCTAAGTAATTCAAACTACTTGAATGATGTAAGGATCGCAGTTGTAAAATTTTGGTATGAGCAATAATTTTGTGATCCCAAGTCGTGTGGGTTTTTTCAGTGGCATACAAAGGTCTCTGTCTGTGCAGTGTTTTAAAAGGTCCTGTTTTTCTCTGATGCAAGAGAGAGAGAGAGAGAAGGCTCAGTAGATTTATTGTAGGTCAACTTTTTCCAGATACCAAAATTTGTGCTTTTATAAAATATATTGTCCAGTTTTCGTTTTACATTCATTTGGTACCTCTATATCGTGGTTCAAACAATCAAAGAAATGATTTTTAAAGCCAGGCCTGATATTTTCTAATATTAACTTGTGTATATATATATATATATAGAACAGCTTTTCCATATCGTAAATGATTCCAACATTTATATTTTGGGTTGATTCTACATATTGAACCTGTCCATGATGACTGGTCAGCTCAGTAGTAGAACATGGGACTGATGGATTTGAAAATCAGACCCTTCTTATTGATATTCTAAACTTTTACAAATTTCTTTGTTAATTTTATAGTTTCGATTATAACTTGGCTGCCTAAAATCTAGTTAAAGCTAGTTAATTTAAAAGCTTAGACAATTTCTCGGTGATTGGGCGAGTTAATATTAGATGTGTGTGCCACCAGGTTTTCATGACATGCAAATTCACTTTTGTTAAGTTGTACTATGAAGTAAAAGAATCTCGATAAATAAACAAATTTTGCTAAGAGCAAGTTATCTTAAGTGCAGCATACAATCGGCAAACCTCTGATGATTCTGTCACACTTTACACAAATGTACGAGCCACAGATGGAGTTCCGAGTTAGTAAATCTTCGAACGCACATCTTTAGCTACAAGTTTCTTAGAGTGAGTTATCTAATTTGCGACGCTATTGACATCTAGTGACATTACGCTTTCACAAATGATAAGAAAGGTGAGGATGATGCCAACTATTTTCTAAGTTTTTAAATGAAAAACATGAATAAGAATATAAGATTACAATTTTTATTAAACCCGCTGTTTATGCTAGTTTGAATAAACAAGATACAAGGCCTAAACATGAAACTGTTTCATTATTATTGAATATGAACTTTGGGCCAGTTGTTTTTATATCCACTGGTCTGAAGGGAAAGTAAAAGTTATCAATTGACCCGTAAAAATTTAAGTTAATAGCCAAATGAATAAAATATGATTATTTCTAGCCCTGATGACTATGGTCAAATTTGGGAATCCCCATCAGAATTCGGGAAGGTTGGCTGGTATGAGTCTACATTGCAATTTAATGGGAGGAAAACTGAGGACCTATTCTAACCCGAGTCCTCATGGGTTTTGAATATGCCTCAGTTTGGAAGATCCCACGGGGGTATTTACCCATTAAGGACACTGGTCTAATATAAATTATAACAGAAGACTATAGGCTGAAAATATTTTGAGTTGAACTAACACTGAGTGCAGTCTGTGCAGTTTATATTATTCTCTTTACATATCATGAAATATGAATAAGATTGTGAAGAATACATAAATGTTTAAGTCTCAAATGACACAATCATTGGATTCTTCTTTGTTTTATGGTCTTAACCCCCAGATGTATATCAGGAAATGATACTGACTGGTGTAGATATTACTAAATCCATAGTTTGTTTTCGTGCCCAAAGGTGTAGATTGTTTACATTCTGTGTAAAGTTTTGATTTATCACCAGGAGAAAAATCATGCCATTGTATTTTTAGTAAAAGGTGTGAATTTCATATTTAGATTTTCTTGATATTAAAATATAATTGTATTTACATCAGAGTCATGATCATTTGACAAATGATGTTTTCTCAATGTTTAGATAGGTCTCACAGAACAGTATAGGCCTCAAGCTTTTTCTGAAGTATTTAGGAGCAAATTTATTATATGTGTTTAATAATTTGAATTAGAATATGCATATTTCATATTTTCGTTTCCTGTGATAATAAATTTCCCCAGAAATTAGCTTTACTGACAGCATGATGAATGTGTCTGAAGGCAAGTAAATATTTTACCAACTGCACAACATTCTGAATGCAATCCCTAGCTGGTAGAATTTCAGAAAGTACCAATGATTAATGTGCAATTATTCTAATTAAGACAAAAATAAGAATTTTATTTGTTTTACAATCTTAGAGTTTACGCAGCTTGTCAAACTGTAAATCAAGTGCTGGCTTGTATCATCCAAATGCTTGTACAATGGCATGCTGCATGATGCATGTTATAGTCGCACAAAATAATCAGTTTATGATTTCAAAACATTGATATATCGAATTTCCATGGAATTTTGAGGGTCTTGAAAATAAAATTTTCTGATGTCTTGGTAAACCTCAAATGTTGTGGGCTCATTAATTGTCTTACAAAAAAAATCTGTCTTGGAATTTCATATCCACTTTTACTATCTCTGAAACATTCTTCTGCCATAAACAAATGTTGAACTAACAGTGAGTGAACATAAAGCAAACTATAACGAATGAAATTTGATAGATGAAAATTAAAAACGTGAAAAACAATGAGAAAGAGAAAAAATGTTTGCACATCACAAGGATTCCCTTAACAACTGCCAATTAAGTGCTGAGCTGTGAAGGCAGTCATCCTAGTTCTTGGTATAACTGGAGCATCTGACTTATTTTTAGCTCACTGGGATAACTGTCCGGAGAGCTGTGGTCATGACCCCAGTGTTGGCATCACACTTTAAGGAAAAATCTTGGCTATATCTTTTGAACCAAGGGAGATAGGGACGTATTTCACATGTAGATACTTTTTGACCAGGTCTTTCATTTGGTACCAAGGCTTTTGACTTAATGACCTTTACTTTGGATTTGACCTACTTTTTCAAAACATTGACTTTGGATATGTATATTTTGAAATAAGGAGGGTAGGGTGTGTTAATATTTCAGACATAGATACCTCATGACCAGGTCTTTTATAATTATGATACTAAAATGTTTGACATCTTGACTTGGAATTTGACCTACTTTTCAAAAACTTTGAAGTTTTTGAACCAGAGGGGATAGATTAAATAGAGTCCTGCTTCCTGGTGAGCTCTGTTGTCTTTTGACAACTCTTGCTGAAAGTGGAGTTGTAATGAATCTTGATATCAGAAAATAGAGTTTGATGTAATGTGTGATTCGTAGCACTTTTAAGATCAACTTGGTTTTTCATTATATAAAAGTTTTAAACTACATCAAAACTTACCATTGCATGAAACATCATCATTCAACTCTAACACAGGAGAAAAAAAATAGGCAAGTGACTGATCACAAACCACAGTTCAAAGTGTTGTGATGTTGTCTCGTAAAAGTGATACATTTTATGCTTTGAGAGGTGGAACAAGTAATATTTTCCTCAATGAAGAACGTGCTTTAAATTGAAAGAGCAAAATTTGTAAGTACTTGATATACCATCGTGATTGATGTCTTTTTTTTTTTTTTATAATTTTTTTTTTTTCTCATATTCATCAGTAAATATAACAGTACATACATATTGATTTTTTTTTTTTTTTTCATTCGCACCGTTTCACACACTCTCACACTACACTCATGCTGCATATATATGCATAGTCATTTGTATACATACATCATGTACATAGTACTTCATATTATTCGAAAATATTTTTCCATGTTGCCCAAAGTTTTTCAAATCTAAAAAGGCCGCCCGCGTGGCGCAGTGGTTAGAGCATCGGGCTCAAAGATCTGATGATCCTTGAGTCGGGGGTTCGAATCCCACTGTGGGACGTGGGTGCCGGTCTTTCGGATGAGACCGTATAAACCGAGGTCCCGTGTTGCAGTAGGTGTGGCACGATAAAGATCCCTCCCTGCTCAAAGGCCCTGAGTGCCGAGCATAGGCCTAAATTTGCAGCCCTGTCACCGGTAATGGTGACAGCCGCCGGATAGCTGAAAAATTGCTCAGGCGGCTATAAACAAACAAAAACAAATCTAAAAATTTCACATGACTTAATTGCAACATACTTTTCAACTTTGTACTTGAAAAAGAGATAATGTAAGAGTCCAATAATATTAGGAGCTTTGTTCTGTTTTGAACAATTGAAAATATATTGTTTGGTATACAGGATTATAAAATTAACCACTTTATTACATGATCTGAGAGGTCTTTCACCTAAAATAACATTAGTAATATTAAAACCAATTCTTTGTGATGTTCTTCTGAAAATATGCATGCTAAGTTTGTTCCAAAGTGTTATAATTTCAGTACAATATAAAAACATATGTTGAGTTGTTTCAGTATCTTTCTTACATAATGAACAGCAATCATCTTGTATGAGATTTATCTTTTTAAGATAATATTTTGTCGGCAGAAACTTATTAAGTATCTGATATTGTAGCCATTGGATTTGAGTATCTGTGGTTGTTTTAAAGCAAACTCCAAATAACTCTTTGGCAGAAATATTGCTTTCCAGATGTATAGACAATTCTGTGTTCCATTTTTCGATAGCTTTTGGGGGTGAGATTGTTGCTATTTATCATATCATATAACACCTTGGAACAATTTCCATTTAACAATATGGGTTCAAAGTAAAAAGGAATAAATGGGCTGCAAACTTTTTTAACATCTGACCTCTTGACAGACATAATCTTTAAAAAATTAAGATATAGTGCTAATAATACTATTGTATTGCATTATACAATATATATATTGGTGAGCCTAAATTTTTGTGAAAAATATTTTTGTAGTAAAAACGTTCCATCTTCATCTAAAAAGTCTCCAATTATTTTTACACCATGTATATACCATGTTTTCTCATAAATGCTTTTATTTCCAACACAGAGATTGGTATAATACCACACTGGGACAGAAATAAGTTTATGAATTATAAAATTATTATCCATTGTTTTCACCACAGACAGCCACGATTGAAAAACATCATACCAAAAATCATTACAATGATTCATAATAGTTTTAACATATTCATCACCAAAATCTAGCAACTTTTGTACTACTCTGCTGCCATGTATTTCAAAAAAAATATCCAACCATGGTTTGTGACTGTTTGTTAATCTTTTAATCCATGTACACTTCAAAGAAATCAAAAACGTTTTAATCTCAACCATTTTTAAGCCACCCTTAAAGTAATCTTGTGTAACAATTTGTCTCTTGACCTTATCAGTCTTGGAATTCCATATATATTCAAAAAGACAATTATTCAGAGATGACAAAGTATCTTTATCAGGATTTGGTAGTGCAATAAACAAGTGGTTTAGCTTAGGTAGAAGAAGTGTTTTGACAACTGTGACTCGACCAATGGGAGTTAGTTTTCTTCTTTTCCAATGCTGTATCAAAGCTTTAATTTTTGGTATCTGAGTATTGTAATTCAACTCCACTATTTCTTTCATATCCACAGAGAATTCTATACCTAATATGTTAAAAGTAGTACACCCCCACTCTAATTTCCATCTTGTGTGGTGGTATACCTCTTTAGAAAAGTTTTTTGAGCCTATCCGTACTATTTTTGTTTTTGAGCTATTTATTTTTAATCCAGAAAAAGTTGAATAATAGTCTATTGTATCAAGAGCAGCAAAAAGAGATTTTGAAGAACCATCAAGAGCCAAAGATGTGTCATCTGCATATTGGGAAATTTTGTGTTCCTTACCATTCATCATTATACCTTTAATATCTTTGTTTTGTTTGATAAGAATAGCTAAGATTTCTGCACATAGAATAAATAAATAAGGGGCGATGGGATCACCTTGTCTACAACCTCTCTGAATATCAAATTGTTCAGAAAGGAAACCATTTTGTAATACAGATGCTTTAATTTTTGTGTTTAGAATTTTTATCCAAGTGATAATATTATCTCCAAAACCAAAGTAATTTAAAACTTTATACATAAACTTCCAAGATATGGAGTCAAAAGCTTTTTCAAAATCTATGAGCACAAGTAATCCAGGTGTATTAGTGGATTCAGTGAAGGACATGAGATCATACACAAATCTTGTATTATCTCCTATGTATCTACCTTTTATAAATCCAGACTGAGTTTCTGATATCAAGCGATCAAGAGTATTTTTTTATTCTGTAACTAAGACACCCCGATATAATTTTGTAAAGTACATTTAGCAGAGTAATTGGTCACCAATTTTTGAGAAATTGTCTGGGTTTATCACCTTTAGGCAAACAAGTGATAATTCCCAGTCTTTGTGATATTGGGAGCTCCTTTTTCTCAAAAATATGATTTACAGCTGCTACAATGTGATTCTTAATATCCTTCCAAAAAACCTTAAAAAACTCAACAGTGAAGCCATCACTTCCTGGAGATTTATTATTTTTCATATTTTTTAAAACTGTATAAATTTCAATATCAGATATCTTTTCATCCAGAGAGCTTTGAGCTGTCTTATCTAATCTAGGAATGTCAGAGGATTGTATAATATCTTCCAAATTTATATCAACAAGATCAGAATCTTTACAGGAGTAAAGTGTTTCATAAAAAACTTTGACCTGATGGAGAATGATGTCTTTGTTTTATGCCATTATTATCCCTATGCAATATTTAGAGAGGTGATGTAGTAATGGGACCATTTGTGTATGGTTGAGTATGAGTGTGAGTATGTGTAACAATGAGCTCGTAGACACTACATACAGGTCACATTTTTTGCTCGATTGACTTGACATGTCAGTTGTAGACAGAACCGTATTGACTTTGGGATCAAAAGGTCAAATTTCAAGGTCACTATGGGACTTCATAGAAAACATTTGTAGATACTCTATGTGAGGGGATATGCCCTGTCTTGCTAAGCTCTTATTTAAATATCATATGGAAATTGTATTGAATTTTCATTTTATATATATATATATAAAAGTAGATCTACATCTTGTTTGATATTGAGAAGAAAAACTTCTTAAGAAAAGTATGTTACTGTGCACATTTAATTTTATTGATATTATGTATATATAAGCTTATTGATTTTCTATTTTGTAGTATTCCTATAACTTAGCCTAAACTCATAAAAAAAATTGATGCTATCTGTAATTTTTTTACTCCTTAACATGTTACACACATTCTTTCTAAATGCAGACATTTATAGTGAGCACATGGAGACCTCCAGCAATGAAATTGTGATATTCATATCCCTAGGATCAAAGGGTCCCGGCTCCAAGGCAGGGCTCAAAGTAGATCCTATAGAGAGGGCTTAAGTAAATCTCACAGAGGAAATGTATCTGAAAGGCAGGGTTTAAAGTAGATCATGGAGAGAAAATGTTTCTAAAAGACTGGACTTAAAATGGATCTTGTATAGAGCATGTGTCTAAAAGACGGGGCAGTTAGACTGAATATTGAACCCACTCCCAATGACAAAAAGTCACCCTTTCCCAATTTTATGAGTAAAACCCAAACGCATTCATAGATTGATAATATTTTGTTGTATTGTAAACTAGCTGGGAATAAAATGCATGGATAGATAGTCAAGAACTGAATAAATAGAAATGTTAAAGTGGTTGTTTTATTATTAAATTTCAAGCTTTATTTTTGGATGGAAGAGATAGTAAACTTTACTTTCCTAATTTATCAAAAAAATGATGAGTTAAATCCCAGTTAAAAGAGACTAGGCCCTACTGTATCAGAAAGTTCTGTGTCAACCTTGTTAGAACACTGTTAGCTTTAAGCTCTGTGCATCTTTAGACCACAATATCTTTAAAAATAATGAATAATGATGTGCAAGGCTATTTTTTTAAAGAAGTCATTGATTGAAATTGTAATAAATTTAAGTTTTGGTAAGTACATGTATAAGGCATGTAGAATAAATTATGATGTATGTCTAATATATTTAAGAACTTAGTTAATTAAAATGAAGAAAATAATTGAAATAATTATGCTCACCACCTCCAGTATATTTATAAAAATATAATTTTTTTGTTTCATTTTAGAATTTACATGATTTAACTCATTAACCTTTGTACTTTTATTATTTAAGTGTTACATAGTGTGTAAATTTGCCAGAAATAATGTATAATACCGAGTTTAAGCTTTGTTTCCTCGTTAGCTGAAATTCTCCTAGGTATCTGGCCCCACCCATACTTTTACAAATCTGGAAATATAAATATATGGGCACAAGTAGATTCAGTTATATCATCATAACCCCCCCCCCCCAACAAGAGGGAGGGGGGGGGGGTGTTACACTGGAATCAGGTTGCCCCTCTGTGGATGCAGTGGTTTCCAGGCACTAAGTGTTATCCTTTTACCTAGAGTCAACATACCATACATACAGATTCCCCATGGGGCAAAAATTATCCCTATTGATTTTGGGATCAAAGGTCAAGTGTACAGGACATTGAAATAGCTAAATGGTTTCCATGCACTTATGCGTTATCCTTTTCACTAAGAATCACCATTTCACACATATGGACTACCCATGGGACGAAGATGATCCCTATGAATTTTAGGGTCCGAAGGTGTAAAGTCAAGTTTACCGGACATTGAAATAGCAAAATGGTTTCCAGGTTCTTACATGTTATCCTTTTCACTGAGAGTCGCCAATCAACATATGGACTACCCATGGGACGAAGATGATTCCTATTGATCAAGGCACAAGATATGAATAAATATGCAAAACATGTGAAAATAACAGCATTACATTAACTGAATTAAGTCAGATTGATCAAATGGTTAATGTTTACTGGGTATTGTTTTCAGAGATTTAATCACCGGAACTCTTTCACACACTGATTAAAAAAAAATTGTGTTAGGTGCATCAAGTTGGTAAATAAGTACCAATAAATATTCTACAGAAAGAATTTTCAAACATGCCCAGGTTTGTCCAAAAAAAAAAAAAATGTAAAAATTGGAACTCTTCAAATTTATTTGTAGCAAGTGTCTTTAATTAAGGAATTTTGTTACTATCCTGTATCAAGGTGATCCAGTAAATTGAAAATTTCATGATCCGCAGGGTAGGGGTTCTGACTTGCAGGGTGGGACCAAACTTGGTATTTAGTTTTCAAGTGTAAAACATTTAAATAGCATCTTCTTTAATGGTATTGATACAAAATTTAAACTAAATAGATATTTAGAATGAGCAGGTAACTCTTTATCAAAATTGTAAATTTCATGATCCCAAGGGTAGGGGTTTTGGTATGAGAGTGGGGTCAAAATGATCTGTGACTAAATGTGTTAACAATTGAATACTTTGAACTTCTTGAAAACTACCACTCCAATTCCTCTGGAATTTTGTATGAAGCATCTTTTGAAGAAGGGGGATACAAACTGTAAATTTCAGGGGTCCTGCTCCTTTGGGGCCCTAGGGGTGGGGCAAAAACTGTTGGGATACGAGTAATGTAAATTGTGAAATATAAGAACATAGCTCCCGCAGGGCCTCATGGTAGGGGCCAAAACTGCCCCCCCCCCCCCCCCCCCCCCCCAAAAAGCAGCACAAAAGCTGTAAACAAATTCTGTACATCCTCACATTGGGAGAAAAACCAAATGTATGGTTATGTCCATGAAACCCATTACCAAAATTGTAAAGTTCATTGCGCCTTGGTTCTGGGAAATATTGGCCGATTTCAATACTTCAAACTTCATCTTTCTTTTCTGTTGTAATTGAATGAGAATAGTATGCATATTTAGAAAGATTGTAAAGCTGTGAACAAAAGACTCCAGAATGAGGCTTAAATGCAAATATGAGACTTCCAGACAGGTCTGTGTATGGGCTATGGTACTCAGGTGAGCATTAAGGCCTGTGGGCCTCTTGTTGTAGAAATGAGATAGAATGAATTGTATGTGAAATGTCATGAAACATTACATATTATTGAGAAATGTAATGTGGATCTTTAATGTAAGTCATAGAACTTGTTAATTTTTATCAGCATAAAGTTTAAACTTTTCAACAAAACTTTTTATCAAGGTCATCTGCCAAACATCAGAACCAGCAGTAGGAAATGAAACATTGAAAATAACGGGACAGTTATATGGAGAGGCATTAAATGCTTGGATACTTTTGAACAGATGGTGGTGGGAAGACCCAGAATGGACCAAGGTGACATTTTAAAAGAATGAACACTTAAAAAAGTTCTATTGAAAGAATTTTGGAAGGAATTCAGGGCATATTTACATTCTTGTTTAAGATGCAGATGGGCACAAAATCATAAACAGTTCTGAAGGAAAACTTCAATTATTGTGATATTAATTGCCCTTGGCTATTTTGCAATTTATTTTATTAGAGTACTGTTTCAAATTCCATGTAAACAGAATTTTTAGCAGGATTTAATTTTGGCATTATTAGCAAGAGTGATAAGATCACTAAAATTGAATATCGTGAACAGTTTATACCATATCAGAGGTAATAGTTATCTTTCCTGGGATTATAAAGTCACTTAAATGAGATCTCACTAAATATATATAGATACCCATGTTTAATGGAAAAATTGCTAAATTTATGTCTCACCAAAAATTCACTTATATGATTTCATTTCAGCATGTCAGAAATTTCACAGAAAATCTAGACACTAGGAATTTTACAATTGGTAAGTAATTTATATAAATAACAGTAAATGCTTGGAATTAGCTCCTCCTATCTATCTCATTCGGTAAGTTTTGGGTCAACACAATTTTCACCAACAGCCCCTGGGTATGTGAAGTTTACTGAAAATGTAATGGCTAGTGTAATTATGACCATTCCCTAAACTAAAGTTATTACACACTTCATTGAAATTCATGGGTGACTAATTCACGAGTGGACACATAATAAAGGAGTCTGGCATGAGCGACTCATTGATCGGGATTTAATGTGCAATATGAGATTTTAACACTCCCGTAAAGAGACATCTTTTGAAGGCTTGCCACAGTGTATTGGATATTTGCATTGTGTGCTCTTTGTCATTAGGCAGCTGTTTAGTACTGGTTCTGCAGTTCAGGAGCTAAAAGCCAGTCTGGGGACCAGTGTAAAGCCCTTAACATTTTAATGTTGTAAGTGTGTGCACGCCCCTGAAATGGACAATAGCAATATTCCTTTGATATATTTTCATTGAGCAAACTTTGATGTTGTTGAATCCCTTAAAGGTAAGAGTTTTGCTTTACAGGATTAAAAGTTCGTCAATTATTAATTATGCATCACATCTTCAAAATGAAATTTTATACATATATGTGTTAATAAGATGACAGTATTAAAACTCCTTCAAAGCTAGAAAGTGTGTAATATATGCCTACACGTAGTCATCATACTAAAAGAATTCTGGAAATCAGGATTTCTGGTTTATAATTGCGTGTAGTTGTTTTAATTTCCTATTAATCACCTGATGAAGGTTAAATAGACTGTAGTTAATTCTACTGTATTACTATAAAGTATTTCCTTA
This sequence comes from Ostrea denselamellosa, assembly GCA_024699665.1. Lineage (NCBI taxonomy): Eukaryota > Metazoa > Mollusca > Bivalvia > Ostreida > Ostreidae > Ostrea > Ostrea denselamellosa. Next base: position 311,965 of record JAMZEH010000106.1, read on the forward strand.
TATATATGTCATTTCATCAATTTAAGATATAGTAAAAGTCTCATTTAAAGCATTAGAAGTTGCGTTTGATCAGTTGTTTTACAATATGCAATTCAATGTCATGTATTATTAATGTAAATTTGTTTTTTTTATTCAAATTGTAAACACAAACTTTGATTTGTAGGAGGGTTGGGGATTCCCAGAAAGATTCTCATTGCATATGCTAGCTATCATGAATATCTAAAAACTAATCTTGACTTCAATGTAATTTCTATTTTGATCTAATGATTTCAAATTACTGTAAGGGCCAAAAAATGAAGTAATATTATTTTAATGTGAGCATACTGCTATCATTCACTTCACGTAGAAATTTGGGTTTTAATCGATTTGCACTCTAATTGTGTTGTGAACATGTTGCATTTCATTGAAAATCTTTTTTGAGGGTAATAAATAAAATTGATAATGAATTACCAGAACTTCTGAATTATCTGTTGCTGTAGTGATTTTACTGATAATTAACATTCAAAACTTCTACTTTTTTTCTTTTATGTGGTTTAAGGTAGGTCTGTGCCCAGTCTTGAATGGCTCAATCACGAAGAAATCAATATTCTAGCAATCAGATAGACATAGAAAAATATATATCTTGACATATTATTTTTATTGCTATTGCTTCTCATAAGTAAGCACCCTTTTCCACATATAGTCAATGTTAATGAAACTGTATTTCTTTTTTTTCTTCTTATTTTTCCAAACAAATGGCTGTAATAATTTAAGCAAATTAAACTATATACACTCTATCAAATGATATGTAATCATTTATTTTGATAAATTGGAAAAAACGTTTTATAATGTACACTTTGTGAGACCAAGCATGTAAAAAAAAAAAGCAAGCTATTATTGAAAATATCAGTATTGGTCATTTCCTCCCACATTTTGTGGACTAAACCTTGAATAAATTGTTTTCATTTTACAGATTATTATCGTAGAGAAAGGATTTGCATAAGAAAATCATATGTTGATGTCTTAATTACAGAATCCACCTAGATAGTGAATAGATATACTGGTTTTTATATATAGAGTCCTATTCACCCCTTGGAGTTGCATAAATGACACAAGAGTATTAAATGATTATTGAAAAATAGTATGATGTGCAGGTATAAACATATGGCTTAAGGAAGACACCAAAAATTATATGTTAAAATCACTGTATCTAACACAACATAAGGTTATTTTTTTAAATCATTATTGTTGCACATATATTTTTGCCTTCTTCAAAGGGGGAGGAGGGGGGGGGGGGGGGGGGGGGGGGGGGGGGGAGGGGTGTAACATGAATTAATCAACCTATTCATTTCATATTTTCTAAGCAATCTTTTGAGAAGCAGAATCAAAAACTGTATTTTTAACTCCAGAACAATCAATATGTGGACACTTTTCTTCAATATTTGAACCGAGATTTGTATACATTGTGCACATATCTACTAAATCAAGATATACCAATGTGGTCAGTGCTATTTTGCTGTATCTGTAATTAATGCAATGTAAATAAAAACACATAAAGTCAAGCTCCATTTTATTTTATCCCGTGTCATCAGGTTAATGACAAAACAGAAGTAACACTATCAAGATGCTGGTGAAAGTCTGAATTGGTCGAACTTCCTCCCTTATTCATCTCCCCAATGATAAATACTTTTCATTGCCCCTGTAATTCCATATGTTAAAGAACATGTGCAAATTCAATTGATTGATTGATTGAATACTGTTTAACGTCCCGCTCGAGAATCTTTCACTCCTATGGAGACGTCACCATTGCCGGTGAAGGGCTGCAAACTCAGGCCTATGCTCAGCGCTTATGGCCTTTGAGCAGGGAGGGATCTTTAACGTGCCACACCTGCTGTGACACGGGGCCTCGGTTTTTGTGGTCTCAATTCAAATCATTATAAAACTTTTACATACATATATAATCAAAGTACATTGAATGCCTCACAAACATTTACTTTACAGTTTCTTCATTCCTCAAAATGCTGCCTGTGTAATCTTTCTTTTGTAAAGCTTGAATTATCTTTTCACTTTCCCTTTTTACAAAATCTCAACATTAATTTTACCACAGCTGATAAAAGGAAGGGATTCGTATCGCCATGTTGAAATAAAACCAATATTACTTAAATACTGTATTTCGAAAACGGAAGCAACAGGTTTCCACATTTACTTTTAGTTGTGACATAAAGTGATGATGGGACTACTTAAATGACTTTGCCCTGTGAAAAGGGCAATATTAAAACACTTTACTGTCCCTGAAACATTTTACTTTCCCACTTGAGCAATGTTGGAACAAAAAGATGGGTGAATGGTGTGTGAAATTTGGTGAAAGGTTAGTAAATGTTGTGTGAATGGTGAATGAAATTTGGTGAAAGGTTAGTGAATGGTGAGTGAATGCAAAGTGCAAACAGAGTGCAAACACTAAGTAAACTGTGAATGCAAAATGAACAATGTATTCAGATTGTTTGGATGTTTTTCTCGAATTGTACATGTTCCATAATCAGGTTTGAAAAAATAAAAGTAGATTTAATCATTGATCAGAATTTGTGGTACCAACATCACCAGATGAGATCAAAAGCTATATCACTTTTCTGTTGTGAACACTTCCTAAAGAAAAAAAAAAAGAAAATGATAAAAAAAAAAAAAAAAGATCCTGTAGTGGACATTGTTTCTCATAAGTTTATTTTTATCTAATTGCTGTTGAATATTTTCTGCTTGAAGATAAATTAATTAGCTTATGATTAATTAAACAGCAATTAATGATAAGAAAAATAAGGACAATTCTAGAAAGTAGTTTAGTCTGTTTAACAATGTTTATTCGTAAGTAATCGTTTCATTTTAATGCTGAGTTGTGGCATATGGCCATTTCTTGTTTATTATGATATATTTACATTCACTGAATCTTTTCTCTAATACTTCTTTTGAAATTGATATTGCTTTCATCATAGACAATGAATACAGTACATGTTTGATGCAAACTAGTTGAATCTGGTTTTTAGTACCACATGTCCGCATAATCATTACCAAATATAGAACATCATCGAGGTCAAAGGGTGTACTGGCTGTTTCGTTTAAAGTAACAATGTAATAATATTATATTCAGTACTTGAATCTTGTTTATATTTTTTTCTAATGCATAAAATATAAATATAAACAATAAATTGTCTTTCTTTGTTGTTTTATCAGGTGATGAAGGTAGCAATCATTGCAGAAAAATTTGCACAACCCACTTGCTCAGGTTATGAATCTGAAGAATTGAAGAAAATAGTCGAGTATATACTCAATCGGTTTTGTAATTGTCTTTTTTTTTTTTTTTTAAAATGAATATTATATCTGCTTGGTTTGTTTTAATTACAAATATCATTTTTAAAATGAATGAAAATGACATTAACTGTCAAAAAGCAGGTAACAAAATATATAGGAATAAAAGAGAGAAAGACATGCAAAAAGCGCATTGTTTTCGAATGATAATTTATAATCTTGCATATTGATGTTGTGGCTCTATATCTTTAAAAATAATTCATCTGAAAAGAACAAATGTTTGCTTCTGTTTCATTATATATATGTATGTTGCCAGCCTCAGTGATTAAAGCTTTAAAAACATGTACAATTTGTATAATTTAGGACACGTTTTCAAAGAAAAAAAGGAAACTAATTACTCTCTTCTTAATGAAAGAAATTCAATAAAGACACAATAGATAAAGGAATGTACAGTAAAATTGAAGTAGTGCGATAAATAAAAATACAATTTCCTGTCAATAAAGTAAAATGGATATAGAAGATTGGGGGTGTTCAAAAAATTAAAATTGAATTAGAAGTGTTTGTTGCTTCAAAGTTCCCCGTAAAAAAAAACTTTCTCTCTCCATTGAAAAGCTGTAAAAATTTTTTTTTACGTGAAAGGAGATTATTGTCCCACAATCACCCCCTATGGTCATCCTTAATCTGCAAAATTTTCTATAAAAAAAATTTCAGTATTTTAATTATTTCCACAAAATGGAAAAATTCAACCTATTTTCCATTGTGATTAGGTGGAATATCAGGCTATGAGAAGGTGACCTATGGACATTTTTCTAGTGTCAAACCAAATTTACTATAAGAACATAAAGTCATATTTGCACCATACTTTGACCATTATACCACTAGTGCCTTCACTATAAGGCAATAGTAGCACTTAGAGTAAGCTGGATTTATTATCGCCTAGCCAAAATTAATTTTTGAATGTGAAATTTGATTTTTAAATCGACTGGTTGTAATATGTTTTTATCATGACTGAGAAATTATTAGAATTATAATTCGATTGATAAAGATTCAAGATGATATAAGGCTAGACTTATTTCTTCTTTATGCAAGTAATTAACGAAACTTTAAATAACTATTGAATATTTAAGATATTTTAAAATCACTATGCCTTAAAAATGAAAGGCAAAATGGAGATACAGCATATTGAACATTCCAACGGAAGTTTTATATCACTTTTAGAAAAATAAATAGGGCCGTACATTTGATGGATGTCCAATAGTAATTTATTCTGTCCGTAAGTCCGTCTGTCCATTGATCTTTCCGTCTGTCAGCACTTTCTATGGTATGTAATAATATAGGTTTCTTTGAATTTAGCACTTAGATTAATTTCAGATTTCTCACAGGACACTTTCTGATTTCTAGTTTTACAATGTTACGTCTATTTAATTTTCTTCTTTGAAATAAAAAAGATGCAAGTTTAGCCACATAGAATTGAATGCCATAACACTAATGGAATCAGTGGTAAAGGTATAATAAGATTTTATACTGTTGTTACCTAAAACTGTTCCAAATTCTTTTTTACAGGGCAACATTAATTCAATTTTAAGTCAGGCTAGCTATTGAGATAAATGTTATAACAGTGTATCTAACAGAAGAAATTTTCATATACCCATTCATAATTTGAAAACTCTTACCATGTGAAATATTGACTCTATTTTTAAGGTAAAGGACACCAGACTCGACACTAGGTTGTCGGGACAAATGTGTAATCGTATGATGCATCATCTTGTGTGGTCATGTGCACTTCACTATGAAGTCTATTTATAGCCAACCACAATATGTCGTAATTCTCCATGCAGAATTTCAGATTGAATATTCAAAGCTTAAAGCTTTATCGTTTGAATACCAAGAAAATAAGGGCTGAACCCACAAATGAGAGATATATAGCCAAAGGTGACTTAAGTTTTTTTTCTGCGTATTTCATAAATGATCAAGAATGATTTTGTTCAGAGTAATGAATAGGGTCCTTTAAAGGGGTGTGAACACAAACTGAAAATTTTCAAATTCAATTTTTCCATTTTTAATGTTTAGAATGCTTTACTGAGGTTTTTCAAATGGTCAGCAAAACTCTGAATGTCATTTGTCAATTACAAGAGAGATACAGAGCTCACAATTCTTTGTGATGCAAACATTTCATATTTTTGTTTATATAGGTTAAATATACAAGTAAAAGTTATTTTTAAAGCAGATTTTTCAATTTACAAGTTATTCTGAACACAATTAAACAGTTCCTAGTGTTTGTCACATCTCAGTTTGTTTTAAACATGAACAAAAAAACAAAATATAGCACTTAGCCCTGTGTACATATCAAAAAATTGTGAGTGCTATATCTTGCTTGTAACTTTTTGGAGACTTTTTAAAGAGGTTCAACGTCAAAATCTTTAAAATTATAAACATGTTAATAAACATCATGGGAGAGTTTAAATGATTGTTGTAATCTTTTTAATCGCTCATCTCATGCTGTAAAGAATAAAATGCATGCAGTATACCTTATCAAAAAAAAACTATCAACATTTTGTGATAATTTATTTATATAAGCAAAATTGTTAGCAATACTATATTTTGCCAATTAATTATTCTGTATAAATAGCATGGAGGCTCCTTCAATAAACATGATTTGAATTAATGCGTAATGGACAATGAAATGTTACCTATATGCAGACAAAAACAAAATGTAGACAATTTGATTCGGAGTGACTCATACATTGAATTGTTATGGCATTTACTCCTTATATATATAATCTGTTTGGAAAAGGTTTGAAACACTTTAAAGTTGCCATGCTGTCTGAATTGTGTCTCGCTGAAGAAAATTATGTTCGATGTACTCTGTGGATATGATGGTCAATTTCTTTTTTTCATACAATTTCTGAAGTAATCAACTTCAATGTCTTTTATGAAACAAGAAAGCTGTGTGTTTTGAAAACTAGATTAGCTGGAATATTTGCATATTTAACACTGCCTTGTCATCCAAATTACTTCATGAGCTATGTAAAATAGAGCATTATATTTGGTTTGGTGTCAAAGGACAAGATCAAGAATTTGTCAAGGTCATCACAATGTATAACAAGTGAGAAGTCAAGGTCAGAACTTAACTACAATACTGTATGTGTACTTATTTTATCATATTTAAAATTTGGCAGAGTCAGAGCTGATGCACTATTTGGTGTAATCATGATTTAATAGTTCTATATATGAGAAAGGATGAATAGAGAATTGCATATTTTAGCGTAACCATGAATCAGTGCTCTTTCTTTATCACCAAAGCAGTATATCAGGCTGTATGTCATGTTGAGACTTGCAGTACAAGGACTAGATCATCTACATTTTGAGGTATTGACATGTTTTGTATTTTTTGCTGCCAGTTTGCCTGCGGGCCATTCACACTACATAAAAATGTAGTGTCGAACATGGATAGTCCATTTGACTGTGATTTAAAACTACATTATTAATAAAACTGTTTGCATAAATTTAATATTAAATAAATATGTGTGATATCCAAAGCTAATTATAGATTTATCAGTGATGGGTGGGGCATCTGACTAGAGATTCAGGGGGCCCCAAGTCACAGTCTGATTCATTGTATTTTCTCCCTTCCTGTTACAAATGTTTTGCAACTTGGAGGCTGAGGTTGGAATTCTTAATCCTGGCGCCGTGTGAAACCAAACACATTTCACGTAGGTACTGGCTCTTCCTTCACCAAGCACCCGGCATTGGAATGAAAGTCACAGGTCTTTAAGTATTAAAAACGGACATTCCATGTTACACAACTTTACAGGTGTTTGCACGATATGAAGAAAAAAAAAACTTTACTGCTTTAGCCATAAGTGCCATGGATATGATTTCCAAAACAGGCTTAAATTGTATATTGTTGTAATATCACTATACTTGTGTATCATTAAGTCATCAGCTCCTATTGTCACTAGTGCTCTCTAGATAACTGGTGTGGTCAGACAATGTGCTCAATTGTTCATGCAGATTCCTCCAGAGTCTATGAATTGTTAAGTTTGTATTTAGGCGAAAATAATATATATATGTGTGTTTCACTCCCCCCCCCCCCCCCCCCCCCCCCCAAAAAAAAATAGGTAGGGAAGGTAGTTAAGAGATTTTATTTTATTACAATATTTTATTTAAATTCCTAGTTTTTGATTGCTTTGAACACAAGTCTATATACATTACAAATACTTCTCATGTATATTGAAATTCACAGTAGTCAAAATGTAAATCAGAGAAACTCAAAAAGAACAAAATTCATGGATTTTTATTTTAAATCATAAATGAAATATTCAAGGTCAGCAGCAAAAATATAGGTAGAATTTGGAAACCAGAAACACACATATATTTTATTTTGGCCATAGATGAAAGTGCCCATTAAATTTTGACTGATGCATTGTTTTAAGATTTTTATTATTATTATCATTATTTATTTTTTTGGCATGTTTTTCAACAAATCTTATGTTTTTTCCCTAAGGTGTTTTACCACAAAATCCTGGTTTTGTATGTGGTTGTGGGTTAACATAAGAGCATTTGTTGGTGAGGGCCAGTTAGAGAAAGATCGTTAGACAGCCCTGCATTTATTTAAAAAAACTGGCTTCCTTGTCTACTAAAAGGTATGCAAGATTATGCAAAGATGATATCTGTCCTTTTCAGTCCCAGGGATTTAATAATTTATTTTTTTTTTTATGAATGAAGGCGACTGGTTAATATATTTGGTGTCAATGTGGCAAATTTTAACAGCTTATGGAATTTTCCTCAGCTTTCTACAATACCTGGATTTCTGTGAGGAGACAGAGTTACCTTTATAGATCAAGGCTTTAATAGCATGTTAGAATTGTAGAATTGGAAAGGGTAACTCTGATATGGGAGAGTCCAAATGGGGTTACCAACTTATAATGAGAGAACAGTTCCTCAAATAAATATATATATATATATATATATATATATATATATATATCTAGGCATCAATTCATACATTTAAGAATAAATTTAATTCTCGCTCATGCCGATATATGTGAGAAAGTCTGCCATTTTACTTTTGGAATGTTGGTGGTCTCTTCCCGGGTACATTGTATCTGGGTTCTCTCTTCCACCAATAAAAACTGAACGCCACCAGATAACTGTAAAATTGTTGAGTTTGGCAGAAAACAAAAAAACAAAACAATCAATCATTTTTGAAAAGTTCTTGAAGTGTGACACTTTGTATGTCAGCATACTTCACAGATTCATTTTTTTATATTTACACTTTCAGTCTATGTTTATCAAGATTTATATGCACATTGTTCACATACATGAAGCTATCATTTCAATTGGTAAAGATATTGAAGCCAATGGAAAAGTAAATATAGCAAAACCAACTTCCTTTCTCCTCACTAACTGGCCGACAACATTTCATCTCCATTGGAAGTAAAAGTTTTACTGTGTTATTGCATTGGATTTTTCTATTCATTTAGGCAAGCACACAAAAGCTAGGAATCGTCAACCTCAATTGGCACGCAGAAACTTCTGTGTGATAAAGGATCTCAAAGTATGAAAGTGCAAATGAAATATGAAATATTTTTGGATGATTTTATACCGATGTGGCTTAGCAATTACAATTGATATAAATGTGTTGATGCAAGTAATTGTTGCATGTGGTTGTTATGATAAATACATAGTAATGTAAATATGAAGAAGAATAAAAAAAAAAAAAAAATCCCACAATTCTTGCTTCACTGCTGGTTGTAACATTTGTTATGCAGTCAGTGTGAGTATGCTGATGAAAGCCATAAAAGAAGAGAAAGTAATAGTCACTTTTGGAAAGGTCTATCTGGGATTTGAAATTGCATGCATTGGAAATTGCGTTGGCATCTTATGAGAAACGTCAATGTCTGTAATTGAATTGAAAGGTTTCTTGTGTGCTGCTATTCCCACACTGCCAGTCTGTCTGCAAAGAGTTCCATGAAATGCAAGTCAGAGAACCAAAAAGTGTTAGCTTCCTTTTTGTGTATGGAAATATACAAGAAAGAATATGGATGAGAGATTGCAGATCCATTATGTCAAACTTATGTCCATCAAGTTGGGACAGCTTGGCAACATTCATATTATAGAACTGTCACCAGAACGATTTTCATTTCATGTTTAGCCAGGAACCATTGTGGGACTGCACCTATAAGAGTCTCATTTTCTTTTCATTAGCAAGTATTACAGATCTGGAGCTGTACAGCCTATTGATTTTCTTATAATTGAGAATTTCATTAATCTGTGTCCAGAATCTTGAGAAAGTAATCATCATACTGACCTGTCAGTTTCTCGCAATCTATCTTGATCAAGCTCTCGGACAATCTTTAGAAATTGTTCTTAAAGAAAATTGTATATGTTCCGTCTTTATATGAAATGTGGGATACAGTAAACTACGTTTATAGCGAAGTGCTGGAGACGAAACAATTCTGATTCATTATTAATTTATTATTACTCCTCACAATCTGTTCTATCTGATATGTTCATATGTTTTGATACAGGGAATGAGAATTACTTTGCTGTAAATATGAATTCATTATCAGCATTTTCTCTGTTGCTGTGTTTTACTGTGTTACGTTTTGATTATAGCACACTGATGTAAGAAAGAAACCTTGTTCCTGTGAATGTCATTTAAAGGGCAAATATTCCATAAAATTAAATTAATGGAATTTGTAAGGAAATAAAAGTAATTAAGACAATAGTAAATTAATTACAAGTAATCTAAATTAAGCAATTATTTTGTTACTCTAATAAATCAGCCTGCATAGGAAATTTTGAATTGGGATCTTATAGGTGTAAGTTAAGAGTTGCTAATTTTGTAAATGACTAAATTCAGCAGAAACTCTAGAGACAAC
>JAMZEH010000107.1:0-85000 GCA_024699665.1 Ostrea denselamellosa
TATCATATAGTTGTAGCAACTGCATTTTTTTCTCTACAAAAGAAACCTGATTCTAGGCTGTGAAGCAAAACTAAAGGGATGTGGATAAAAGGAGGGATGATAGATAGAAGGAAGAAGAATAAGAAAGATATAGGATTCCCATATGTATGGTCTATGAATTACATCATAAAAAAAAGGCAATGTGATAAAGCATCAATATAATAAAATTCTCAAAAAAAAGAGAGAATTCGAAATCGTAACTTGACTTTTGAAACAACAAATAAAAATATAAAGCAATAAATAAAGAGCAGCCGGGTTAATAAAACTGAGAAAATTGACTCGGAAAAAAAAATTGGAAGCTCCATTGCAGGATTCAAACCTAACCATTAAAGGAGAAGCTGTGGGAACGACAAAACCTATGACTACATAGGATTTTATTGAAAAGAATCCTAACACTTCATTGGGTGGGATGGCGGAACAAACCAAAAAAATTGCTTTATTTGATAAGGTTCTAAATTAACAAATAAGACAGGAAAGAGTAAATATTCGCCCGCGAAATCCTTATTGGATTAGAATACTTTACCACGATTCAATAAGAATAAAAAAAAAGGAGATTCCAAAAAAGGAAGGATTACATTTTATATAAATATTGAATTTGGATATATTCTAGATCTTCTTTCTTGACTATATATTTATTTTTCTTTTTTAAGTTTAAGAAAGTCAAAATCAAAAAAACCTAACTTTTTCTATTATATATTGATGTGTATCTATCTATAATATTTTTGAATATTATGGAATTAGAGAAATGACATTCGCACGCTTTCTCATTTCATTCGCGAGGAGCTGGATGAGAAGAAACTCTCATGTCCAGTTTTGTAGTAGAGATGGAACTAAGAAAGAACCATCGACTATAACCCCAAAAGAACTAGATTTCGTAAACAACATAGAGGAAGAATGAAGGGAAAATCCTGCCGAGGCAATCATATTTGTTTTGGTAGATATGCTCTTCAAGTACTTGAACCCGCTTGGATCACCGCGAGACAGATAGAAGCAGGACGAAGAGCAATGACACGATATGCACGTCGTGGTGGAAAAATATGGGTGCGTATATTTCCCGACAAACCGGTTACAATAAGACCCACAGAAACACGTATGGGCTCGGGAAAGGGATCCCCCGAATATTGGGTAGCCGTTGTTAAACCAGGTCGAATACTTTATGAAATGAGCGGAGTATCCGAAACTGTAGCTAGAGCAGCTATCTCTATAGCTGCCAGTAAAATGCCCATACGAAGTCAATTTCTTCGATTAGAGATATAGAACCCCAAAAAGGAATATTGAAGATAAAAAACCCCTGGTTTTTCTTTCTGGAAAGACAATATTTCTTTCATCCTTTTGCATTGAAATAACAAATGGAAATCCAAATAATATGATTCAACCTCAGACCCTTTTAAATGTAGCAGATAACAGTGGAGCTCGAAAATTGATGTGTATTCGAGTCATAGGAGCCGCTGGTAATCAGCGATATGCTCGTATTGGTGATGTTATTATTGCTGTAATCAAAGACGCAGTGCCCCAAATGCCTCTAGAAAGATCCGAAGTAATTCGAGCTGTAATTGTACGTACACGTAAAGAATTCAAAGGCGACGACGGTATAATAATACGCTATGATGACAATGCAGCAGTTATCATTGATCAAAAAGGAAATCCAAAAGGAACTCGAGTTTTTGGCGCGGTTGCCGAAGAATTAAGAGAATTGAATTTGACTAAAATAGTTTCATTAGCTCCTGAAGTATTATAAATACTAGTAGACGAGATATAGATCAAAGAAAAAATTAGTAGATTTTGTCTCACGTATATGCTTTAAAATCCTAAATTTAAAGAAAAGGGAAAACATGTTGATTATAGAAAAATTAGGAGGAACCTAGAATTAGAGTCTTATGGGCAAGGACACTATTGCTGATTTACTAACCTCTATAAGAAACGCAGACATGAATAAAAAAGGAACTGTTCGAGTAGTATCCACAAATATTACCGAAAACATTGTTAAAATACTTCTACGAGAGGGTTTTATTGAAAGTGTTCGGAAACATCAGGAAAGTAACAGATATTTCTTGGTTTCAACTTTGCGACATCAAAGGAGAAAGACTAGAAAGGGAATATATAGAACTAGAACCTTTTTAAAGCGTATCAGCCGACCTGGCTTACGAATTTATGCCAACTATCAAGGAATTCCTAAGGTTTTGGGCGGAATGGGAATTGCTATTCTTTCTACTTCTCGAGGTATAATGACAGATCGAGAAGCTCGACTAAACAGAATTGGGGGAGAAGTTTTATGTTATATATGGTAATGGCCCCACCTATAGTACCCAAATTCTATCTCGAACTTCCTATTTTGAAAATAAAAATAGAAAAATAGGAGAAAAATATATGACAGAAAAAAAAAATAGTAGAGAAAAAAAAAACCCGAGAGAAGCAAAAGTCACTTTCGAAGGTTTAGTTACGGAAGCCCTACCCAACGGAATGTTCCGCGTTCGCCTAGAGAATGACACGATCATCCTGGGCTATATTTCAGGAAAGATCCGGTCTAGTTCTATACGAATACTGATGGGGGATAGGGTCAAAATTGAAATAAGTCGTTATGATTCCAGCAAAGGTCGTATAATTTATAGACTTCCCCATAAGGATTCGAAGCGTACCGAAGACTCGAAGGATACTGAAGATTTGAAGGATACCAAAGATTCAAAGGATTAGGTTTTTCTGGGGTAATAACTTCCAAGTTTCAAAATTTAAGTGAAGAGACTTATTTTTTCCAAAAGAATAGATTCATAGTTTAAGAAAGGAATACCCATATATGAAAATAAGAGCTTCCGTTCGTAAAATTTGTACAAAATGTCGACTGATTCGCAGGCGTGGGCGAATTAGAGTCATTTGTTCCAATCCGAAGCATAAACAAAGACAGGGGTAATCTTTCGAAAAAGAAGCTTTTCTTTCTAATAGCTTTTCTTTCTAATAGCTTTTCTTTCTAATTAAAGTAAAAAGTACCCACGGAAATGCCCAAATTGCAAATAAAAAAAATGAAAGTAAAGGATATATTTTAACCTGAAACGGATATCTTTGTATCTTTTTTCTTTTTGTTATTTCTAACTCATATTTATGAGATAATAAAATATGACAAAAGCTATACCAAAAATAGGTTCACGTAAGAAAGTGCGTATTGGTTTGCGTAGGAATGCCCGTTTTAGTTTACGGAAGAGTGCACGTAGAATAACAAAAGGGATTATTCATGTTCAAGCTAGTTTCAACAATACCATTATAACCGTTACAGACCCACAAGGTCGGGTCGTTTTCTGGTCCTCCGCAGGTACTTGTGGATTCAAAAGCTCAAGAAAAGCATCACCCTATGCTGGTCAAAGAACAGCAGTAGATGCTATTCGTACAGTGGGTTTGCAACGAGCAGAAGTTATGGTAAAAGGTGCTGGTAGCGGAAGAGATGCCGCATTACGAGCCATTGCTAAAAGTGGTGTACGGTTAAGTTGTATACGCGATGTAACACCTATGCCGCATAATGGATGTCGACCTCCTAAAAAAAGACGTCTGTAAAAAAAAATGAAACCGCTTTCAAGAGAAATAAACGATTCAATGATCAAATAATACTAGTCTGTTATGGTTCGAGAAGAGATAACAGGATCCACTCAAACACTAGAGTGGAAGTGTGTTGAATCAAGAGTAGATAGTAAACGTCTTTATTATGGTCGTTTCATTCTGTCTCCGCTTAGAAAAGGTCAAGCGGATACTGTCGGTATTGCCTTGCGAAGAGCTTTACTTGGAGAAATAGAAGGAACATGTATCACACGCGCCAAATTTGGGAACGTGCCACATGAATATTCCACAATAGTAGGTATTGAAGAATCCATACAAGAAATTTTACTAAATTTGAAAGAAATTGTATTGAGAAGTAATCTCTATGGAGTTAGAGACGCATCAATTTGCGTCAAAGGTCCTAGATACATAACCGCTCAAGATATAATCTTACCGCCTTCCGTAGAAATCGTTGATACGACACAACCTATAGCTAACTTGAGAGAACCCGTTGATTTCTGTATTGAGTTACAGATCAAGAGAGATCGCGCATATCATACGGAACTCAGAAAGAACTCTCAAGATGGAAGTTATCCTATAGATGCTGTATTCATGCCTGTTCGAAATGTGAATTATAGTATTTTTTCTTGTGGGAATGGAAATGAAAAACACGAGATACTTTTTTTAGAAATATGGACGAATGGAAGTTTAACTCCTAAAGAAGCGCTTTATGAAGCTTCTCGTAATTTGATTGATTTATTTCTTCCTTTTCTACACACAGAGGAAGAGGGCACTAGTTTCGAAGAAAATAAAAACAGGTTAACTCCACCCCTTTTAACCTTTCAAAAAAGATTCACTAATCTAAAGAAAAACAAAAAAGGAATTCCATTGAATTGTATTTTTATTGATCAATTAGAATTGCCTTCTAGAACGTATAATTGTCTCAAAAGGGCCAATATACATACACTATTGGACCTTTTGAGTAAGACTGAAGAAGATCTTATGCAAATTAATAGTTTTCGTATGGAAGATGGAAAACTGATATGGGACACTCTAGAGAAGCATCTCCCAATTGATTTACCTAAGAACAAGTTCTCGCTTTAAATCATTGCAATTTTTTCCTCTTCTTCTTTTTTGAGTTAGAATAAAAAGAAAAAAGAAAGCAATTTGGCATCTTTGGCATAATCTATATTTTCGCGAAATGGATCATAATAAAATAGATTTTAGGTATCTAGGGAAGATTCACTTGGAAGTAACTATTTCCTAGATACCCATGCAGGGGACTTCGCGGTGGAATGAATCAACTCGAAAAATCCCTAAACTAAAAAAGACCTAAAGTTAAGGATTTATCAATGGGTAATGTTGCTCCAATACCTAACCAAAGAGCTACTGCAGTACCGATTAAAAAAACGGTCGTAGCTACTGGGCGACGAAATGGATTTTGGAATTTATTGACATTCTCTAGAAAGGGTACTGTCAATAAGCCCGTTGGCACAGAAACCATTAAGAGAACGCCCAATAACTTATTGGGTACTGTACGGAGTATTTGAAATACGGGAAAGAAGTACCACTCGGGTAATATTTCCAAAGGAGTTGCAAACGGATCCGCCGGTTCACCAATCATTGACGGCTCTAGAACCGCTAAACCTACATTACACGCAATAGTACCTAGAATTACTACTGGAAAAATGTATAAAAGATCGTTGGGCCACGCGGGTTCCCCATAATAATTATGTCCCATCCCTTTAGCTAATTTTGCTCTTAATACAGGATCATTTAAGTCAGGTTTCTTTGTTATTGGGATAGGTGAATTCTTTAGGATCCATCCCCCAAAGGAACCGGACATGAGAATTTTTCATCATCCGGCTCGAGCAAGAATGAAAGAAATAAGACCGTGGAGGATCCACAATAGAATAGGGGTATATAATGACTCAATGACTCAAGGTAAGAAAAACTTTATCAAATTATCTTTTCCGAAGTTGCGCCTATAACTACTCATTGAAAAGAATCCTATTCTTATGCTTAAATGCTCAATATCCAAGTGGGCTTACAAATTTGATCATGATCAATTGCTTTGTGGATTGTCTCTTGATTAGTTGTTGTTTATCCCCTCGATATCGCAAGTTTCTTATGTCCAAACAAAGTATTTACTTGTTACTAATAAAAAATCAAAAAGTTTAGCCTGCGTTCTTCCTTAGATCCCTTCTTTTACTCCGATAGTATTGCGGATCAAAATCGATGCAAAGAAAATGAATGCATTTCCATACTATAATAAAAAGTAAGTGTAATAAAAATTGAATTGGATCATATCACATGACTTATTCCATTTATACTCTATAGGATCTTACGGAGCCTGTTCATGGATGACATGGTTGGTGGGGTATGATCATAGAAAATATTCTCCTCGAGTGAACCAGCCTATCCTTCCTAGATAGGGGACTTACGTGTTGATTGGATGCGGAGACACCTTTGGTCGTGAATTCTAATGTGGCAGATCCAATTCTCTATCTGCATGGCCAAATTAATAATTCAAGTCACACACTCCCATAATCCGCCTTATTTTCTTTCGTAAAATTCACTTCAACTATTTGTATAAAAATACTTCGAAGTTGAAGAGAAGTATCCAAATGACATGTCTTATTTTACAATAACCCATGTTTGTAGCAATGAAATACCACAACCTACCCGATATGATATATGAGAATTAGAATTCTCTATGCTATGCCTTCCCTATAACGGACCCGAAATACCTTGCTTACGTATCATTGGAAAGTGCATTAACATAAATACGGCAGTAAGCAGAGGTAGTACAAAGGTATGTAAACTATAAAAACGAGTCAAAGTGGATTGGCCCACACTAGCACTTCCACGTAATAATTCCACTAAAGGGGACCCTATTACCGGAATAGCTTCGGGTACACCTGTAACAATTTTGACTGCCCAATAACCAATTTGATCCCAAGGCAAAGAATAACCAGTTACACCAAATGATGCAGTCAATACAGCCAAAACCACGCCTGTGACCCAAGTTAATTCACGGGGTTTTTTAAATCCACCTGTGAGATACACACGAAATACGTGCAGGATCATCATTAGAACCATCATACTTGCTGACCATCGATGAACCGATCGGATTAACCAACCAAAGTTGGCCTCCGTCATTATATATTGAACGGAGGAAAAAGCCTCTGTAACGGTCGGTCGGTAGTAAAAAGTCATAGCAAAACCGGTAGCGACTTGTACTAGAAAACAAGTAAGTGTAATTCCCCCTAAACAATAAAATATGTTGACATGAGGAGGAACATATTTACTAGTTATATCATCTGCAATTGCCTGAATCTCAAGACGTTCTTCAAACCAATCATATACTTTATTGAGATAGGTAACTAGCCCGACTCCCCCTCCGAGAACCGTATATGAAAATTTCATCTCGTACGGCTCAAGCAGAAATACACAAATTTTCAACGGATATTAGAAAAAAGGGTTCAAAACTCCATCAGCCACGGTATTGGATCGATTTGCCTTGAAGATATGAAATAAGAAAAATCCAGAATTTCTTCTTTGTGATAATAATGCCAAAAAATCTCAAGTTGGCTCATCTGTCTTTCTTTCCCTTATGTTGATCATTAGAGGCCTCTTGACTTTTCTCTTCCCTATTTTTTATTGATTTTATTTTTTGACTAGTCAAAAAATAAAATCAAAATTTCTAGTGGTTTTCTGATAGAAATTATCTTGTTGCGATCCTATGAATCAGTTCAATTAAAACCTTAGATTCATACTAGAGCCACGATGATTCAGTCTCAAGATAAACAAAAGGCAAGGGTTCTTCGAATAAGAACCGCTTGATGATCATTTATTGAAAGAGAAAAGAGTTCTCTTTTGGGCAAACAAAATTGGAAGGAAGAAAATTTCTTTTTTTATTAAGAACTACTTCATTTTTTTTTTTTAAGTCTGGTTGCGAGGTCTAAATAGTGAGTATGAATCATAGTTCCTTTTTTTTTTGATCCACTCTATGTATTTCGTGTTCCAGATACTAGAATAAATAATATCTGACGAATTAGAATCATCTTGATAGAGATAACAGGCCCCTTCTATGTATTATCAATAGGATCAATTCTAACAAGTCACACACTCATATTCCAGAGATACCAAAACAAAAAAATCCACGGTCGAACTACCAGAATGTCTAGAAATGTGGAGCTTAAAGTAGAAAGGCTTTTTTTGGATGGAAAAACTATGACGTCATAGTTTTAGTTAGTAGAAACCTAATTCGTTAAAATTCCGTCCAGTAAAACAGAAGAATTATAAATTTCTAAAATTATAGATAGGAATATCGCGAATAAAGCCATTGCGACCCCCATAAAAGGAGTAGTCCCCCAACCCGGAGCAACTTTCCCATATTCCGAATTCAAGGGTTTCAATAAACTACCTGCGCCAGTCCGTTTTGGCTTAGGTCTAGAACTATCTTCAACGGTTTGTGTAGCCATAAATTCTATTTAATCATTGGTGTTGACTTTGTATACTATTCCGTTGTAGTTGTAAATACACGATCTTTTCATAGATCCATTGTAATCTTGAAATTCTATAAAAATGGAAACAGCAACTTTAGTCGCCATCTCCATATCTGGTTTACTTGTAAGCTTTACTGGGTATGCCTTATATACCGCGTTTGGGCAACCCTCTCAACAATTAAGAGATCCATTCGAAGAACATGGGGGACTAATTGAAGTAAGAAGTCTCCCCTCCGGGGGGACTTCTTACTTCAATTAAATTATTTCATTTCTTAGTCGGAACCTTAGGTGGTTCTCGGAAGAAGATAGCGAAAAAAATTATCCCTAAAGTCGAAACTAAAAGGAACGTATAAACCAATGCTTCCATAGATTCGATCCTGGTTTATTTACAATTATAACTTCCACACCTATTCACTTATCATTTTGGGATCATTTCCCATATAAAAAAAGAAAAAGAGTCAAAGAAAGGACAGGAGATGTTCCTCATGTCAAATCAAACAAAAAATGGAGGTGAAAGATACCATAGCAATGTGGTATCAGGCTGCCTGTCTCCTTGTAGTTGGATCTCCCAACTTTTTGGAATGTTCCAAATTCCACTTGAGCATCCAAGTCTGGATCAATACCAGCAAAAACATCTCGGAACAAGGTTCGAGCGCCATGCCAAATGTGTCCGAAAAAGAAGAGCAAAGCAAAGGTAGCATGACCAAAAGTGAACCAACCCCTTGGACTGCTGCGAAAAACACCATCTGATTTCAAAGTAGCTCGATCTAATTCAAAAATTTCCCCTAATTGAGCACGCCGCGCATATTTTTTTACAGTAGCAGGATCAGAATAACTTACTCCATTAAGTTCGCCACCATAGAACTCCACCGTTACGCCTACTTGTTCAACACTATATTTGGATTCTGCTCTTCTAAAAGGAACGTCCGCTCTCACAATTCCCTCTTCATCTACCAAAACGACCGGAAATGTTTCAAAAAAAGTAGGCATACGACGTACAAAAAGCTCGCGTCCTTCTTTATCTCTAAAGACGGGATGTCCTAACCATCCAACAGCTATGCCATCCCCATTGTCCATTGAGCCTGCTCTGAATAATCCCCCCTTTGCCGGATTATTACCAATATAATCATAAAAGGCTAATTTTTCGGGAATTTTAGACCAAGCTTCTGATAAACTAAGATTTTCGGCTAACCCATCGCTAACTCTTCGATATATTTCTTGCTGAAAGTATCCCTGATCCCACTGATAACGAGTAGGCCCAAATAATTCGATTGGGGTAGTTGCTGATCCATACCACATAGTTCCGGCAACTACGAAAGCAGCAAAAAAAAACAGCAGCGATACTACTGGAAAGTACAGTTTCAATATTGCCCATACGTAACCCTTTGTATAGACGTTGAGGCGGACGGACACTTAGATGGAATAGGCCCGCTAATATGCCCAAAGTACCCGCAGCAATATGATGCGAAGCTATTCCTCCCGGAACGAAAGGATCAAAACCTTCTGCACCCCACGCAGGATTTACAGCTTGTACTTTTCCAGTGAGTCCGTAAGGATCGGACACCCATATCCCAGGGCCATATAAACCCGTTACATGAAATGCACCAAAGCCAAAACAAGCCACCCCTGCAAGAAATAAATGAATTCCAAAGATCTTGGGCAAATCCAAAGAAGGTTTTCCCGTCCGCTCATCACAGAATATTTCTAGGTCCCAATATACCCAATGCCAGATAGCTGCCAAGAAACACAAGCCAGAAAACACAATATGCGCACCTGCCACACCTTCATAACTCCAAATACCCGGATTCGTTACAGTTCCTCCTGAAATACTCCAACCACCCCACGAATTCGTTATTCCTAAACGAGTCATGAAGGGGATGACGAACATACCTTGTCTCCACATTGGATCCAGAACAGGATCAGAGGGATCAAAAACCGCTAATTCGTATAAAGCCATCGAACCAGCCCAACCAGAAACTAGAGCTGTGTGCATTATATGCACCGAAAGCAATCGACCCGGATCATTCAATACGACAGTATGAACACGATACCAAGGCAAACCCATGGAAATACCCCTTTAGCAAAGAAAAATAGACACGATGTCGCTTTATTTTATCGCATTGGAAAAGACTATCCATACTTATTCTATGTACCTAACCCTTCTAGGGGATTCTATGTCAGAAAGCGTGAATATTTATTTCATTCCATTAAAAATAACAAGCCAATTCTGTTTGTAAGAAGAAAGAGAAGCAGATCTATTCTATACTCGATAAGTGCCAATATGCAATGGGTAGCTTGGGCTATTTGGAAAAACGAAGAATAGATCCTTCATCCCTCTTTGTTTATCATTCAAATCACGGATTCTTTTTTCTTTATTCAATCTGTTTTACCTTCCTTATATGTAGAATATTTCAATCTATGTATTAATAGAATCTATAGTATTCTTATAGAATAAGAAAAAAAAAATGAAGATAATAAACTGCGGATTCTTTCTTTCTCTTCCATTCTTACGTTTCCATATTAAAGTGTAGTTTTTTTACTTAAATTTAATAATATTAATCTAATATGCCCATTGGTGTTCCAAAAGTACCTTACCGGATTCCCGGAGATGAAGAAGCGACTTGGGTTGACTTATACAATGTTATGTATCGAGAAAGGACACTTTTTTTAGGTCAAGAGATTCGTTGCGAGATCACAAATCATATTACAGGTCTGATGGTATATCTCAGTATAGAAGATGGAAATAGCGATATTTTTTTGTTTATAAACTCCCCTGGCGGGTGGCTAATCTCAGGAATGGCGATTTTTGATACGATGCAAACGGTGACACCTGATATATATACAATATGCCTCGGAATAGCCGCGTCCATGGCCTCCTTCATTCTGCTTGGAGGAGAACCCACCAAGCGTATAGCATTCCCTCACGCTAGGATTATGCTTCACCAACCTGCTAGTGCTTATTATCGGGCAAGGACACCAGAATTTTTACTAGAAGTGGAAGAGTTACACAAAGTTCGCGAAATGATCACAAGGGTTTATGCACTAAGAACAGGCAAGCCTTTTTGGGTTGTATCCGAAGACATGGAAAGGGATGTTTTTATGTCAGCAGACGAAGCCAAAGCTTATGGACTTGTCGATATTGTAGGGGATGAAATGATTGACGAGCACTGCGATACTGATCCAGTGTGGTTTCCAGAAATGTTTAAGGATTGGTAGTGGGTGGATTTCTTGTAAATTTATCTCAAACCTAAATTCGGGTTTTATGCTATAGAAAATAGAAATACTTCATGATGATGAATCATCAGGTTAAGATCGATCTAAACCAATCCATTTTATATATACATACGACATGCCAACGGTTAAACAACTTATTAGAAATGCAAGACAGCCAATACGAAATGCTAGAAAATCGGCCGCGCTTAAGGGATGTCCTCAGCGTCGAGGAACATGTGCTAGGGTGTATGTGCGACTCGTTCAGATCATGAGTTCAAACAAATAATAAAATTTTTGAAGTATCCATGATCGGTACCAATGAATAGGATAGAGAAGCTCTATCCTAGATTTCTATGGTATATGGAATTTATGGTTTCCTTTGGTGCAAATCCAATCATCTAGATTGGAAGAAGCAATTCCCCCATTGGTAACAAATGGTTATCCATTAAGCGGAGGAAATAGTAATAAAAAGAAAAAGGCTTATGCTCCTTTATCTTAAAAGAACGGACTAAAGGGTCAGCTACTTAGCCAACTTTCATAATTAAATACCGTCACTGTATGAATAACTCTTATTGTGAAAAGAGTTATTTACTCTATAATGGATAGGTAGAGCCAAAGAATGTGAACTATACAAGTTCACAATACCTTTTGATGAAAGAAAGGGCTCCGGTGTATAGAGAGGGCCTCGCCGTTTAAAAGGGAACCATAAAAACGATGGAACCCACTGTTTTTTTAGTATCGTTAGAATTTGTTATTTCTATGCGAAATAACTAAATAGAATAAAAAATCGTGGTTGGGAAGGTTATAGTAGCAAAAGCCATTGGAATTAATATTTTATATATCGGAATAATCCGTTTAGTTATTAATGGGAAAAAAGAGGGTTAAAAGAAGAGAAATCATTAGTTATTCATTAAGGTTAATTTGATTCAATGACCAGAGTTCCGCGAGGATATATAGCTCGGAGACGACGAACAAAAATGCGTTCATTTGCCTCAAACTTTAGGGGGGCTCATTTAAGACTTAATCGAGTGATTACTCAACAAGTAAGAAGAGCTTTTGTTTCTTCTCATCGAGATAGAGGCAGGCAAAAGAGGGATTTTCGTCGTTTGTGGATCACTCGGATAAACGCAGCAACACGGGTATATAACGTATTCAATAGTTATAGTAAATTAATACACAATCTGTCCAAGAAGGAATTGATTCTTAATCGTAAAATGCTTGCACAAGTAGCTGTATCAAATCCAAATAATCTTTACACGATTTCCAATAAAATAAGGATCATCAATTAAAGGATAAAAAAGTAATATACAGGAATAATTAAAACCGAATTCCCGGAGAGGGAACTCCGGGAAGATACAATAAATTAAGATTAAGTGGTAGGAATCGACGAGCATGTTGCAATAAATAAAAAAACTATTTATTTTTTCCCATTTTTCTTTCTTATAACAAACACAAGAATCCAAATTGGATTACTTTACTTTATATATGAGTCTGAGTCTTTCGAATAAAACATCAACAATCGGAACTTAAGTTTCGATTGTTGTTTCTTAAATTCTGGTTGGAGTTTCTTAAGTTTCGATTGGAATTGAACTTTTGTGTTAATTGAGGAATATGTCTATTTTTTCTGTGTCTAGGACCAGTAATTATTGAAATTGCCTGGGCTTGAAATTGCTTCTCATTCTCATAGTTACGAAATGGTAAGAAAGATAAAATACGAGCCTGTTTTATAGCAAGAGTAATTAATCGTTGTTGTTTCAAGGTTAATCTATTTATTCGTCTAGATAATATTTTTCCTTGTTCACTAATAAATCGATTAATTAAACTCATGTTTCTATAATCAATTCGATCCCCCGGGCCTATTCGAGAACGCCTACGAAAAGGTTGTTTGGATTTACGAAAAGGTTGCTTAGATTTACGAAAAGGTTGTTTGAATTTACGAAAAGGTTGCTTAGATTTATGAAAAGTTTGTTTGGATTTACGAAAGGGTTGCTTAGATTTACGAAAAGGTTGTTTAGATATATACATGATTTATTCCTTATTTTAAAATTTGAAAAAAAAAAATGGATTTCTTTCTTTTATTAATTTTTGATCCAGAACCAGAAGAAGTAGTCTTTCTTTGGTCCATATATTATTTGATTAAATCAAAATATACTATATAAATTGATTAAATCAAAATATACTATATAAAAATATAAAAAATCCAAATATATAAAAATAAAAACCCTCTATACATATGAAATAATATCTACCTAAAATCAGATGAGTTGATTTGTATTTAGTATTCTATCTATGTTCTATATATTTAATAAGAAGTTCTTACTCTTTCTGTTCTTTGGAAAAATCGAACACACGATGCTCCTATTTCTTTATTTCATTATGAGTGGTATGCTTGCGACAATAACGACAAAATTTTCTTAATTCTAATTGTCCGGGCGTATTGTGGCGATTCTTTTGAGTACTATATCTAGAAATCCCCGTCGATTCCTTATTGGTACCCTTTCGAACACAACTAATACATTCCAAAATAACTCGGATTCTAACATCTTTGCCCTTGGCCATGAACCTCCTTTCCTTTTTGGATCGACTTAACTTAATTCTTATACCTATTCTTTTATTCTTCTATTTTGGATCCAAAGAAAAGAAGAAGAATAAAATCCATAGAAGTTCCTAACTAAAAATGTGATTTCTAAAGATTTTGTTGTAATTCTTCGAATTCTCGAACAAATCCAATCCAATAGAATACAAAATTTTTGAAATTCGTAAATTAAGTAATAAAACATAGAGAAATAATTAAAGAATACAATCCTTATCCATCTTTTCTTTCTTTTTGCTTCATATACTAAAAAAGAATTCAAAAAGGGGAAATTTTCGTCATGTCACGAAGAATTCTATCTCTCGCATAGGAATAACTAGAATTAAAAAAAAGGGAATGACAAAGCATCTGGGAATAAACGATTGATTTCTATCAATAAACCTGCTAAAGCCCCAAACCATAGAGTACTTAGCACGGGTGCTACAGAGAGATATGTTTTTATATCCCGCATTGAAAATCCTCCTTCCGTATTGGAATACATATATGATCAGATACTCTTGCCCAAGATCCTTTGTATTTCTTTTGTTTAGGCGAAATTCCTAACTAAAAAAACAAAATAAATATTATATATATATAGAATGAACCGTATAGACGAGATTTTCCTATCCCTAAAAAAGATGACCCCTTCTTCCTATACATTACTAAGGAATAGTAGTCTTTCTTTTATAGGTGAAATTTGACTGGATTTTAGTTTATACCCCTTCCTTGATTATATGAGACCAAAAACAAGAAATGACAAGAAAGTTCTATATGGATAAAGAAATAGAAGAAAATTACGATGTGGAAAACAAGAAAGGAATTGTGTACAATGGCATTGTACAACAATTTGGAAAAGGGATGTAGCGCAGCTTGGTAGCGCGTTTGTTTTGGGTACAAAATGTCACAGGTTCAAATCCTGTCATCCCTACCTATTAATTCTCTCTTCGTTATGGGCAGTAGTGGGGAGATCGATTAAAGTGGGTATAACTTGAATTTGTGGATACTATACGGACGTGAGACACGTTAGGAATAGAAAAGGATTTTCTTTTTTTTTTTGTTTTGAAAGCGCTCTTAGTTCAGTTTGGTAGAACGCGGGTCTCCAAAACCCGATGTCGTAGGTTCAAATCCTACAGAGCGTGATTCCATATATCTTATGTCGAAACTAAAATAACTTAAAAAAAAACAAAGTAGAATTGCAACTCCAATTTGACCTCCTCCAGACCAGAGAGGAGGTCAATCAAAAAAGAAATATTACTCAATCAAAGATCCAACTGATCCCCACGCCTGTATTGCAAATACGCAGTCACGAATAATCCCGCTAAAGTAATAGGAATTAGGCCTAAGACGATTCCAAATAGAAAAACTTCAATCATTTCGATTTGTTCGAGGGGATAAAAAAAGAGGTACGATCTATCTCTAAATAATAGTCTAAACTACCCACGAATCTCAATGACCAAGAAAAGAATTGGTAATTAGTGTGGAAAAGAGTCTAGAATACCAAGAATCCAAAAGAAAGATTCTTCTATTCAATTCATTTCAAATAAGACGTATCTTGTTCAAGCTAATAAATAGAGCTGGGGTTATAGTTAAAGCAGCCAGTAGAAAACCGAAATAACTAGTTATAGTAAGCATGAAGGGGTTCAATTCCATTTTTTTTACTACACTACATATGTTGGTAAAGCACTTACCTAAGTTTAAGTTATGGAAAATTCATAATTCATCGGTTATTTTAGATAATACTAAAAAACAAGATAGAGTGAGATACAGAAGTGTAAAAAAAAGAGAAAATCGATTCATCAGACGGAACATGAGTCCCTAATTCCGAATCAAGAGATTTGTTGTGGAATCTGTCAGTTAAGTAAACTAATAATATTAAGAACTAGATCATCTAACCCCATTGAAAAATGAAATTGGATTTTCGGGAGAATTTTGGAATAAAAGATAAATAAAGAATTGAATTTGAAAAAAAAAAAAAAAATTCTTTCTATTTCGGATTCGGATTATTTCTTTTTTAATAGGATGGATTTCATCCTCTTTTTGGAGCAAATTTTAACTCATTGTATTCCATATGGAATAAGAGGAGAAGAAAAGCATTCCACGACCCCCGAGGGGCCCCCTCAAAAAGGGAACTATTCCTTAAATTTACTTTTTTTTATTTATTTTTATTCGTTTTTTGAACCCCAACAAAAGTGGATTCAAAGTTACTTCAATTATCCTTTTCTTTTAAGTTCTTCTTGTAAAGTTCCATGCTTGCTGTTTGGTCAAGAAAATTAGACCTAATCCAACAAACAAGACAAGGATTGATTACGAATCTTGATTCTTCAAAGAATGTATTCCGTTTCTTTCATAACGGATTATCCGCTATTCGATTTTCTATTTATTAGATATTATTTTATGCTAACCAATTAAATTCCTTTAACTAAAAAGGGATCGATTTTGCATATACTTATCTTTGTATTGCGTCAATATGAGAATATCCTTCCTAAATTCTTTATCTTATTAATCATTAACTTAGATTTTCCCAAGATCTTGGCCGCTATTCCAAATTAAATTATTCTACTATTCCGAAGACAATGAAAATAAGTAGGACCCAAAAAATTGTGGGGTTCTATTGATGCCTTGAATAACATGTAATTTTCCTATAGACAAGGAACAAAAAAGAGAAAAAAGGAATTCTGTTTCGGGACCAAGCAAAACTGGATTGCTGTGCCATAGGAAGGATAGCTATACTAATTCGGTATACTCAAAATACACCTTTGGTACAAAATTGACAATCTCACAAGGATGAAATATCAGTAATTTTCTATTTACTGGTGGATCCCATCTTTTACGGAATCAATTCCTTTTTTGAATAAAAATTTTGGGAGCTCAGCATGTCTGGAAGCACGGGAGAACGTTCTTTTGCTGATATTATTACCAGTATTCGATACTGGGTTATTCATAGCATTACTATACCTTCCCTATTCATTGCGGGTTGGTTATTTGTCAGTACGGGTTTAGCTTATGACGTGTTTGGAAGTCCTCGACCAAACGAGTATTTCACGGAAAGCCGACAAGGAATTCCATTAATAACCGACCGTTTTGATTCTTTAGAACAACTAGATGAATTTAGTAGATCCTTTTAGGAGGCCCCCAATGACCATAGATCGAACCTATCCTATTTTTACAGTGCGATGGCTGGCTGTTCACGGATTAGCTGTACCCACGGTTTTTTTCTTGGGATCAATATCAGCAATGCAGTTCATCCAACGATAAACCAAATTCCAACTATAGAACTATGACACAATCAAACCCGAATGAACAAAATGTTGAATTGAATCGTACCAGTCTATACTGGGGTTTATTACTCATTTTTGTACTTGCTGTTTTATTTTCCAATTACTTCTTCAATTGAGAGAAAGAAAGAGAGTAGTAAGAATTCTCTTATCCCATTTGGAAGGATACCATCTTTATAACTATCCATGACTGTTTTTGTCTCTAGCATGACCACTTGAGAAAATGTGGAGGAAAGTAGGGGAAATGGCCGATACTACTGGAAGAATTCCTCTTTGGCTGATAGGTACTGTAACTGGTATTCTTGTGATTGGTTTAATAGGTGTTTTCTTTTACGGTTCGTATTCTGGATTGGGTTCATCTCTATAGTAATCGGAGGATCCAGATTGTAAACATGAAAAAGTAGGAACTTAGCGGGTCCTTACTCCCCTTTATCTGATTAGAGCGGAAAGGGCCCGCGGAATTCTTATTGTTATAACGCGGTTTTGTTCCATAATCTAGAAATTGGTTACCTATTTCTATTTGTAAAAATAACAAAGAGAAAACCTTTGCTCTGATGGTTGGAATCCCTCCATTTATTCTTTTGTTTGTTAATGATGTTAGTGAGTGAAGCAATCCATCGGTCGATTTAAAGCCCCCGCCTTTCGCCCATAAAATGGATTCACTCTTATGAAGCAACAAGAAAGAGGGGAGAGGATCCAGTATTTTATTCCATGAAGGAAGTATCCTGCAAATCGTTGATTTAGTTTAGAGTAATAAACTAATAAAACCTTAATCAAAACTACTCAACTAGCCTAAAAATCAAAACCACCCTTCCATGGGAGGGTATAGATTTTTTTTTACAAAATTTCTGTAAGTTCAAAGTTGAACTTAATTCAAAAAGTAAAGCAATTCTATTTGCTCACAAGAAATGTGTCCCCCGCCATACCTTCTTTCCCTCTGTTTGTCCACTACCGCGCCCGAACCTAAGCAAAGGAAGTCCAAAAGACAGACCCGAATAAAGAATAAATAGTAATCTTTGACAAAACAAATAAGAAGAAAAATGATTCTTACTTCGATACAAGAAGAATCGACACAAGAAAAAGGCAAAAAAGCCTTTTTCTTGTGCCCAATAGAGGATTAAGAAGACCCACAATTCCTCCTAAAAGGACTTGTTCCTTTTATTGTTCTCGTCTTTGCCTTGGATCCTCTTCTTTTGCATGAGATAGAAATAAGGAATTCCAGAAATCGAGGCTTTTTTCTCACTTGATGGTAAGAAATCCCAGGATCTAGAAATTCATTTCGTACAATTGAACCTTTTCAAACTGTTTCTTTTTGAGAACCAAAAAAACTTGTGCCAAAATAACAGATGCGAAGAAAAACAAAAGGCCTTGGACGCGCAATGGATCCTGAAGCACTATTTCTGCATCCCCCTGACCAAACCCTCCTACATTAGGATTGCTTGTTAATGGTTGATCAAGCTTGATTGATTCCCCCTCTGAAACAAGAAGTTCTGGCCCGGGAGGTATAATATCAATCACTTGGCGTCCATCCGATGCATCCACTATGGATATTTCATATCCCCCCCTTTTCTTTACGTAGTATTTTTTTTACTATACCTGTTGACGTAGCATTATAGACCGTATTGTTACTCTTGCTACCGTCAGGATAGATCTGTCCCCTTCCTCGGTTTCCCCCTACATATATGGGATATTTTAAGAAATGAACGTCTTTTTTTGTAGCGGGATCGGGGGAAAGAATGGGAAAGACAATTTCACTATATTTCTTACCGGGAACAGGGCCTATCACAAGAATATTTTTTTTATTGGGACGATAACTCTGAAAAGAGAGATTTCCTATCTTTTCTTTCAACTCAGGAGAAATACGGTCGGGCGGCGCTAATTCGAATCCCTCGGGCAAAATAAGAACAGCACCCACATTCAACCCTCCCTTTTTACCATTAGCAAGAACTTGTTTCAGCTGCATATCATAAGGAATTCGAAGAACTGCTTCAAATACAGTATCAGGAAGCACTGCTTGGGGAACTTCAATATCCACAGGCTTATTAGCTAAATGGCAATTGGCACATACAATTCGTCCAGTTGCTTCCCGCGGGTTTTCATAACCCTGCTGCGCAAAAATGGGATATGCGTTTGAAATAGATGTGCGAGTTATTACGTATATCATGATCGATACAGAAATCGATCGAATCATCTGTTCCTTTAACCAAGAAAAAGTTTTTCTATTTTCCATGTCCAATCGCGGATCCCGGAATTTCTACAATAAATTAGATAGGTAGCTAAGCTAATCTAGTTCCCTATACACGAGTCTGTTGTCATTCTACTGCAATAGTTGTACTAGAATGATGAATACCTTGAGCAGGTAGAAATAGAAAGAATTTTGTTAAAAAGGAAAAGGGCTTTCTTTCCATTTCTAAAGGAAGAAAAGAAATATGCTAATTTGATTAATATTAGGAAATGAAATGAGTGAGTTTATGCTTCACTAATTGAATGATAAATGACTACAAGTGAAGGAGATAGACGGTTTAAACAAAAAAAGACCCAAAATTTCAAACACGTGTCTAGAATCACAGGAAAACTACAAACAAAAATAGTGAAAATTAGCTCGTTAGGAGCCCATCCAAGATTGTTGTAGACCCAACGAATTAGTAGTTCCCAACCGCGGGTAGAGTGAAATCCAACAAAAAAATCAGTAACTAAAAGAATAAAAAAAGCTTTTATTGAATCATTTAAGTTATAGAAAAATTCCTGAACCCAAGAATTCAAAATGACAAGTTCTTCTTTACCCAGAAAAAAAGAACCACTTAGAATAGCCAAACAGATTATATTTGTTGAGAAATGCAAAATGATATGGAGATGATCCTCATTATCTATTTTGGCCAATTGTATTATTTCCTTGTGTATTCCTATAGGAAGTTTTTGTACATGTGTCTTCGGTTTCTCTTTTATCATTTCGTCCAAGAGAAAAAGTTCCTCTAATTCTATGAATCCTTCTAGAATCCTTTTCTCTTGAATATCAGTTAAGAAAGTTTCGGATTGCCTGGTATTCCACCAATTCTTAATCCAAAGTTCCAGACATTTGTTAAAAGAGAAAGAGACTCCCCAGGCAAAAGTACGATAAATACAAGATATAAGAAAGAAGGCAATGCTTTCTTTTTTTTCATTTTTGATCTGTAAGCTGAATATATATGATATTTCTTTTCTTTGAAGCAAAAATTCTATAACAAGGTTTGAGACCTTGTGTTTGTATCTATTTCTCTTTTTGTATACTAGTGGAATTTCATTGTATTGGGTTCTTTCTTAGATCTAAATGGAGTGGAATAGAGAAATAAAAAAAGGCCTTTCGTATAAAAATGGAAGAATAGTATGCCATAATATCTCACTTGGACAAAACAAATTCGAAGCAATTTTCTCTTATCCTCGTTTGTTCCTTCCTTTACTTTAGATAAATACTCGAAAATCCCCTTACAATTGCAAAAAATTGCAATTGGTACTCAAAATACTTCAATTGGTACACGCAAGAAATAGGCCAATTCGGCAGCTTTTTGTTCAATTTCTCGTGGAGTAAAAAACTTCTCATCAGTACGAGTCAAGGGAATGACCCCCTGGCCCCGGATTTCCATATAAAGGATACGACGAGGATAAAGACCCTCTTTAACCTGAATTCTAATTGATTGGATATCCCGCACAAGGAATTGAAGGAAGATGCGACGTTTTATTCCAGGGAATCCCCAACGAAAAATGCACACTATTCCCTCTTTTCTATCGAATCGGTCATAACCACTGCCTACATTCCATAAAATAGTGCACCACAAATAGGAGCTAATGAATAGGCCCGCGATTCCGTAGAAAGACATCACGACCCCCTGTGGAAAAAAAAGAATTTGTTGAGATGGAAGTACAGATATCATATTCTTACCAAGATAACTGGAAGCCCCAACCGCTAAGAATCCTAATGAACCTAGAAAAAGAATACAGGCCCAGAAAAAATTACCTCTTTTTCGAGAACCTTTTAGAAGTTCTATCCATATGTGTTCTGATCGCCAATTCATATTAGATATACTAAATCCAGTAGCGGTCAATTGAAATTGAGAGAATAAGCTAAATGATTTTTACTTTACTTTTTTTGATTCTGAAATAGCCTTCAGTAGCTAGTACTCCTGTGAAATAATTGGTTAGATACATTGACTTTCTATTCAAAAAAAATTAGTGGATCCACTTAAAAAAAAAACTCGCTATAGTCGGCTACGCATATGCATGCATTTATGCTCGTAGCTTATATCTGCATCCATAGACGTTTTTCATTTGTGTGTAGAAAGAGCTACATACCCTATCATATTATAGTACTTACACAAAAAAATATCTGTATTATGATCCTGGAAATACATTGAGAAAATTTGGCCCCGTCGTTTCTAGACAATCTTATTTTTCTGCACATAAAGAAATAAGGAAGTCATTGCAATTGCCGGAAATACTAAGCCTACTAAAGGTACGAAAATAGAGGGTAAGTTAAAATCTGTCATAGAATATGTGTCTCAATTCAAATTTACTATTTCTATCTATTCGAAATATATCTTAAGATTCTTATGATATAATTAAGTATATCTATTATAAGGAATATTGACTATTGTATTTTTTAGTTTACAAAATAAAGATTTTTTATAGATATAGAATAAAAAAGTATTCTATAAAATAAATGAATGGAATTGATAATAAGAAAATTGCAAAAAAGGGGAACTCAAAAGGGGAACTCATTAAAATAAAATATTTTATTTTTCTTTTCCCATTCTCATCGCCTTTCTATCCTTCTAATCGAACTTGAAATTGGATTCAAAAGAAAGCTATTGTGAAAATAAAAGAAATACCTCTTTCAGAATACCCTTTAATTTAAAAAGTAGAAGTGGAATAGAATACCCAGTTGAAGGGTAATGATCATACGTCTGTAATGCATTGTATGTCCCAGAATAGGTCCCATTCTTCTACCCTTTCCGGGTAGTCGATGGCTATTCACAGCTACTACCTTAACACCAAAGAAGAGTTCGACCCAATGCTTTATTTCTGTCTTAGTGAATCCCGATTCGACATTAAAAGTATATTGATTCTTTCCAATAAACGAAGACTCTTTTCTGTAAATACTGCGTATTTGATTCCATTATCGTACGATAATACTATATTTTGATTTATATTTGTTTATTGTATTATACCTTTCTATATTCTAGATATATAGAATAGAAGAATCTCGATTTGTCAAGTCTCATGATCGTATCAAGATCTATTTCAATTCGGCTCAGTCTTTTTTTTTTTTAGAAAAGATTGAGCCGAATTGAATTGCAATCAATTAGAGGAATAAAGAAGAATTACTGCATTTCTTAACTTATTTTTTCTCTTTCTATTTTGCTTTTTTTTTATTTTATATGGTATCCATCGCTTTGAAACCATCAAATTTGATCTCCTTCCATATTTCACAAGCTGCGGCTAGTTCAGCACTCCATTTGCAAGCTGCTTTGATAATTTCATTACCTTCACGAGCAAGATCGCGCCCTTCGTTACGAGCTTGTACACAGGCTTCTAAAGCCACACGATTAGCTGCTGCACCAGGTGCATTTCCCCAAGGATGTCCTAAAGTTCCTCCACCAAATTGTAATACGGAATCATCTCCAAAGATTTCGGTCAGAGCTGGCATATGCCAAACATGAATACCCCCAGAAGCCACCGGTATAACACCTGGCATGGATACCCAGTCCTGAGTGAAAAAGATACCGCGAGAACGATCTTTTTCAATAAAATCATCGCGCAATAAATCAACAAAACCTAAAGTTATTTCGCGTTCCCCTTCTAACTTACCTACTACTGTACCGGAGTGGATATGATCTCCCCCCGACATACGCAATGCTTTAGCTAATACACGGAAATGCATACCATGATTTTTCTGTCTATCAATAACTGCATGCATTGCTCGGTGAATGTGAAGAAGTAGGCCGTTGTCGCGGCAATAATGAGACAAAGTAGTATTTGCGGTGAATCCTCCTGTTAAGTAGTCATGCATTACAATAGGAACCCCTAATTCCCTTGCAAATACAGCTCTCTTAATCATTTCTTCGCATGTACCTGCAGTCGCATTCAAGTAATGCCCCTTGATTTCACCAGTTTCGGCTTGTGCTTTATAAATTGCTTCGGCACAAAAGACAAAACGGTCTCTCCAGCGCATAAATGGTTGTGAGTTTACGTTTTCATCATCTTTGGTAAAATCAAGTCCACCGCGTAGACACTCATAACACGCTCTACCGTAATTTTTTGCGGATAATCCCAATTTTGGTTTAATAGTACATCCCAATAAAGGACGACCGTACTTGTTCAACTTATCCCTTTCAACTTGGATACCGTGAGGCGGACCTTGGAAAGTTTTTGAATAAGCAGGGGGAATTCGTAGATCCTCCAAACGTAGAGCGCGTAAGGCTTTGAAACCAAATACGTTACCCACAATGGAAGTAAACATGTTAGTAACAGAACCCTCTTCAAATAGGTCTAATGGATAAGCTACATAACAGATATATTGATCTGGGTCCCCAGGAACGGGCTCGATGTGATAGCATCGTCCTTTGTAACGATCAAGACTGGTAAGTCCATCAGTCCAAACAGTTGTCCATGTACCAGTAGAAGATTCCGCAGCTACTGCAGCTCCTGCTTCTTCAGGCGGAACCCCGAGCTGAGGAGTTACTCGGAATGCTGCCAAGATATCAGTATCCTTGGTTTCGTACTCCGGGGTGTAGTAAGTCAATTTATAATCCTTAACACCAGCTTTAAATCCAACACTTGCTTTAGTTTCTGTTTGTGGTGACATAAGTCCCTCCCTACAACTCATGAATTAAGAATTCTCACAACGACAGGGTCTACTCGATATGGATTAGGCGTAAATGAAACCTTTGCAAAAATCTAAAAAAAAAGATATTTAATTAATATCAACTCATTAAATAAAAAAAGGAGTATGCTTAAGTTAATGAATATGTTTCATTCATATATAATGTGTACACCCTGTGTACGTTCTATCCTATAGGAATTTTACTATAGGAATTCGATAGGAAGGAATTCGATAGGAATTGAGTTGTTGTTATGGTAAGTTAACACGGTTCGTTATTAAACCGTGGATTTGATTCACCAAATCCATCATTATTGTATACTCTTTGATAGATATAGCGCAACCCAAACCCTAATCTTTATTTTACAATTTTTAAAGTTCTTCCCCTTTGATATTTTGAATCTAAATACCTAAATACTAAGAAAATTCTCTGTTGACAGCAATCTATGCTTCACAGTAGTATATATTTTGTATATCGAAGTCCTAGATAGGAAAGTAGAGTAGGCACAGATCCTTCACAAAAGGCGAAATTTATATGAAAAAAATGGATTGAACTTTCCAACGGATTCATTCCATAAGTAAACGATTGAATGGGATTCGCTTGGGCAACGAAATCAAGTGCGAGTCCCCTTTTCTTTTTTATTGAATTAACTAATTCATTTCCTTTTGACTTTTGGATTTTTGGATATTTTTTTTGATTTGGCATTATTCAACAAGAAAAAAAATTTCGACAAATTCCTTTTTTTTTGAAAATTATGTGATAATTATGAGAACCAATCCTACTACTTCGCGTCCCGGGATTTCCACAATTGAAGAAAAAAGCGTAGGGCGTATTGATCAAATTATTGGACCCGTGCTGGATATCACTTTTCCCCCGGGCAAGTTGCCTTATATTTATAATGCTTTGATAGTCAAGAGTCGAGACACTGCCGATAAGCAAATTAATGTGACTTGTGAGGTACAACAATTATTAGGAAATAATCGAGTTAGAGCTGTGGCTATGAGTGCTACAGAGGGGTTGATGAGAGGAATGGAAGTGATTGACACGGGAACTCCTCTCAGTGTTCCAGTCGGTGGAGCTACTCTCGGACGAATTTTTAACGTTCTTGGGGAGCCTATTGACAATTTGGGTCCTGTGGATACTAGTGCAACATTTCCTATTCATAGATCTGCGCCTGCCTTTATCGAGTTAGATACGAAATTATCTATCTTTGAAACAGGTATTAAGGTGGTCGATCTTTTAGCTCCCTATCGACGTGGAGGAAAAATCGGACTGTTTGGGGGGGCAGGAGTAGGTAAAACAGTACTCATCATGGAATTAATCAATAACATTGCTAAAGCTCATGGAGGCGTATCCGTATTTGGCGGAGTAGGGGAACGGACTCGTGAAGGAAATGATCTTTATATGGAAATGAAGGAATCCGGAGTAATTAATGAAAAAAATATTGAGGAATCAAAGGTAGCTCTAGTCTATGGCCAAATGAATGAACCGCCGGGAGCTCGTATGAGAGTTGGTTTAACTGCCCTAACTATGGCAGAATATTTCCGAGATGTTAATAAGCAAGACGTGCTTTTATTCATCGATAATATCTTTCGTTTTGTTCAAGCAGGATCGGAAGTATCCGCCTTATTAGGCAGAATGCCCTCCGCAGTGGGTTATCAACCTACCCTTAGTACAGAAATGGGTTCTTTGCAAGAAAGAATTACTTCTACCAAAAAGGGATCTATAACTTCGATCCAAGCAGTTTATGTACCTGCAGACGATTTGACCGACCCTGCTCCTGCCACAACATTTGCACATTTGGACGCTACTACCGTACTTTCCAGAGGATTAGCTTCCAAGGGTATTTATCCCGCAGTGGATCCTTTAGATTCAACCTCAACTATGTTACAGCCTCGGATTGTTGGCAACGAACATTATGAAACTGCGCAAAGAGTTAAGGAAACTTTACAACGTTACAAAGAACTTCAGGACATTATCGCAATTCTTGGATTGGATGAATTATCGGAGGAGGATCGTTTAACTGTAGCAAGAGCACGAAAAATCGAGCGGTTCTTATCACAACCGTTCTTTGTGGCAGAAGTTTTTACCGGTTCTCCAGGAAAGTATGTTGGTCTTGCAGAAACAATTAGGGGATTTCAACTAATCCTTTCCGGAGAATTAGACGGCCTACCCGAACAGGCTTTTTATTTAGTGGGGAACATCGATGAAGCTAGCACGAAAGCTATAAACTTAGAAGAGGAGAGCAAATTGAAGAAATGAAATTAAATCTTTATGTACTGACTCCTAAACGAATTATTTGGGATTGTGAAGTGAAAGAAATCATTTTATCTACTAATAGTGGCCAAATTGGTGTATTACCAAACCACGCCCCCATTAACACAGCTGTAGATATGGGTCCTTTGAGAATACGCCTCCTGAACGACCAATGGTTAACGGCGGTTCTGTGGAGTGGTTTTGCAAGAATAGTTAATAATGAGATCATCATTTTAGGAAATGATGCAGAACTGGGTAGTGACATTGATCCAGAAGAAGCTCAACAGGCACTTGAAATAGCCGAAGCTAACTTGAGTAAAGCTGAAGGTACGAAAGAATTGGTTGAAGCGAAGCTAGCTCTCAGACGAGCTAGGATACGAGTCGAGGCTGTCAATTGGATTCCCCCATCCAATTGAAGACAATCCAAAGATTTCGTTGATACAAAGAAAAAGGAAAGAAGGGTAGAAAAAGTTATTAGATAGCGAAGCGAAGTAAGTCCAATGCTATCTAGTAATTTTTCTACCTACCTACCTACTATTGGATTTGAACCAATGACTCCCGCCGTATGAAAGCAATACTCTAACCACTGAGTTAAGTAGGCAATTTATCACCACAAAAGAAGCCCCATTACTTCGATCGATTATAGATTGAATCCTTTTTATAAGCAATACCGCTCCGTTATTGGTATGTTTATGTTATATAGTAAACGGATCAAAGGGATATCCTCTGGCATTAGAGAATATTCATCTTGACAAGAAATTATCTATATGTTAAGATATCTCTGACAAGGGCTATAGCTCAGTTCGGTAGAGCAACTCGTTTACACGTGCGCCAATGCTTTTCAAGGGAACTTATTATGCAATGAACATAATTGACCTTGTTGCAAAATCAATGTCTTACTTCATGGATTCGAAAGAATAGAAGAACAGTAGCCTGACAATGACAAACAGCTGGTTCAGTCCGATTCAGGTGCCAATTAAGGTGCTTACTCAAATAGAACTCCTATTGATTTGCTAGTTGATAAGGTAAATATCCAGCCCACTCAATGCTAGGCGTAATGAGGATAAGGGCCTCCAAAAAACTTCTTTTCGTTCTATGAACTTTAAGGTGTATGAAGTCTCATAGTAAACTCTTGCAGCGGAACGATAGAGACTCCATTTCACTTAGGTTGATTTAATTTAGGCCGGAGGCAGACCTAAGTCAAGGTAATCCTCCTTTGAAACACTTTGGTATTGTTCCTAGATAGATCATAAGACAAATAATCAATCAGAGCACAGGGAGCCATCTTATTATCTTTCCCTAAAGAAAAACTATGGCGAATTAACTGATCTTTACATTAGTTGATGAAAGAGCCCAATGCAGAAAAATGCATGTTGGGTCTTTGAAACAGTTCGAATCATTTCGATAATAATCTGTTTGATCTGTTTTACCGAGAAGGTCTACGGTTCGAATCCGTATAGCCCTAATATATACGTCTTTTTTCCATTTTAGGATGGATATCTTATGTTTCCTTTAGTATAGTTTTCTTTTCCTTATTTAGTACTTGTTTATAGACTCGACGGTCGATTGCGCCATAGAATAGAGATAAAAGCATTACCATAGGCTCATTCATCGAAACGCAAATCAGAGAGACAGGAAAAGAAAAAAGATTTTGATCAAATCAATAGAAGGAAGGATCCCTTACCTGATTTGAATTTCATCCTCCTTTAAATAGGATATGCTCTAAGTCTTCCCATACTTTCCTATAATGACTGCAACGATTTTCTCCATTTTGCGAATTCCTATTTTATTTGAAGTATATTACTATCATATACATTATCTAAATCGATCCACTTTAAATAAAATAGAAAAAATCGAAAGAAAAAAAAAAAGAAAGAGTAAATAATAAAACAGGATATTCTGTTTCATAATTCTGAAATAGAGTTCTTTTTTTTAGTATTACTCCTCATTAGGATGTATATATTAATCATCCTATTTTAATATATATTAATCATCCTATTTGAATTAGGTTCTAATCCAATTAGTAGTAAGTATTTTTCTTTTTTATTTAATAGTCTCTGACTATCATTAAATAAAGGGTAGAGCAATTCTTTTTTCTAGAGATTCTAGAGAAAGTGAGACAAAGTGAAGCGAAAGAGTTTTCTTTGTATAAGAATTAGGTCTATATCATATCTAAATAGAAGGGAAATCAAAAAGAAGGGAAGTGGGGATTACATTGGATGAATCCTTAAGGAAGACATATCACAAAAGAAATAAAGGCTAAAGTAAGCGCTCCTTGCCTTTGGTTTGAGCAAAACGGATTCTTGTTTCACCGAGGAAAAGAGAGAAGTTCTGGATAAATTGACAATGTCAACTTGAATTGACTAATTCAGTTCCGCCTATTCCACATTAATGGGAGTACATTTATGTTTCTGCTTCACGAATATGATATTTTTTGGACATTTCTAATAATAGCAAGCCTTATTCCTATTTTGGTATTTTGGATTTCAGGACTTTTAGCCCCGGTTAGTGAAGGACCAGAGAAGCTTTCTAGTTATGAATCGGGTATAGAACCCATGGGGGGGGCTTGGTTACAATTCCGAATACGCTATTACATGTTTGCGCTAGTTTTTGTTGTTTTTGATGTGGAAACAGTCTTTCTCTACCCTTGGGCAATGAGTTTCGACGTATTGGGTGTATCCGTTTTTATCGAAGCTTTCATTTTTGTGCTTATCCTAGTTGTTGTTTAGTTTATGCATGGCGAAAAGGAGCCTTGGAATGGTCTTAACTGAATATTCAGAAAAAAAAAAAAAAGAAGGAAAAGATTCCATTGAGACAATTATGAGTTTTGATTGAGTTTCCGTTACTCGACCAAACAAGTTCCAATTCCGTTATTTCAACTACACCAAACGATCTTTCAAATTGGTCAAGACTCTCAAGTTTATGGCCCCTTCTATATGGTACCAGTTGTTGTTTCATTGAATTTGCTTCATTAATAGGCTCACGATTCGACTTTGATCGTTATGGATTGGTACCAAGATCAAGTCCTAGACAAGCGGACCTAATTTTAACAGCTGGTACGGTAACAATGAAAATGGCTCCATCTTTAGTGCGATTATATGAGCAAATGCCTGAACCGAAATACGTCATTGCTATGGGAGCCTGTACTATTACAGGGGGCATGTTCAGTACAGATTCCTATAGTACTGTTCGAGGAGTTGATAAGTTAATTCCTGTGGACGTCTACCTGCCGGGTTGCCCGCCTAAACCAGAGGCTGTTATAGATGCCCTAACAAAACTTCGTAAGAAGATAGCGCGAGAAATAATTGAGGATCGAACTCTATGTCAAAGTCAAAAGAAAAATAGATCTTTTACTACCCGTCACAAACTTTATGTTCGGCGCAGTACTCACACTGGAACTTACGAACAAGAATTGCTCTATCAATCACCATCTACTTTAGATATATCTTCTGAAACTTTTTTCAAATCCAAAAGTTCAGTATCTTCCTACAAATTAGTGAATTAGGAGGGGTTCTTTTGTGCAGAAAAAGAAAGAAAAGAGCAGTACAATCTTTCAAACTTGCATTTGAAATGTGAAATATTTATACAAAGGGGGGAGAGATCAAGACAATGCAGCAGGGTTGGTTATCTAATTGGCTAGTTAAACATGACGTGGTTCATAGGTCTTTGGGCTTCGATCATCGAGGAGTAGAGACTTTACAAATAAAAGCGGGGGATTGGGATTCCATTGCTGTCATTTTATATGTATATGGTTACAATTATTTACGTTCCCAATGTGCTTATGACGTAGCACCCGGTGGATCTTTAGCTAGCGTGTATCATCTTACGAGAATACAGTATGGTATAGATAACCCAGAAGAGGTATGCATAAAAGTCTTTGCCCAAAAGGA
This sequence comes from Ostrea denselamellosa, assembly GCA_024699665.1. NCBI lineage: Eukaryota > Metazoa > Mollusca > Bivalvia > Ostreida > Ostreidae > Ostrea > Ostrea denselamellosa. Next base: position 30,130 of record JAMZEH010000107.1, read on the forward strand.
TAATCCTAGAATCCCGTCTGTTTTCTGGGTTTGGAGAAGTGCCGATTTTCAAGAACGCGAATCTTATGATATGGTGGGAATTTCTTATGATAATCATCCACGTCTTAAACGTATCTTAATGCCTGAAAGTTGGATAGGCTGGCCCTTACGTAAGGACTATATAACCCCCAATTTCTATGAAATACAAGATGCTCATTGAGTGATAATAAATTCATGTTCACTTATACAACACAATTCCAGATTTTATTCAAGTCAAGGAATATTTTGACGTTCTGTTCCTAGACGAAACGAAATACTTAGAATATAATATTCTAATTAATTCCTATTATACAAAAAGGTCCAGATAGACTGAACAAAAAGGGCTTCATTTCTATTTTCCAATTTGGAAAATCACATATTTGTTTCCTTCGTATGAACAGAAAAATACAATGACTCAAAGAAGTTCCTACCACGAACTTTGTACCGCGCATATTACTTAGAACAACTGGGAAAGTAGGATAAGCAAGAATAAAAAAAAATATATTCTTCGGAATAGCGGTATACAAAATTAATAAGAAATGCAAAATGAAGAAAAGGGCACCTAATCTCACCTCTTTCTATACCATAAAGAACCAGAGATTTAAACCTTTTTTTAAAAGAAAAAGAAGTGTTTAGAGATTTATCTACTTACTCTAGAGATTTATCTACTTACTCTAGACTAAAGACTAAGTAGATTTTTAATAAATATTTACCCCAATCCATCTCAAAATATTTGTATCAATATCTATTCAGTAGATCCTTTTTTTCTGTGCCAGGAACCAGATTTGAACTGGTGACACGAGGATTTTCAGTCCTCTGCTCTACCAACTGAGCTATCCTGACCCTTTCTTGTGCATCATCTTAGTAAAGTATTTGCATCTATGTCAATTAAAGGGACTAAAAAATCAATAAAGTATTCCATTCAAAATTAGGAAATGGGGAGGGGTAGTCCTATGCATTGTGGATGGCTTACTTAATAATACTTAAAAAAAACGAATTAATAATCGAGATTCCTTGCCGATACTCTACTCTAATAAATAAAAAAGAAATAAAAAAGAAATCATCTATTTAATGAATAGCATAAGATTCATTGAGTTCTTGTCGCACTCCTTTGTGAAAGAGTAGAATGAGAAAGCTAGTGAATCTTAAACCCATTGATAAAAGAAAAAAAGGATAACAACTATGGTTAGGGAATAAAAGAGGGTTTGGGGATAGAGGGACTTGAACCCTCACGACTTATAAAGTCGACGGATTTTCCTTTTACTAGAAATTTCATTGTTGTCAGTATTGACATGTAGAATGGGACTCTCTCTTTATCCTCGTCCGATTAATCCACTTTTAAAAATTAAAAGATCTCGAAAACAATGAATTGAAGGATTTGATTACTCAATATTTGATTGGAATAGATTCACAATAATTCTAAAAAAAAATTATGAATTTTCTATTTCATAATCATTCCTAATTTCATTCTAAAAATAAAATAAAGAACCTATATTATAATATGGGTTCTGTGATTAATCGTTATTACTTCGATTCGTTAGAACAGCTTCCATTGAGTCTCTGCACCTATCCTTTTCCTTTGGGTTCTAGTTTGAGAACCACTTGTTTTTCAAAAAAGGGATTTGGCTCAGGATTGCCCATTTTTCATTCCAGGGTTTCTCTGAATTTGGAAGTTACCACTTAGCAGGTTTCCATACCAAGGCTCAATACAATCAAGTCCGTAGCGTCTACCGATTTCGCCATATCCCCATTTTACTTTTCTTTGAAACCAGGATTCCTTGTATAATTTAATCCATCTCTTAGTTTTTTTTGAATCATTGAATTCATTATTCGACGTAGTCTAGCAACTCATCTCTATTTGAGACACCCCGCTCGCTTATTGCAATTCAGAATTGCATTGATTTTATCGTTGATATATTTGCAATTCAATCGGAATGAATATATCCAAAAGTTTTTCTCTCTCCCGCCTCCCTCCTTCCTTTTTTAGAGTATTCCAAATCATACTATAACGCTTGATATTCATTCTTTTTTTCTAAACTGAATTAGAAATTTCATTTGCTATGATTCTATCTTCTCCTTAGTGAACTATTTATCCTTAAATTATTAACAAATAAAAAAACAAAATATCTCAAAAATGTATATAATGATCAAATGAAAATGCCAATCTCTTGGCATTTTCTCTTTATTATATTATTCATATATATTCTTCTTTTTCTTCTTTTCTATGTATTAGATTATTCCTCCGAGCCATATCAAATTGAAAATATCTGAAATCAAATTCAATATAGAATTTGGAATAGATTCTATTAAAAAAATCCATTTGCGAATTAGAGAAATAAAAAGAAAGTTCAATAAATTCTATAATCCTATTTAAGAATATCATTTAGTTAAGCATATCAAGCTAACTTTATCTTTATGAAATTCTAGTATTTTTTTTTTCTATCTAAGTGGAACTTCCAATTTAGAACTAGTTAATAACTAAGATTAATAATTAAGATCTGACATTTTACAGATTCCCTATATATATTTTTATTTGTTACACTATTTCTGTTATGTAAGCCCACTTAGCTCAGAGGTTAGAGCATCGCATTTGTAATGCGAGGGTCATCGGTTCAAATCCGATAGTCGGCTTTTTTTTCTATCGATGTTCTATGAACAAGAATTTCTCTTTTTCTCCGAATAAAATGGGGAATCCAGGGTCTATTATGTCGTTTTACCTTACAATTTTGCTAGATACAAAGCATAAAAATAAATAATATATATACAAAAAATCCAGATGTTGATGAAATTCCATTTTTTGTGTTACTCCATTTTTTGTGTTACTTTAGTAGATTTTACTCTGTTTATCCTTTAGTTTAATTCTGTTTGAATTTCGCTGTATTCTGTAATGTAAATAGAACGAAATTTATTGTGTAAAATGAAATTTCAATAAAATAAAAAAGGAGTCTTCATGTCCCGTTATCGAGGGCCTCGTTTAAAAAAAATACGCCGTCTGGGAGCTTTACCAGGACTCACTAGAAAAACGCCTAAATCCGGAAGTAATCAGAAAAAGAAATTCCATTCTGGGAAAAAAGAGCAATATCGTATTCGTCTTCAAGAAAAACAGAAATTGCGTTTTCATTATGGTCTGACAGAACGACAATTACTTAGATATGTACATATCGCTGGAAAAGCAAAAAGATCCACAGGTCAGGTTTTACTACAATTACTTGAAATGCGTTTGGATAATATCCTTTTTCGATTGGGTATGGCTTCAACCATTCCTGGGGCCCGACAATTAGTTAACCATAGACATATTTTAGTTAATGGTCGTATAGTTGATATACCAAGCTTTCGTTGCAAACCCCGAGATATTATTACTACGAAGGATAACCAACGATCAAAACGTTTGGTTCAAAATTATATTGCTTCATCCGATCCGGGCAAATTACCAAAGCATTTGACGGTTGACACATTGCAATATAAAGGACTAGTAAAAAAAATTCTAGATAGGAAGTGGGTCGGTCTCAAAATAAATGAGTTGTTAGTTGTAGAATATTATTCTCGCCAGACTTGAACTTAACGAAAAAAGGAAAGGTTCATAGAATTTTTTTCCCCTTCCCCTTTCCCCGAACTAAATCGACCTAAGGCTCTTAATTCGTATTTTCCCGTTCACCTAGCAGAAATAGATTAACCCTAGGATACTTTTTTCTTTTTTGTTATTTCCTCGATGTGTATTTTACATACCACAGTAATTTGCTATAGAGAATTTCTATTAATTAAAGGTATTATTGTTGGAATAAATTGTTATTTAATTTGATACATTGTGATCGCTAACATTGATGAATTAAGAGAAACGGAAAGAGAGGGATTCGAACCCTCGGTAAACAAAAGTCTACATAGCAGTTCCAATGCTACGCCTTGAACCGCTCGGCCATCTCTCCTACATAATCTTATTATGGAAAATAAACTGAGTGAATAGCGAGTTTTCGTATTCCTGCAGTACAGGTACAGCCACAACGGCTCGGGAATTCCATGGCTCTATTGGATTGGATGGAAAAATTCCTTTTCATCTAAGTGGAAGGATCCTGTATTTTTTTACTAGGAATTCTGCTCCCTCGAAAAGTTTTTCTTTGGGGAAAACCAAAATAAAAAGAGAATGGAAGAATTCTTCTTATTCCATAAGAAAATAAAGGAACCCTAGAATTCCATTTGCATAAGGTACATTACGCCATACAATCTAAATATAAAAGGGGTATGGGGCAATTAATGACTTTGAAAACGCGAAATAGCTGATGAGGGAAGTTGTTGTTGAGAAATAGGAAAGTGGAATGAAATCCAGTCTTAGTCAAATATTTCATATCTCTTCTCTTCTTGTCCAAACAGAAGGAAAAGGAGACAATTTGAGCTGAGCGGAAAATCCATATCTCTCTTATCCATTTAGAGCATATGGATCGATTTATAAGAATCGAATGTTTTGTTTTTATGTTATTTTGTGATAGAATGAAAAGAATTCTATATAGAATGGGTTGGGAATTATGCCTAGATCCCGTATAAATGGAAATTTCATTGATAAGACCTCCTCGATTGTAGCCAATATTTTATTGCAAATAATTCCGACAACCTCCGGGGAAAAAAGGGCATTTACTTATTATAGAGATGGTGCGATTTGACTCTTTTTTTTTTTAGCCCTACCTATATCTCATTCTTACGAGAAAGAGAGAGGGTTCGCATAGAGAGAACAAAATTAGTAAAGGAAACCCGCGCTTGGGGAAGGTGAGGTGAACTAACAATTCCTTCTGTCGTGTATCCTCGATTGATGTGGCCTCAGATGCTTCAATTGTAGATTTGAGTATTGAGCGAAAGGTTACACCTACAGGATAGGTTCTGTATTACAGGGCAATCCGACTCTACTAGTACCAATAGGCAGCATAGGGGAGAAAAGCACTACACCACGAAATAGGAATCAACAAGAGAAAAACTTTGTTAGAAATTAGCCCTTTCCTGATTGGTATCAGGGTTGGGAAGAATGGTTGGGATAACAAACAACCATCAGGTTTGTACTTTGGATACCCTTATAACCATCAAAGGTCGTTGAAGTGGCTAATTCCTCTAAATAGGAGGCGTTGAGAACAAAGAAATTCTTGGAGCTATCGTTTTCCTCTAGCATTAATATAATTCATTGGTGTTAAGAAAAACCTCTTGGGGGAAGGTTGGCTAGAGATTTCTTGGAAAAATACCAGCCCCCTTCGGTCCATAATGAGATGGGACTAATTCGATTTTTATTCTATAGATTTTTCGCTTAGTACTATGTATAGAAGGGAGAAGCCGTATGAGATGAAAACCTCATGTACGGTTTTGGAACGGAGATTTTTTGAATAGAATGAACGACCGTAACGGATGTTGGCTCAATCCGAAGGAAATTATGCGGAAGCTTTGCAGAATTATTATGAAGCTACGCGACTAGAAATTGATCCCTATGATCGAAGTTATATACTATATAACATAGGCCTTATACACACAAGCAATGGAGAGCATACAAAGGCTTTGGAATATTATTTCCGGGCGCTAGAACGAAACCCCTTCTTACCGCAAGCTTTTAATAATATGGCCGTGATCTGTCATTACGTGCGACTATCTCCACTATAGAAAGAAGAAAAAAAAGAAAGGAGGAAATTTTCTAGTGAATACTAGAAAAGAGGGCTTTCTACATAGGGATCGTCAAAACAACGATTTTACCCTATCAGCTGTAGGAAGGAAGGACACTTCACGAGAATCAAAATAGGAAGAAAGTAGAGCCTATACTACTATTCTATGGATAAAGCTGAAATTGATAGAGAAAACACCGTAAAGATCAATTAGTGAGCGACTGGGTCGATACAACTAAAAAAAACTGCTTCATTATACCACGATATGGGACAAAATTTAGGAATCCGCTTATGTAATAAAGCCGATCCACTAAGGGATTAAGCAGCGGTGTAGTATCAGATCCCAAAGATAGTAAGTTCTTTTTTCTTTCTTATGGAAAAAGGTCTTTTTCCAGGATTCTATAGAAATTTCATATATGAAAGAAACGAAACCGAGATAGTTACCTTTCAGAAAATTCGAACGAAGGATATAGGTCTATCTATGCTTCATTCTTCTGAAGGTGGGAGAAAAGATCAAACTGATTATTGATCAAAATTAGGGTTTGAAACTTAGGTAATTAACTTCTTCTGCTTAACCCAAGAAGAAATTGGATTGATTTTTGAGAAATCGAATTCAGTTAAGATAGGGGAAATTAAGATAGCAATTTCTGAGCCGTATGAGGTAGGAAACTCTCAAGTACGGTTCTAGGGAAAGGAACTGCCTATTCCAACCGAGGAGAACAGGCCATTCTACAGGGCGATTCGGAAATTGCGGAAGCTTGGTTTGATCAAGCTGCTGAGTATTGGAAACAAGCTATAGCGCTTACTCCAGGAAATTATATTGAAGCACAGAACTGGTTAAAGATTACGAAGCGCTTTGAATTTGAATAAGACCACTCTCCATTTTCATAAAAAGGGTGGTTTGGTTGAAAATCAAATCAAGAATTTCATTATATCCCTTTCTTCTACCTTCAATTTTATATCATATTTCATAAGGATAAACAATAGGGATAGGCTCTGGAACAGAAGTAATAAAGTACATAAAAATCGGCAATCTAAATATTCCTACCTAATATATCAGGACGGTCTTATTAATAATTCTAATGAGTTATCTTGGAATTTTGAATCGAATCAAAAAATCTATATTATGCTCACTCAAGGAAAGTAGATGTAGATAGGGGCTTATACCCTCAGAAAAAAAATACACCAGCTTCTTAAATTAAAACGTAAAAAAAGATTTTTTTGTTATGTCGGGAAATAATTTTCCAGAATAACCAATGTCCGTTAGGCACCTAATCCTTATGTCATAATAGATCCGAACACTTGCCTCGGATTGACTTCAATATATAATTGCTCCAGTGAATAACTAAAAAAAAAAAATAGAAGGACGGTAGATAGTAAAGAAAAGGACTAATCATAATATCTATCTTTAAAAGATTCAATAAAAAGACAGTTGGCGGGTCTCTTTGTATGTCTTGTCCGGAAAGAGGAGGACTTAATGATTATTCGTTCGTCGGAACCAGAAGTTAAAATTGCTGTGGATAGGGATCCTATAAAAACATCTTTTGAGGAATGGGCCAGACCCGGGCATTTCTCAAGAACAATAGCTAAGGGCCCCGATACTACCACTTGGATCTGGAACCTACATGCTGATGCTCACGATTTCGATAGTCATACCGGTGATTTGGAGGAGATCTCCCGAAAAGTCTTTAGTGCTCATTTCGGCCAACTCTCCATTATCTTTCTTTGGTTGAGTGGCATGTACTTCCACGGTGCCCGTTTTTCCAATTATGAAGCATGGCTAAGCGATCCTACTCACATTGGACCCAGTGCTCAGGTAGTTTGGCCAATAGTAGGACAAGAAATTTTGAATGGTGATGTAGGCGGGGGTTTCCGAGGAATCCAAATAACCTCTGGTTTTTTTCAGATTTGGCGAGCATCCGGAATAACTAGTGAATTACAACTCTATTGTACCGCAATTGGTGCATTGATTTTTGCATCGTTAATGCTTTTTGCCGGTTGGTTCCATTATCACAAAGCCGCTCCCAAATTGGCCTGGTTCCAAGATGTAGAATCCATGTTGAATCACCACTTAGCGGGATTATTAGGACTTGGGTCTCTTTCTTGGGCGGGACACCAAATCCATGTATCTTTACCGATTAACCAATTTCTCGACGCTGGGGTTGATCCTAAAGAGATACCACTTCCTCATGAATTTATCTTGAATCGCGACCTTTTGGCTCAACTTTATCCTAGTTTTGCCGAAGGAGCAACCCCTTTTTTCACCTTGAATTGGTCCAAATATGCGGAATTTCTTAGTTTTCGCGGAGGACTAGATCCAATAACCGGTGGTCTATGGTTGAGCGATATTGCACACCATCATTTAGCTATTGCTATTCTTTTCCTGATCGCTGGTCATATGTATAGGACCAATTGGGGTATTGGTCATGGACTTAAAGATATTTTGGAGGCTCATAAGGGCCCATTTACAGGACAAGGCCATAAAGGTCTCTATGAAATCCTAACAACGTCATGGCATGCTCAATTATCTCTTAACCTAGCTATGCTAGGCTCTACAACTATTGTTGTAGCTCATCATATGTACTCTATGCCCCCCTATCCATACCTAGCTACTGACTACGGTACACAACTTTCCTTGTTCACACACCACATGTGGATTGGCGGATTTCTAATAGTTGGTGCTGCTGCACATGCAGCCATTTTTATGGTAAGAGACTATGATCCAACTACTCGATACAACGATCTATTAGATCGCGTCCTTAGACACCGCGATGCAATCATATCCCACCTTAACTGGGTATGTATATTTCTGGGTTTTCACAGTTTTGGCTTGTACATTCATAATGATACCATGAGTGCTTTAGGCCGTCCCCAAGATATGTTTTCGGATACCGCCATACAATTACAACCCATCTTTGCTCAATGGATACAAAATATCCATGCTGGCGCGCCTGGCGTAACAGCTCCTGGTGCAACAACAAGTACCAGCTTAACGTGGGGAGGCGGCGAGTTAGTAGCTATAGGCGGCAAAGTAGCTTTGTTACCTATTCCATTAGGAACCGCAGATTTTTTAGTCCATCACATTCACGCATTTACCATCCATGTGACTGTATTAATACTTTTGAAAGGTGTTTTATTTGCTCGCAGTTCCCGTCTGATACCTGATAAAGCAAATCTTGGCTTTCGCTTCCCTTGCGACGGACCTGGGCGAGGGGGAACATGTCAAGTATCCGCCTGGGATCATGTTTTCTTAGGTCTATTCTGGATGTACAATTCTATTTCGGTAGTCATTTTCCATTTCAGTTGGAAAATGCAGTCGGATGTTTGGGGTACTATAAGTGATCAAGGGATAGTAACTCATATCACAGGGGGAAACTTTGCGCAGAGTTCCATTACGATTAATGGTTGGCTTCGAGATTTCTTGTGGGCACAGGCATCCCAAGTAATTCAGTCTTATGGTTCTTCATTATCTGCATATGGTCTTTTTTTCTTAGGCGCTCATTTTGTCTGGGCTTTCAGTTTAATGTTTTTATTCAGCGGCCGTGGTTATTGGCAAGAACTCATTGAATCTATCGTTTGGGCTCATAACAAATTAAAAGTTGCTCCTGCTACTCAGCCTAGAGCCTTGAGCATTATACAAGGACGTGCTGTAGGAGTAACCCATTACCTTCTGGGTGGAATTGCCACAACATGGGCATTCTTCTTAGCGAGAATTATTGCAGTAGGATAGTGGCTAGGAGGATTTGAAAGGCATTATGGAATTAAGATTTCCCAGGTTTAGCCAAGGCTTAGCTCAGGACCCCACTACTCGTCGTATTTGGTTTGGTATTGCTACCGCACATGATTTCGAAAGTCATGATGATATTACTGAGGAACGTCTTTATCAGAACATTTTTGCTTCTCACTTTGGGCAGTTAGCAATAATCTTTCTATGGACGTCCGGAAATCTGTTTCATGTAGCTTGGCAAGGAAATTTTGAATCATGGATACAGGATCCTTTACACGTAAGACCTATTGCTCATGCCATTTGGGATCCTCATTTTGGGCAACCCGCTGTGGAAGCCTTTACTCGAGGAGGTGCTGCCGGTCCAGTGAATATCGCTTATTCTGGGGTTTATCAGTGGTGGTATACAATTGGATTGCGCACCAATGAAGATCTTTATACTGGAGCTCTTTTTCTATTATTTCTTTCTACGCTATCCTTAATAGGGGGTTGGTTACATCTACAACCCAAATGGAAGCCAAGCCTTTCGTGGTTCAAAAACGCCGAATCTCGTCTGAATCATCATTTGTCAGGACTTTTCGGAGTAAGTTCTTTGGCTTGGACAGGACATTTAGTTCATGTTGCTATTCCCGGATCCAGGGGGGAGTACGTTCGATGGAATAATTTCTTAGATGTATTACCCTATCCCCAGGGGTTGGGTCCCCTTCTGACGGGTCAGTGGAATCTTTATGCCCAAAATCCTGATTCGAGTAATCATTTATTTGGTACCACTCAAGGAGCGGGAACTGCCATTCTGACCCTTCTTGGGGGATTCCATCCACAAACACAAAGTTTGTGGCTGACCGATATTGCTCATCATCATTTAGCTATTGCATTTATTTTTCTCATTGCCGGTCATATGTATCGAACTAACTTCGGAATTGGGCACAGTATCAAAGATCTTTTAGAAGCACATACTCCTCCGGGGGGTCGATTAGGACGTGGGCATAAAGGCCTTTATGATACAATCAATAATTCGATTCATTTTCAATTAGGCCTTGCTCTAGCTTCCTTAGGGGTTATTACTTCCTTAGTAGCTCAACATATGTACTCTTTACCTGCTTATGCATTCATAGCACAAGACTTTACTACTCAAGCTGCTTTATATACTCATCACCAATACATTGCAGGGTTCATCATGACAGGGGCTTTTGCTCATGGAGCTATTTTTTTCATTAGGGATTACAATCCGGAACAGAATGAAGATAATGTATTGGCAAGAATGTTAGACCATAAGGAAGCTATCATATCTCATTTAAGTTGGGCTAGCCTCTTCCTAGGATTCCATACCTTGGGCCTTTATGTTCATAACGACGTTATGCTTGCTTTTGGTACTCCAGAAAAGCAAATCTTGATTGAACCTATATTTGCCCAATGGATACAATCTGCTCATGGTAAGACGACATATGGGTTCGATATACTCTTATCTTCAACGAATGGCCCCGCTTTCAATGCAGGTCGAAACATATGGTTGCCCGGATGGTTGAATGCTGTTAATGAGAATAGTAATTCGCTTTTCTTAACAATAGGACCTGGGGATTTCTTGGTTCATCATGCTATTGCTCTAGGTTTGCATACAACTACATTGATTTTAGTAAAGGGTGCTTTAGATGCACGCGGTTCCAAATTAATGCCGGATAAAAAGGATTTCGGGTATAGTTTTCCTTGCGACGGCCCAGGGCGCGGCGGTACTTGTGATATTTCTGCTTGGGACGCGTTTTATTTGGCAGTTTTCTGGATGTTAAATACCATTGGATGGGTTACTTTTTATTGGCATTGGAAACACATTACATTATGGCAGGGCAACGTTTCACAATTTAATGAATCCTCCACTTATTTGATGGGATGGTTAAGAGATTACCTATGGTTAAACTCTTCACAACTTATTAATGGATATAATCCTTTTGGGATGAATAGTTTATCAGTATGGGCTTGGATGTTCTTATTTGGACATCTTGTTTGGGCTACAGGATTTATGTTCTTAATTTCCTGGCGTGGATATTGGCAGGAATTAATTGAGACTTTAGCATGGGCTCATGAACGGACACCTTTGGCTAATTTAATTCGCTGGAGAGATAAGCCCGTGGCTCTTTCCATTGTGCAAGCAAGATTGGTCGGATTAGCCCACTTTTCCGTGGGTTATATATTCACTTATGCAGCTTTCTTGATTGCCTCAACATCAGGCAAGTTTGGTTAATTTAGTTATTTTTTTTTGTACTGTATCAGAACCCAGTTCATTACTCTTGATGGAGAGGGAGGATCCGCCTTTTTAGATTTTTGCTATTTATTTTTCTATCTAGGATTAGAACCATATACTTGGTAATAATAGGAACGGCACATTATGGCAAAAAAAAGTTTGATTCAGAGGGAGAAGAAGCGGCAGAAATTAGAACAAAAATATCATTTGATTCGTCGATCCTCAAAAAAAAAGATAAGAAGCAAAGTTTCCCCTTTGAGTTTGAGCGAAAAAACAAAAATGCAAGAAAAATTGCAATCCCTACCACGTAATAGTGCACCTACACGCCTTCATCGACGTTGTTTTTTAACCGGAAGACCTAGAGCTAACTATCGAGACTTTGGGCTATCCGGACACATACTTCGAGAAATGGTTTATGCATGTTTGTTACCGGGTGCAACAAGATCCAGTTGGTAAGGATAAAATACCCTTTCTTTCATATTTGTATGGTTTTCTCGAATTGATGATCGTAGAAGAGCCCTCTTTACCATTCTGTATAAATGGACTATTCTATTTGTATAGATATGGTAGAGGGGCCTATCCAACCCACTAGTTTCCCGCTAAGAAGGTGGAGCAGTTTGGTAGCTCACAAAGCTCATAACCTTGGGGTTACGGGTTCGATACTGACTACCTGCTCCATATTCCTTCTTTATGATATATGTATCATCCATTTGTATATGGTATATGGATTTGTTTTTCTTTCCTAAAAGAGTTTCGGTCTAACAGTTTTTTATTATTTCTCTGAAATATAAAAAAGAAAGAATAAAATAAGAAAGAGAAGCGTCCATTGTCTAATGGATAGGACAGAGGTCTTCTAAACCTTTGGTATAGGTTCAAATCCTATTGGACGCAATCTTTTTTCTATCTATTCTTTAAATAACTATACTAAAAACGAAAAAAAATTTTGCATGATTCAAATGAAAAATCTTTGATTCCTCTTCTACTAACACGAGTTATACTAATAAGAGTAGACATGCTATATTTATGTTTGTTCCTGAAGGGAAAACCGTTCAAGCTGTTCCTGAATAGCTTCCTTCAAAAGGGTTTCTGCTTGCTCGGTGAATGTCTTACTAGAAGATATAATTTCTTGGAATTGAGGTTTAGTATCTTTTAGGTGTTTACGTAACTCATCCAGAAATTTCTTTACCTGTTCAATTTCTAACGAATCAAGATATCCTCTCGTTCCGGTATAAATAGTAGCTACCTGCTCTTCCACTGGGAGAGGGTTTGATTGGGATTGTTTAAGCAATTCCCGTAATCGTCGACCCCTTGCCAATTGATTCTGACTTGTTTTATCCAGAGCGGAGGCGAATTGTGCAAAGGCTTGTAATTCTGCGAATTGAGCTAGTTCCAATTTTGATTTGCCAGCTACTTGTTTCATGGCTTTAATTTGAGCTGCGGATCCTACTCTGGAAACTGAAATACCCACATTAATAGCAGGTCGAATTCCGGCATTGAATAGATCCGCGGATAAGAATATTTGTCCATCTGTAATTGAAATTACATTAGTAGGAATATAGGCGGAAACGTCTCCAGATTGAGTCTCCACTATTGGTAAAGCGGTCATACTCCCTTCGCCTAAAAGAGAATTTAATTTAGCGGCTCTTTCTAAAAGGCGTGAATGCAAATAAAAAACATCCCCTGGATAAGCTTCGCGGCCGGGAGGTCTTCTTAATAGAAGGGACATTTGGCGATAAGCTTGTGCCTGTTTGGAGAGATCATCATAAATTATTAAGGTATGCCGTTCGCGGTACATAAAATACTCAGCCAGGGCTGCTCCCGTATAAGGAGCGAGATATTGTAATGTAGCGGGTGAATCCGCCATTTCAGCTACTACAATAGTGTATTCCATGGCCCCCTCTTCGTGGAAAGTAGTTACTACTTGAGCCACGGAGGATGCTCTTTGACCGATAGCTACATAAACACATATTACATCTTGACCTTTTTGATTGAGAATTGTATCTGTGGCTACTGCTGTTTTGCCAGTCTGTCTGTCCCCAATAATTAACTCTCGCTGACCGCGCCCTATGGGGATCATCGAATCGATAGCAATAAGCCCTGTTTGAAGGGGTTCATATACGGAACGCCTAGAAATTATACCCGGAGCAGGAGATTCAATTAAGCGAGATTCTGAAGCGACAATTTCGCCTCTCCCATCAATAGGTTTAGCGAGAGCATTTATAACACGACCCAAGTAAGCCTCGCTCACGGGTATCTGAGCAATTCTTCCTGTTGCTTTTACAAAACTTCCCTCTTGTATCATCAACCCATCGCCCATTAATACAATCCCAACATTTTTAGATTCCAAATTCAGAGCAATACCTCTCGTCCCTTCTGCAAATTCGACTAATTCACCTGACATTATTTCACCAAGACCTATAATACGAGCAATCCCATCCCCCACTTGCACTACGCGACCGATATTCTCAATCCCTACTTTCCTATTATATTGTTCAATACGTTCGCGGAGAATTTTATTAATTTCGTCGACTCGAAGGGTTGCCATTAGTGTTTCTTTAATTTTTTTTTTTTTGGAAGCAAGGGAAAAATAATGCCTAAATTCTAAACAAAAGTAGAAGTTCAAAACCTAATAAATTGAATTATCTCTTCCATTCTATGGCCCCGAGAATGCCAATATTAGCACGAATCGTACGGAAATGTAACTCGGTATTCAAACAACTATTCAGAGTTCCTAGAGCTCCTTGTACAGCTTGTTGGAAAACCCGTTGTCGGACCTGATTCATCGCCCTTTGTTTTTCAAAATAAAGGGTTTCGTTTTTAGACTTTTCTAATTGTTCCAAACTAATAGAAGTAGCATTAATCAAATTTTCTTTTTCTCGTTCTATTTCAGAGTATCCATTCATTCGATACTCATCTGCTTCCAGTTCGACTTTCTGTAATCGAATACGAGCTTTTTCGAGTTGTTCAAGGGTCCCTTTACGCAATTCTTCCGAATTTCGAATAGTACTTAAAATCCTCTGTTTTCGATTATCTAATAAATCTTTTAATGAAAGTAGATTATCTTGCTATTAAGTTTACAATTTTTATGATCTCTTCCCGAACCAAACATGAATCTTTCGATTCATTTGGCTCTCCCGCTCCTTTTTTTCTTTTTTGTTATGTATTATGGCTATTTCCATATCTTTTTTTTATGTAATGAGCCTATCCTCTATCCTCTCTTTTCTGTTTGTATTTCTATATACCCAAACTTATATAAGACTAGATGAATATTAAGAGGACTCTTCCAACTAGATAAAAATCTATCATGGTCAGCAAAGTTGTTTCTTTATTTGTGTTTGCTCTGTTAGTTAATAATTTCAATTTCATTAAGAAAAACAAACTAAATAAATGGAAAATAAAAATTGATAGAATTCCTTTTATTTTTTCTTCAAATCCAAAAAATTTCTCTTTTTTTTATACATAGGTCGTCGATTTGGCATTGGAAAAAGGGCTGCGTGCCCTTCTAGTAAATAGTTCAAACTATTTTATCGATATGAGTGTTCTATATCAGATAAATTCTACACTAGCTATTTCCCGTTTAAAGCATTTCGAGACTAATACTAATGTAGTTGTAGAAAGAGTACCCCTTTTTGCCCGGACTTCAAGCAGTTTAGCTTTAACCGTGTTAATGGTCTCACATTATTGGTCTATAGAGAATCAAAGTAAATTTACCAATGAATCGCGAAATGCTATGGTTCTTCCATATGATTTCTGAAGTTATTCAGAAGTAATTCGTCGAGATCGTGCACCTTTTCTTATTTATCAAAAAAAAATACTAAAAATATTCTAAAGTGCAGCCGGATAGATCCAATCTATTCTTGAAATAGACAACTCGCACACACTCCCTTTCCAAAAAAAATCAATACACCAACCACTACAGTTAGATTTATTAGATTTGTTGCTAAAATATCGGTATTAAGCCCGAAACTCCCAGCGAATGGCCAGTGAGCTAAAAAAACAAAAGAATGGGTTACATTTTTCATATGCTCTCCTCTTATAGATAGGACGAACAAAGAAGAAAGTTTTTCGATTACTTACTTCGCTCGTCCTTTTTTGATCGGTTTTTTTAATGCAAATAGATTCAATCTAATAATTTCTTTTAGATTAAGTCTTAGGTCTCGTTTGACCTGTGAAAGATCTCCTTTGTTGAAATGTTCCCAAAATTCCTAAAATAAAAGGAAAAATACTTTCCACTGTCCTAAACTAAGGACGGGAAGGAAGAGGGCGAGCATATCCTCTAAATTGATCATGCTCAAATCAGCCCTTCTTGGGGTTCCTAGGGTATTGTCTGTCCCGATAAATACAAAATTTCCGGAATAATATAAAAAAGAAATAATATAATAAATAGGAGTAAAGTAAAGTATTGATATACTTAGAATTACATAAGCAAATGCCAATGTACTAAAAAAAGAAAAAAGTATCTAATCTAAAGGACTCATTTTCTTTTTTAGGATTAAACAAAAGGGTTCGCAAATAAAAGCGCTAGTGCCACAACCAGTCCATAAATTGTTAAAGCTTCCATAAAAGCTAGACTAAGCAATAAAGTACCTCTTATTTTACCTTCTGCTTCTGGCTGTCTCGCAATACCTTCTACAGCTTGTCCTGCAGCAGTACCTTGACCAACTCCGGGCCCAATAGAAGCAAGCCCTACGGCCAATCCAGCAGCAATAACGGAAGCAGCAGCAATTAGTGGATTCATGATGAGTTCCTCGTGTCAAAAAAAAAGAAATGGTTAAGGATACAATCAACCAAGAAATTATTACTTCCAACTTCTAAGCTCTATCGGGTAGAAGTAACTAATAAGTACAAATAAATGATAATCGAAATCGTTCGAATTACTTCGAGATCTCGTTTTTAGTTTCTAATCATTAGAGGTTTGTGTAAATCCATATGATTCTCATTATTCTATTTCTCTTTCTTTTCAACCAATCACTCTTTTATTCCATCCTTTTTTTTACTCTTCGATATCTTTGAGTTCCCATTTTTTCCCCTTCATCTAACATAATAAAAGACGAAATACAGGAAGAACCCCTATTGAAATCGAACTAATCCAAATCCAATAGGAATCAAATCAAGATATACAATTGATAACAATATGCTGCATAGAACTAGATATGGAATCCAGTTCCATATAGAAGGGAATTCTATATATCGGATTAGATAATGAATCTAACTTAGGAATAAAAAAAATCCCATATACATTTGTTTCTTCTATTTTGTTTGCCTATTTTCTCATTTTCTATTGAATCCGATTCTAAAATCATTCTTTAGAAAGCCACACAAAAGATGACTGTCTTATAGGCATTAAAGATATAGATCTAACCTGACTTGGCCCCCTGAATGCATATATACTTTACCTCTTCCATAATATAGTCTATTCTCTCTCCTACAACTCTAGGTTGTATATTCATACGCCTTTCGAACTATTTAGTTTTCCAACTAAGAGGATTATCCGGAATCATGCATGAATTGGGCTAAGCTAAAAAAAGAAAGACTATTTCAAAAACTAGTTAATTCAATGATGACCTTCCATGGATTCACCTATATAGGCTGCGGCTAACGTTGCAAAAATAAGAGCTTGAATACCGCTTGTAAATAATCCAAGAAACATGACCGGTATAGGGACTACTAAGGGGACTAAAGAAACAAGAACAACAACGACTAATTCATCCGCCAATATATTTCCGAAAAGTCGAAAACTAAGTGATAATGGTTTTGTGAAATCTTCTAGGATGTTAATAGGTAAAAGGATTGGGGTTGGTTTAATATATTTTTCGAAATAACTCAATCCTTTTTTGCTAAGACCCGCATAAAAATATGCCGCTGATGTTAGTAAAGCTAAAGCAACAGTAGTATTTATATCATTCGTGGGCGCTGCTAATTCCCCATGGGGTAACTCTATAATTTTCCAAGGTAAAAGAGCACCTGACCAATTCGAAACAAAAATAAAAAGGAACATAGTTCCAATAAAGGGAACCCAGGGACCATATTCTTCTCCAATCTGAGTTTTGCTCAAGTCTCGAATAAACTCAAGGACATATTCGAAGAAATTCTGACCATCGGTCGGGATGGTTTGTGGATTCCGAACAGCTATGATAACTGAACCTAGCAAAATAGTAATTACGACCCAAGAAGTGATGAGTACTTGGGCATGAATTTGGAAACCTCCTATTTGCCAATAGAAGTGTTGCCCTACTTCTACACCCGATATATCATATAACCCCTTGAGTGTTTTAATGGAACATGGTGTAATATTCATATTGTCCTCTGATAAAAATTGAACTTCAAAAAAGGAATTCTTTTGATTCAAGCATCTCTTTCTCAACTCAGCAACTTGAAGTATTAATCTTATATTTAATATACCAAGAAATCACATCAGATCATAATATATATCAATACCCTCTAATATATATCAATATTTCCCTTCTTTTATCTATGCAAAACAAAAAAGAATAGTAATTAATCCTATAAATCTACGCAGTTGCTCAAGAATTCACTATTCTTCTTAATCAACGATTTCTTATATAGAGAGAACGGCCCTCAGAAATTGCAAATACTAATTTGTTAAGAATTAATCGAATTGAAGTCATAGTGTCATCGTTGGCAGGAATCGATATATTCGCAAGATCTGGGTCACAATTTGTATCGACTAAAGAAATAGTAGGAATCCCCAAAATGGCACATTCCTGAAGAGCTATATACTCTTTTTGCTGATCAAGGACGATCACAATGTCAGGCAACCTCGTCATATATTTGATCCCGCCGAGATATCTTTGCAAGGTAGATAATTTTCTCTTTAAGATTGCCGCATCTCTTTTTGGGAGATGGTGGAATTTTCCCATTTTTTCTTCTGCTCTTAAGTCTCTAAATTGAGAAAGTCTAGTTTTGGTAATCGACCAATTCGTTAACATACCGCTGAACCACTTTTTATTAACATAATGACAACGAGACCTTATTGCAGCTGATGCTACTAAATCCGCTGCTCTTTTTTTGGTACCAACAATTAAGAAGCTTTTTCCCTGACTTGCTGCATCAAAAACTAAATCACAAGCTTCTGATAAAAAACGAGCTGTTCTAGCAAGATTTGTAATATGAGTACCTTTACGCTTTGCCGAGATGTAAGGGGCCATTTTGGGATTCCATTTCTTAATACCATGACCAAAATGAACTCCCGCTTCTATCATCTCTTTCAAATTGATGTTCCAATATCTTCTTGTCATTTTTTCCACACTTCCCTTTTTTTTTCTTTTTTCGTGTTACCATTACGGAATTCATTTCTTTTTGAAGATTAAGAAAGAGCCGAAATAGCTTGAAATAAATAATAATTGTTCCAATGGAACCTTCTTGACCATTGATACACGGTATAAACATAGCCTTAATGAATTAACTGACTTCTTTTACTTATTAAAATACAATTTAAATTTAAGTACAAAATCGAAAATCAGACCTGTTAGCATTCTAAGGTCAAAAGTATAGTTTAAATTAAAGTAAAAAAAATTGCTTTATGTATACTTAAATCGTATAAATAGGGGTAAACGGGGTCTCTGATGTTTCATAGAAATTGTTTGTTACGTCAGAATCAGAAGAAACTAATTCTGTATGGAGAAACAAAATATCTCTCATTTCCGACGCGAATAGATTTTTTTTTTGAATTTCTAAATAAAGGTTCTTGTCTTGTGGGGAACGATGCACAAATTTTTGGAATCCGGTACCAACAGGTATAATCCCCCCCAGAACTACGTTTTCTTTCAGACCTTTCAACCAATCAATACGACCTCGTAGGGCAGCTTTTGCTAAAACTCGAGCAGTTTCTTGAAAACTTGCTTCAGATATGAAACTTTGGGTATTCAGGGAAGCCCTTGTTATTCCCAATAAGATTGCCCGATAATAGATCGATTCATCTAAAGCCCGCCCTGCTCGTTCCGCTCGCAATAGTCCTATTAATTCCCCAGGTAAAAAAACATTAGACATTCCATCTTCGGAAACCCTTACTTTTGATGTTACTTGGCGTATAATAATCTCTATATGTCTATTATGGATCTGTACCCCTTGGGATCGATAAACCTTTTGGATCTTATTAACCAAAGAGATACGACTTTGGGCTATGGTTAGCTCAGCTCCAATCAAGAATCCCCAGGGAACCCCAAGAATTCTTGGTATACGTTCATTCCAATCCTCAATTCTCCTTTCGAGATTCGGCGATAGTGAATCAATTGAACGCGCTTCGAAGATTTGTTCTACTTTTGGAAGACCTTGCGTTATATCACTGGATCTCGATTTTTCATATATAAACGTAACTAACCTATCTCCTTTGTAAAGGATTTTTCCATAATGACCATGAACAGTTGCTCCTATAGTGGCCAAATAAGGCTTAGCTGCTCTTAGAACAAAGGAGTCCATATTAACAATGAAAATTTGACCAGATTTTTTTATGTGTAATTTAAATAGACATAAATTTTCACAAATAAATTGTCCAAGGTGAATTATTGCCAATGTCTCTTCCCATGAGTCATGATGGAGAAAGTGCCAATTCAAATGGAATGGCTCCAACATGATGTTACTGTCAAAATTCGAAATCCTTTTATTTTCGTCTATTAAAGAGTATTTAAGTCCTTGAAGTACTTGTAAGGTTTGTTTCAAATTGTCAAGGAACAAGTATTTTTTTAACAAGATCTGATTATGCGTTAATAAATAGTAAGATGAAGAAAAATTCGATATACTAGGTACAATAACGCCTAAGAGCCCAAAAATATCTCGAATAGGAATTCTAGGATTCGATTCTTTTACCGCATTGGGATATTTAGAATTCTTGAATAAACCAATTCGAGAACAGTTGGATGCCAACAAAATCATCAAAGATGGATATTCTTTATTTCGATTCAACAAGGTGCCAATAACTTCTTGATGTTGGCTAAGTGATTGAATCTTCGCCTTGGAATAAAAGGAATTGGTATTGTTGCGATCTAACCTATTATTGGGAATCAATCCTACACTTGTCCTATCATACCTTCTTCGTGTATACAAAATAGTAGACTTGACTAACTCAATTCTTAGGAAATCGCGAATTAGATCATTTGTTCTTACCTCAACAAGAGAAGCACGAGCTCCCTCTTTTTCTTCTTGTTCCCAATTCACTACTAAGCAAGTTCGAACGAATTGACTATTCGTGTGATAAATTCTTTGAGTTAACTTGCTATTTTCATGAGAAATAAAATTGACAAGTCGAAGTTGGAGATTATCCTCTTCTTGCAGGAGATCCTGCGGGAAAAGTGTTGCTAAATTTATCCCTTCGTCCATTTCATATGCGACTGCAGGTCGAACCGAAACAAAATACTTTTCCTTGCTTTTGAGAAATTTTTTCCGTTGAACATAAACCCAATTTTTCCTTTTTTTTGATTCCTTAGAATCTTTTTTTTCTCTTTCTGGTGGTATCAAACTGCCACCTAATATCTTATCCGCCTCTTCAGGAAAATGAATATCTCCGGAAAAGATTTTGAGTTCTGTATGGCTTTTTTTTCTCTTCACTCGGACCAATCCACCTAGTCGACTTCTTGTATTTTTTGTGAGTTGTGTATCGACTCCAATAATACTATTGTCAAGTACCTTTAGGGATGAGGATCTCGGCAAGATATGCAGTTCTTGAAGAATGAAAAAAAACCGATCTACTTCTTTTTGGTATTTTAGACTAAATTCTTTTGTTCC
The DNA here is from genome assembly GCA_024699665.1 of Ostrea denselamellosa. NCBI lineage: Eukaryota > Metazoa > Mollusca > Bivalvia > Ostreida > Ostreidae > Ostrea > Ostrea denselamellosa. The sequence continues at coordinate 51,476 of JAMZEH010000107.1, forward strand.
TCGATGCTCAATAAAACCCTCTTTTTTTAAGATAGAATCTTCCTCCGGGCTCCCATATTCGTCTTCTGAGTCTTCCTCTGAGTCTTCTTCTGAGTCTTCTTCTAAAGTCCCATATTCCTTCTCTGAGCCATCTTCAGAGCTCCCATATTCTTCTTCTGATTCTTCCTCTAGGATTTCATATTCGCCCTCTCCCTCTCGAGTCCTATATTTGTTCTCTAGGCTCCCATATTCTTCCTCTGAGTCTTTCTCTAGAGTCCTATATTCGTCCTCTAGGATCCCATATTCATCTTCTAGGGTTTCATATTCGTCCTCTAGAGTCCTATATTCGTCTTCTAGGATTTTATATTCGCCCTCTCCCTCTCGGGTCCTATATTTGTTCTCTGGGCTCTCATATTCGTCTTCTGAGTCTTCCTCTCGAGTCCGATATTCTTCCTCTCGAGTCCTATACTCTTCCTCTTGGGTCCGATATTCTTCCTCCAGGGTCCTATATCTAAATTTAACAATTCCTGAACCCCTTTTATCTTTTCTGTATCGTGGATCGTCAAAATAAGCAAAAATAGTATTTCTACGTAAAACACCCATAAAGGGTATTTCCATTGAAATACCCAAACAGGATATTCGCTCTTTTTCTTGTTCTTGATGATATTGTAATGGAACGACGAGCCTATTTCTTCGCTTTTTCGCCAACAAATCTGAATTATCTTGAAGAATGGAAGGATAGAAACAATTCCAATGACCGTTGAACACGATTCGATCTGGCGTTAAATAATCAAGAATTTCTCTATCTTTTTTACCAAAAGTATCCAACAGTCTATGGCTTACTTGATCATTAGCCATTGAGAAGTCAAAGATATATCTTCCATCAACAGAAAAAGAATAAGTATTCATTTGATCTTGATCCTTGTGCAGCGAAAAAGATGCTATACTGGATCTGCACATACTTACTGACAATATCCATAAATGGCTTGTTTTTGGTAATCGACGAAGATTACCATATTGATATTCGGGCGCATGGTAAACATCAGTACTCCAGTGCATTTCCCCGTCTGATTCGGAATAAATATGCTTTTGTACCTTTTCTTTAAAATGCAAAGTGGACGTTCCGGCACGAATCTCCGCAATTACTTGTTCAGATTCTACATATTGATCATTTTGCACTAGAATCAAGCTTTTTAACGGAATATTCACACTATGTAGAATATCCTGACTCTGAATAGTTACATGCAAGTCTATATAGCATAGAAAAGCAGGCTGCCCATGACGGGTACGTGTGGGGTGAACCAAATCCTCATTGAATTGGATTTTTCCATTCGAGGGGGATCGTATAAGGTCGGCAGTACCCCCTGTGAATACTCCACCAGTATGAAAAGTTCTTAATGTTAATTGAGTCCCCGGCTCCCCAATTGATTGACCCGCAATAATACCTACAGCTTCCCCCAATTCGACCAGATCCCCATGAGTGGGACTCCGCCCATAACATAATTGACAGATCCAAGATGTGCTCCGGCAAGTAAAGGGGGTTCTAATATATATTGGTTGTGCTCGAAACGGTTGTGCTCGAAAGGCAGTTATGAATCGATTGACTAATCCAATTCCAATATCTTGATTTCGAGAAGCAATGCATCGTGAACCAATATATATATCGTCTGCTAATACACGACCAATTAGTGTTTGGACAAAAAGTTTTTCCGTCATCCCATTTTGAGGACTCACAGAAATACCTTGGATAGTACCACAATCTCTTCTACGCACAATAATATGTTGAACTACTTCAACAAGTCTACGTGTAAGATAGCCAGCATCCGCTGTTCGTACAGCAGTATCTACAACCCCTTTTCGGGCTCCGTAGCAGGAAATTATATATTCTGTCAAAGAAAGTCCCTCGCGTAAATTGCTTTGAATAGGTAAATCAATCATTTGTCCTTGAGGATCCGCCATTAACCCTCTCATACCTACTAATTGGTGTACCTGAGATGCATTTCCTCTGGCTCCTGAAAAAGACATTAGATAGACTGGATTAGAAGGATCCGTTATTCGAAAATTCGAATTCATTTCTTGTTTCAAATATTCACTTGTAGCATACCATATCTCAACGGATTGGCGTAATTTTTCTACCGCGTGTATAGCTCCATAATAATAGTGTTTCTCCAAAAGAAAACTCTGTTGTTCCGCGTCTTGGACTAACCATCCTTTAGAGGGTATTGTTAAAAGATCCTCGATTCCTAAAGAAATCGATGTAGTAGTGGCTTGATGGAAGCCCAGAGTCTTTATTTGATCCAGTATATGGGATGTATATCCCATTCCGAAATGATCTATTAATCTGCTAATAAGCCGTTTCATAGCAGTTCCGTCTATCTCTTTATTATGAAAGACCAGGTTGGCCCGTTCTGCCATACATAAGTACCCCCTTTTTTTGGCTGAGTAGGATTCGACAATTGCTGAGTAGGATTCGACAATGGGCCTGAGTCAGTGATTCGAAAACTTAATTTACTCCCTTTCCTCAATCTCAATCTGGATTTGCGCGGCAAAAAAGATGGTACTAGCGAAATCGGAATGCCCCCCGAAAGGGGCATCGCCGAATCTAACTTCCTTGTTTAGATAGTGTATGAATAGGCCCGACTAAATCCTTGTATGGCTTCCTCTATTTCTCTATAAAAAGAAATATGACCAAGAGTGGTTCGAATGTATATAGAACGGATTTCTTTTTTTCTATTTCCCACTACTAGATAGTGGGCATAAATCTCATGATAAGTCCCAAAAGATTCATATTGAACTTCAATCGGAACTTCTCTTGACCCAACGATGCGTTGATCTAGTTTCCATCGGAGCCACAAGGGACTGTTTAAACCGATTCGTTTTTGTCTATAAGCTCCCAGTGCATCATAGGAACTAGAAAAATGGGGTTCTTTATCTTTCGTATACTTATAATAATTGTTATTATTGTAGTTTACTTTTTTATTTGGAGAGTTTCCGCAACTATTATATCTATTTGCACAAATACCTAGACGGTTTCCAATCGTTAATACATAAAGTCCGATAAGCATGTCTTGGGTTGGCACGCAAATAGGATCTCCAATAGCGGGAGACAGGAGATTCATATGAGAAAACATAAGTAAACGGGCTTCCGCCTGAGCTTCCAAGGATAAAGGTAGGTGAACAGCCATTTGATCCCCATCAAAGTCCGCATTGAAACCCTTACACACTAATGGATGTAAACAAATAGTACGTCCCTCTACTAAAGTGGGTTGGAAGGCCTGTATGCCTAATCTATGCAGGGTAGGTGCTCTGTTCAACAGTACAGGATGTCCCCGCATAACTTCTTGAAGTATTTCCCATACAATGGGTTCCTTTTCCCAAATTTTCCTTTTAGCAATCCTGACATTAGAAGTAGCACGTTTCGTGATTAAATCGCGAATTACAAATAGCTGAAAAAGCTTTATTGCTATCTCTAGAGGTAATCCACATTGATGTAATGAAAGCGAAGGACCCACAACAATGACAGAACGCCCCGAGTAATCGACCCGTTTCCCAAGCAGAGTCTCGCGAAACCTCCCCTCTTTACCCTCAATTACATCTGAAAGTGATTTGTATACTTTATTGTGACCATCCCTCGTCGGTTGCCCGCGGGACCCACTATCAAGAAGTGTATCCACGGCTTCTTGTACCAATTTTTCCTGGCACATTACTAAATCTGCTGGTGCTAATTCACTTCTTTTTAATAGATAGGCAAGGTTGTTGTTCCGACGGATAACTCTCTTATAAAGTTCATTAATATCTGAAGTCACTACTTTATCCCCAGATCTATAAACAATGGGTCTCAATTCGGGAGGAAGAACCGGTAATAAGCACAAAACCATCCATTCTGGTTCTACATTTGTTTGAATAAAATGTTTCGCCAATTGCATGCGTCTAATCAAAAAAACTTTTCTTATTCGTCTTTTTCTATCTTCCCATTCATCTCCACTATACCCCTCGTCTTCTAATTCCTTCCATTCAACCAAAGAATTCTCTATAATAATTCGCAAATCTAAATCTGCTAATTGTTCTCTAATAGCGCCTGCTCCTGTTGCAATTTCCCGATTTCGAAATGTTGCAAAGCCTGGGGTAGAAAAAAAGGGAGAAATACTGTGGTTACAGGATGAAATTTCATCTTCGAATAAACCCCGTAATCGTAAGAAAGTAGGTTTTTTAGCGCTGGGCCTAGCAAAAGAGAAATCACCATATACTAGGCCCTCCAATTTCTTAAGGGGTTTATCTAAAAGATTCGCAATATAACTAGGAAGACCTTTCAAATACCACACATGAGTCACTGGACATGCTAGTTTGATGTATCCCATTTGATATCTTCGTATCCGAGAATCAACAAATTCTACCCCGCATTTTTGGCAAAATCTTTCGTCTTCGTTTTCAGCTACGCTCGCTCGAGAGTTTCCACAAGCACAAATTCCGCTTTTTATGGGTCCAAAGATTCTTTCGCAAAACAATCCATCTTTTTCTGGTTTATCGGTTTTATAATGAAAAGTGGAGGGCCTTGTGACTTCGCCAACGACTTCCCCATTAGGTAGGATTTTTTTAGCCCAAGCCTTTATTTGTTGAGGGGAAACGAGTCCAATTTGAAGTTGTTTATGTTTATATTGGTCAATCATAAAATAGAAATAAGAAAAAAATTTATATTTATTCCGATCAAACATCCTCCCTATTAACCTGGAAGTTCTTCTCAGATACAAGGAAATGGTTCAGTTCTAGAGCCAAAGATCGTAGTTCTCGAACGAGCACTCGAAAAGATTCTGGCGGATCCTCGTGATTAGGCACTCTTTTTCCCCAGATCGTAGCATTAAGTATTTCTTGGCGAGCTATAAGATGATCAGATTTATAAGTAAGTATCTCTTGTAAAATATGAGCAACACCAAATCCTTCTAAAGCCCAAACTTCCATTTCTCCTATTCGTTGTCCCCCTTGCTTGGCTCTTCCTCTAACGGGTTGTTGGGTAACAAGTGAGTAGGGCCCAGTAGAACGTCCATGAATTTTCTCATCAACTTGATGAATTAATTTTAAGATATAGGACTTCCCTATTAGAACAGGCTGTTCGAAGGGATCTCCTGTTCTTCCATCAAATATTCTGCTTTTTCCCGGGTACTCGGGTTCAAATACCCATGGATTTTTTGTTTGTTTACTGGCTTCATATAATTCCGAAAACACAAGTTTTCTTGAAGCCTCTTGCTCATATCTCTCATCAAAGGGTGCTATTCTATAATGTTTCTTTAGCAGATCCCCTGCTAATCCGAGCGAGCTTTCAAATATTTGTCCCACATTCATTCGTGAGGGTACTCCTAAGGGATTGAAGACCATATCAACAGGTGTTCCATCTTGCAAATAGGGCATATCTTGCCTAGGCAAAATTTTGGAAATGATCCCCTTATTCCCGTGTCTTCCAGCTACTTTATCCCCAACTTTGATTTCACGTTTCTGTAAAATATATACACGAACCATTATGTCAAAGGGGTCCCTCTGGATCCATTTCACATCGATAACGCGCCCTCTTCCACCTATAGGTAGTTTGAGAGAAGTTTCTTTTGAAGTGGATACCTCAAGACCAAAAATAGCCCGTAATAATCCAGCTTCCGCGATATAGGACGATTCGCTCGCTATCTGAGGCGTTAATTTACCTACTAAAATATCGCCAGTTTCTACCCAGGATCCCAACCTTACAACTCCATTTCTGTCCAAATTGCGAAGTAAATGTTCTTCTAGATGTGGTATTTGTTTAGTGATTTTTTCAGCGGAGCCTTGGCTTGTCGTATCCGTCTGAATTTCATATTTTCGGATGTGAAAAGAAGTATAAATATCCTCATATACCAAACGTTCACTAATTAGTACTGCGTCTTCAAAATTGTAACCCTCCCAGGGCATATAAGCTACTAAAACGTTTTTTCCTAAAGCAAGTTCCCCGCCAACTGTAGCTGCTCCCTCCGCTAAAATTTGCCCTTTTTTAATGGATTTACCCCGCGGAACCCGAGGTTTTTGGTGCATACAAGTATTTTTGTTAGAGCGCCGATGGGCAACTAAAGGAATACTTATGGTCTTCCCACTACTTGATAAAAGGATCTTGTGACTATCACTAGAAATGATCTTTCCCTCGCGTTGGGCTATAACGGAAACCCTCGAATCTAGAGCTGTTTGGCGTTCCAATCCAGTTCCAACAATGCACTTCTCGGACCGAGAAAGTGGAACTGCTTGGCGCTGCATATTAGAACTCATTAAAGCCCGATTCGCATCATTATGCTCAATAAAAGGAATGAGAGAACCTCCAATAGAAAAATATTGGAAAGGAAAAATACTTCTAACATGAATCTGTTCCCATGCAATAGTCAGGAATTCTTGACGGTATCTAGCTGGAACAACCTGTTCTTCCTGAATACCCTGATTCAAGGACAAAGAATTTCCTGCTGCTATCATATAATATTCATCTCTATTTGGTGATAAATAAACTACCTGTCTCTCTTTTTTTTCTTTTGCTTTCTCAGATATTTCATAAAACGGACTCTCTATAGATCCCCACCAGTGATCAATTCTCGCATGAATAGCTAACGATCCGGTAAGTCCAACATTGATTCCTTCGGACGTGTCAATTGGACAAATACGCCCATAGTGACTCGGATGAATATCTCGGCTCCGAAAACTTGCAGTTCTCCCCGTCAATCCTCCTGGACCCAAACAACTCACTTTTCGCCCATGAACCGTTTGTGTCAATGGATTGGTTTGATCAAAAACTTGAGCTAAGGGGTATGTGCCAAAAAAGGTCTCATAAGTAGTTATTAATAAAATCGAAGTTGAAGTTGGAGTTACCAAAGTTTGTGGAGTCGGTTTCGATTGACGTATGAATACTCTACGGATAGTTTTTTGAACCGCATGTTGTAAACGGCCAAGAGCCAGTCCGAATTGATCTTGTAACAGATCTGCAACCGAACGAATACGTTTATTTTTCAAGTGATTCATATCGTCATCGTCAAGTATACCCGTTCCAAATTTCATTCCAATCAAATGATCCGTAGCGGCCAATACATCTCGTGGTAACAAGAATGTATTGTTCTGAGGGATATCAAGATTCAGTCTCCGATTCATATTTCGTCGACCAACTCTTCCTAATTCACATTTTTGTTGAAAAAATTTCTTTTGTAATTCCTCGCATAAGGACTCCGAAAATACCAGGTCCCCACCTACACAAGCAAATTGTTGATAAAACTCCAAAATAGCTTTTTCTTTTGACTCAATCCTCTTCTTCTCCTTAGCATTCGGGAAAGACAAGAAAATTTCGGGGTAGGAAACATTATCTAAAATTTCTCTTAGATTCGAACCCATAGCTGATGATAGAACTAAAATAGATATCTTTTGTTTTCTACTCACGCGAGCCCATATCCTTTCTTTTTTATCAATTGCTAATTCCGACCTTCCTCCCCAATCTGATATTATAGTCCCGGTATATATAGAAATTCCCTTATGGTCTAATTCCGAGCGGTAGTAAATACCAGGACTTAGCAATATTTGATTGATCACAATTCGGTATATTCCATTTATTATAAAGGTTCCTAAGGAATTCATTATAGGAATGTTTCCAATAGAAATGGTTTCCTTTTGCACATCGAAACCAAAAATTAATCTCGCGGATACATATAATTCGGAAGAATAGGTGAGTGATTCATACACAGCATTCCTTTCTTTTATCGAGGGTTCTAGCAATTGATATCCTTTCGCAAATAATTGAAATGCAATTTCGTGATCTGGATCTTTAATTGTGGGAAACTTCTCAAGTTCTTCCGCCAAGCCTTGATTAATGAATCTACAAAATCCCTCGAATTGGATCTGACTAAATCCGGGTATTGTGGACATTCCCTCATTTCCATTCCGGAGCATTTGAATCTTAAGTTTCCTATTTATAGAAGAAAAATTCCATTATCAGCTCACTCTTCATCAATCCCTACGGATCAATCTAGCAATCATGGAATCCATATTCTGTTTACTGAATCACATGAAATTCTAGGGAACTCCACATACGTATTTCATATATGTATTTCATACATATGAATAGAGACGATTTCGACGAAAGTTCGAATTTAGCAGGGGTTGAAATGGAATAAAAATGAATTGATAAAACAGTCCTAGAAAAAAATTCTGCCACTGAAACTTTATGATATTCTAAAAAGATTGGATAGCAAAGATTTCTCGTTTTATCTCCTTTCTATGAAAGGGATAAAGCCATAAGAATTTATAAGCACTAGAAAGTTTGACTTTAGTTCGATTTAGAATAGCACGCTTAGTTTCTTTTTCAAAAAGAATTTGAAGGGTCTTTTTTGTTTCGTAGTAGTAGAATTGCTAGAAAATAAAGGATTTCGTTGTAGAATCCTAAAATAAAGATAAAGTACTTTATTTTTTAAGTACTTGCCAATCTAGTTATCCACCTATCTACATATCCTTTCTTTTATCGTAATTGCACTTAGGTGGGCCAAGAAGGCCTGGCTATAATCTATATCAGAGCAAATTCCCTCTTTTTTTTTATTCAAGATATTTAATACAATGAAAAATTAAAGCACGATTCCCCATAGGAATATGTACATAAGGGGGATCTGTAGATAATAATGCTGTTCGGACCTGGAGTTTCCCTATATACAGATTAGGGAAACATTTATTCTTATTCTATTTTATTATGCCATTCAAAATAATGGGGGGGAATACCGATTTAAGAGTCGTTCACTACTGCAATTCAAAAAATAATAATAATAATATTATATTTATTATATTATTATATTATAGTTTTATTTTATTATATTATAGTTAATTATATTATTATATTCTAATTTTATTATATTATAGTTAATGGTTCTAATTTGTTCTGAATTTTGCAGCCTGCGACTGGAAATCCACTTTTTCTTCTTTTCTTCTTTGTCATCTCAATAGAATAGAAAGAAGCGGGAAGTTTTCTAGTGTTAGCAATGTGTGTTTTAAGATAGAATCCATCGAGGAGAATAAGCGAAACTGGATCCAAAAAAGCAGAAATCTATTTTTTGAAAAAGATTCTAAAAAAGTAAGTAGAATTAGATTCAAGATAAAAGAAAAAAAGGTTTTAGTAATTAGTAAAAAAATGTGAATGAATACTTGCTCTTTTCTCGATTTTAGATCGGATTTTTTGGCGGCATGGCCAAGTGGTAAGGCAGGGGACTGCAAATCCTTTACCCCCAGTTCAAATCTGGGTGCCGCCTGATCAATAAAATACTTAGGATTATAGTACTGATCAAACTCGACAAATTCGTACCCCCCTAAGTTGGGGCACGAGAGTAACTAGGTTTGGCGATACTGGATTTTGAGAATCCATACCATAGTTCTACCCTCAAACTAGGGTTTGTTTTGTGGGCAGTGGCCCAAACGGCTACCAATAGGGATGAGGTAGCGTTTCCTTATTCTTTTATTAATTTAAATCGATTCGATTCGGGAATTTAAAACTACGAGACTAAGATGTCAGAAATCTTCGTAGCCAAAGGTCCCTAAGGGGCATTCTTTTTTCAATCTAAGATTGAAGAAGGGACTTTGCGAAGAAATAGAAAGACTTCCTAATTATCATACATTTTATTTATCGTACATCTTACTACATACACTTTATCGTACATCTTACTACATACACTTCGTACATCTTATGCTACCTACATACACTAAAGTAAAGGCTACTGATTCTGTCGAGAATTAGATTGAATAGGCTGATCAAAAATCAATTTTTGGATTGTGGATAAGACCTCCTTACTCTTTCATAGAAAGATAGAAAGCGGGGCAGCAGTAGGGTTTAGGTCAAAAATAAAAATAAACATGGGTAAGTTAGGTATCCAATAAATATTTATCTATCCTAATTTTATGGTGTATTCTTACGTCCTTTGCTTATAAAAAAGGTAACAAACGAAAGAAAAAATCTCTCTATTCCCGCGTCTTCTATTCAGAGCATCCCCTACTCTTTTTTAGGGAAAGAGCGATGTATCATATTTCTACTTAATGCTCTCCAATTCTACCAGAAATCATATAAGAATTTGTTAGGAGTAAATTCCTTTAACGGATTCATCCATAGTCTTAGGGCAGAATGGCCTTTTGACTCTGTACCCTTGATTCCACTATGATTATTGATCAATAGTAGAAGAATTCTTTCATAGAAATAGGAGACATAATTTACATGGATATAGTAAGTCTCACTTGGGCTGCTTTAATGGTAGTCTTTACATTTTCTCTTTCGCTAGTAGTATGGGGGAGGAGTGGACTCTAGGGATACTACCAATTGATTGAGTAGTCGAATTGTAGTATCAACTCTTTTCTTTAATTGATCGTTTTGCATTAATAATTTTGCCAAACTTTATTTTTTCTCTCTTTCTTTAGTTTTGTTTCACTCTTGTAAGAAACTCTTTTAAGAAAGTAAGAAAGAGTCGTTCTATTCCAGTATAATAGAATAGAAAGGGCGATTATAGTAATTCATAACTTCTATTCTACTAGAAATTATGAGTAAAAAGAAAGTTCTATACATAAGAAAATTAGAACATAAGAAAATTAGACTTTCTTACACGAAGCTATTCACAATATATCGCACATTTTCCATTTATACTATTTTCTTATTCTTAGAAAATTTTTGATGTTCTTTTTTTTTTTTTTTGAAGGATCTCGATTGAAGCATCTCGCACCTTTTTTAAGCATGAAAGATTCGTAGGTTTTTTCCTTTTACTTTTTTTCTTTTACTATAATCTATTCTAGTCTATTCTCGTATTATTTTTCTCCCCCTCCTTGGATTCTTTCAATGAAGAATTATCTTCGATTTTTTTTGATTTTGACTTGATTGAAATTAAGTGGATGCAGTGAAAAAAGAAGTTGAATTAGACTACTATTTCAATCTACTAATCGATTCTATGTAGATTCAAGATAATATAATAGAAAGAATCTAAAGTGTGGTAGAAAAAACTATATGTAGTTCTTTCTACCACACTTTATGATTCCAACCAGACCCTTTCATTTAAGACTTGGATTTTTTATTTTCTTTAATCCCTTTTTCATTTCTTCAATGATTAATTGGAATTCCAATTAATCATTTTGACTGGCTGTTTTTACATAAATAATAAGTAAAAAGGCAGTAGGAACTAGAATGAACAATGCTGTAGCAATAAATGCGAGAATATTTACTTCCATAACCTCTTTATTTATTTATTTTTTTCACAATAACTCGGGATGTAATCCCATGGAGAGGAAAAAGGGGTATCCTGTAAATTCAAGGGGAGGACTTGCATTCTGATAATACTGAATCAATTCAATATTATGAATATTGCATCTATCAAATCAATTCATGGTGGATAGTGGAATAATATAACATAGGAAGATCTCTTATCCATACTAAGACCAAAATAGGTTTTTTGATTGGATTCGAAACCCCCTCTATTCTTTTTTCATTCTTTTCTACTTTTGCTTTTCTATATGTATAACCCAAAATCTTTCTTATCTTATCCAATTTCACTTCCTTTTTCTTATAGTTATACATACAATTATGTATGTATTATATGACCAACTTTCTATGGGTCACATAGACATCCCCAATAAGCAGTAGAAGTAGAAATGAGATGGAGAAAAGAGGATCTTAAATAAAAAGGATCCCATATTTAAATTTAGGAAAAAGAGCGTTTGCTTGGTTTTTATTTTATTAGGTTACTATCCATATACGCTTTTTGGGGTCTAAAGATGAGAGCAAATCCATAAAAAAAGGAGTCGGCAAATGGAGTGAGAATGAGGTGGATTCTTTCCAATTATATACACAAACAAAGTTGGAACTAGAAATGGAAGGGGTGCGGTTTAACCCCCAAAAAGTAACTAATAGATGAAATTCATTCTCTAACCAATAAACGAATACGGTTTATGTATGGATTCCGGTAAAATACCGGTACTCCGATTTCATAAGAGTCGAATAGGAAGTTAAGATGAGGGTGGTATCATCATAAAATGGAGTAGTATCCTAAATTATACTAATCCACGTATGATATGTATGCCTTTCCTTATCAACCGGAAGTAGTGCAAAAAAAAAATTCTATACTGCACTGCTCTCTTTTACTGAGAAATGCAAAAAAATAAAAGTGAAGTAAGGGTGCCCCATAGATATTTGATCTTGCCTCCTGTCCCCCCCCCCCCCTTTTTTCATCAAAAATTTCCATGAAAAAAGAAAAGATGAATTTGTCCATTCATTGAACCCTAGTTCGGGGACTGACGGGGCTCGAACCCGCAGCTTCCGCCTTGACAGGGCGGTGCTCTGGACCATTGAACTACAATCCCTGCGGGGTGTATGCATGCCTATTCTTAAATAGAAGATTCGATCCGTCGTGTCGTGCTCTAAGAAATAGACGAATCATATACTACATACCCGCATATCCTATGCGGGTATAGTGAGAGTGGCATAACTAGTATGTTGCGATTTTTTATCCCTAAAAATAAACGATAATCCGCTTTTCCATAAGAAAAGCTCTTTCTTTGTCTTTTCTTTGTAAGACAAAGAATCAGAGAGATACGGATTAGAAATCAATTTCCCCGTTTCTCTTTATCCTTTATTTCTATAGATAATACATCTTTTTTCTTCCATAAAAAAAATAGATTTAGTTCATATTCACGAAGCCTAAATTTTTGGGCCGAGCGGGATTTGAACCAGCGTAGACATATCGTCAACGAATTTACAGTCCGTCCCCCATTAACCGCTCGGGGCATCGACCCAGGAAGAATTTTTTCTAGGCTTTTGATAATCTATGATTAACCTCTTTTTATAATACTCCCCTACCCCCCAGGGGAAGTCGAATCCCCGCTGCCTCCTTGAAAGAGAGATGTCCTGAACCACTAGACGATGGGGGCATCACTAGACGATAGCACCATATACAACCACTCGTCATTATACTATAATGATAGTATGAGCAGTTTTTTGGAATTGTCAATATACTCTTCGAACTAGATCAAAGAAAAGAGTCTTTACTACTTTTCTGTTATGCTTTCATAGGATTTTTTTTAGTTGATGGTTAGGTTAATTCACGGAGCATCCCCTACTTTTTAAGCTTTTTTAAGGTAAGGAAAGTCGTTTAAAAGGGTATAGAATACGAATAGACTAATAAAAAGGAATCTAAATTAGTTCAGTACAGGTATTGATTGCTATAACAGGAAAAAGAGTCCAATTTCATTTTTTTTGTAATTTTAACTCTGTGCTTCGTTTAGTGTTCAGACCAAAAATGTGGGCATCTCGCACTAAACTAAGTCATAAAATTGCAAAAAAAAAAAAATGGAGACATTTTCAAAAAAGAAATGAATGAATTTAGTAGAAAAGTACTTTATCGGATTCGAACCGATGACTTCTGTCTTACCAAGGCATTATTCTACCACTAAGCGAAAAGCCCTTTATCGATTTGAACCGATGACTTATGCCTTACCATGGCATTACTCCTACCACTGAGTTAAAAGGGCTTTTTATTCAATAATTAGCCACCTTTCATTTACCATTATGGGTCTACTGCATAATGTACATATTACATGTATATATTAATGTACATAATATATGTATATATAGAGATATGTAGAGATTTTCTTTTCTATATATCGAGATCGAGATATCGAAGTTTATTTATGGCGAGGTTTAAAATCTTGAGAAAATTAAGAAAAATAAGAAAATCTTTCATATTATCTCTTATCACTTGCACAAAGTATAGGTATTTATTATTATATAAATAAATACATATACATATCATGTATAATAAAATACATGAACAGAGAATTGACACACCCCAAAATTATTATATATATCGGATACACTTGAAGAGGCTAAGTTCATAGGTATGTAAACACGATCTCGTACGACTCACCAAACCAAAGTCCGAAGGTTCCATTTTTTTTGTTAAGAAGAGAACAAATATGTATCAATTGTTGAATCGGATACAACAATGGGCCAAAAAGGCCAAAGGGGGCAATAAGAACTGCTGTTAAAAAAATGATAAACTTTTTTTTTTATCTTTAGGCTATTCACTTTTCACGTGGCTCAGAATGTTCTGCAGAATTAGGGACTTTTTTCTTCTATTGGCTGATCTTATGATGAGAACTTTCTCCATTTATGTTTATTTCCCCTAATTCTAATTGGGTGGGGTATAAAGGAATTTGCGCTCTTCATATACCCCTATGGCTGGATAGTAATTTTCAGTGATATACTTCTTATCTGTTTTGGTGAGAGATTGAAACAATTTTTAGCCAGGCATCCTTTTGGAAAAACTTTCGAGTTCAAAACTTTTTCATTTTTCTTAAAAAGTTTTGGACGGATTTGTTGAAACGATTTTCACAGGTACCCCCTTGGAAATGGGGTACTTGACTATTCTACAAGGATTATAGTGGATTTGGAACAAACTATGTTGGAGTTTTATCAACAATTTTATTCTAAAAAAAAAGGGTTGGGAGTCGATTTATACTGCAGAGTATCAAAATTATACTACTCGCCTGCCCCAACAAAAAATAAAAAGCATATCCTACATACCTAACTCCTCCAGGTTCAGGTTTTCCGTTTCCGAACACTAGGAAAAGGGAGGATTCTAGATTTTCGATCCTAGGGTTAAAAGGAAGGGGATAGATACCCAATATGATTCTTAGGAGGAACGTTTGGTAATGGTTCTCTATGCTCTTTTTATGTGTTCTTAGTTCTATTCATCTTCTTTGATTCTTTTAAACAAGAATCTAATAAACTAGAATTGAGCGGAAAAGAAGAGAGGAAATTAGGAAATGGAGAGGATCGACTAACCAGCGATTCGTATCTGCTTTTCTTTTTAAGTTATTACTCTTTGTTGCTTCTCTCAAGCGATAGACGAAGTCTATGAAAAATTTTGGAAAGTCATCTCACTCCTTCCCTATGGCTCGCACTTCATGATACGTGGAGGAAGAAAACATCTTTCGCAATTTCTTTGTTCAATTCTGAACAAAAAAGAAAAGGAGAAAGGGATTTATGGGGACTGTACTGCCTTATATCTCTTAGTATATATTGTAGGAATAATTAACGATTCCTTACAACAGTCTGGCACATTTACGTCCTCACAAATAATGATCCTTGTAGTCATAACCGTAGAATAGATCCTAATCGAAATGCATACATTTGGGTTCATACGCTATTGGTATGGTAAGAAGAGATGTATTTTACAGACTAGAGAGGGGCTATCTAAATCCTAAAGTAAGGTCCGCGATTGAAGTACCAACCGCCCACCGCCATGAACTTTCTCCTTTGATTCGATAAGGTGGAATTAGCCTCCTTCTCGAATGGCTACCCTTGACAAAGGGTTAGCATTGGTATCATAATCTACATGTAGCGGGTATAGTTTAGTGGTAAAAGTGTGATTCGTTCTATTAATAAATGAATTTGAAATGATATACTTAAGGCATCCTTAAGTTTTTTTATATTCATATTCCGATGAAAACTTTAGTTCTTATAAAGGATTTAATCCTTTTCCTCTCAATAGCATATTGAGGAAGAATAGACATTACTCCGATTAGTATCCAAAGACTAATTGAATTTGCATCTAAAATACAAATTCGATTATGAGTACGTAGTCGCGAAGCATAATTTGCATTGGATTTAGTATTCCGATAAGTATTCCGATTGAATAAATATGAGTAAAGGATCTATGGATGAAGATACAAAAAAAGGTTATTTCCAATCGTAACTAAATCTTCTTTTGTTTTGTAGGAAAATGGAAGCCCAATAGCTAAAAAACGATGGTTTTTGGTTTACTAGAACCATCAGTAATAAATGAAAATTTATATTTTGTTCAGCTCGGTGGAAACCCAACTCTTTTCCTCAGGATCTCTTGAAATTAGGGAACGAAGTAAGTAGATTAGATAGATATTTAGGAGAATTTCTATCTCCTATTCTATAGGGATCATCTAGAAAGCGGAGAGCTTTGGTTCCATTCAGACAGAAAAGCTGACATAGATGTTAAGTGGTGAGAATATCCATAAAGGAGCCGAATGAAATCAAAATTTCATGTTCGGTTTTGAATTAGAGACGTCAAAAATAATCAACCAACGTCGACTATAACCCCTAGCCTTCCAAGCTAACGATGCGGGTTCGATTCCCGCTACCCGCTCCATTCTGTATAAAAAGACTATTCCATTTGTTTGTCTAGACATGGTAGAGACTTGTATTCCACCTTTTTCTTTCGTCCACCAGTTTTCGGCCCTACAGAGCGGAGTAGAGCAGTTTGGTAGCTCACGAGGCTCATAACCTTGAGGTCACGGGTTCGATTCCCGTCTCCGCACTTAGCAGTCCGTATAAATGGACTATTCTATTTGTATATATATGATAGAGGGCTATATCCAACCCTTTTTTTTTATTTAGCAGGCAGAAAAAAAAAAAAAAAATGAAAGAAAAGCATAGCCTATCCCCCTTTCAAAACCGTTTGTCTCTTGTTTGTCTCGGCGAATCCCCGGTTTAGGGAACTTTCTTAGAAAGTTGGATTTGCACCCTCGAAGCACTCTTTTTTTTTGAGTCGGGTGCAAAGGAAGGATAAGATAGGAAGGGGTACAGTACTAGACTAACAACTACTTAATTTAATATTCATTTAATATTAAATAGTAATTTAATAGAAGTAGTTAAGTAGTCATTTACTATAATAATTTACTATATTAAAAATAAATATATATAATTTACTATAATATAAACTATAATATTAAATATAAACTATAATATTAAGTAGTTAAGTAGTCAACTAGACTGAATTTTTTATCATAGCACCTTACTAAATTAAGCTGGCGAGCGACGGGAATCGAACCCGTATCTTCTCCTTGGCAAGGAGATGTTTTACCACTGAACTACGCTCGCTACATTGAACTACGCTTGCTACGTCCTATATTTTATAGGGTATATCCACCTGGGTCGACCGTCTATGTCTGGGTCGACCGTCTATGTCTGGGTCGACCGTTTCATTTTCTATTAGAGTTTTCTTTTTATTAACTGTCTATCAATCAATATTCTAATGGCAATAGAATTTCATAATAATGAAAGAGAAGAGGTAATAATTCGGAACGAAAATAGCATTTTAATGTGTATAAAAATCCTAATTTTTTCGAAAAAGGGCCTTTCTTTTTATTTATTTTGTATCGGGTTACTAAATACTAAACAAATTCAAGAAATAAGAGAATTCAGAATAGCTACCAGAAAGACTAATCCAATCCATAATGATGTACCGGAAAATACAACGTTTTTATTATTTGACCAACCATCAGGAGAAGCAAATACAAGGGGTACACTAATTACTAAAACTGAGGAAGTCGCAATTAATGCAAAAACAGCTAATTGGAAAGCAATATTCATATTTATAATCCTCCAAACTACCTTCAAATAAAGTTGACTACATATTTCTATTTGATCCCTCACTTAATCAAAATTGTATGAAAATACAAGAAGTAGGAGGGGTTTAATCATGAATCCATTGATTCTTCTTTTTATTAAAACTTTTTCCTTACCGCTTTATACAGAGATATATTGAAAGTGGACTTGCATCTGAGATGAGTTAGTAGATCATTTCATATAGCTATGTTCTATTTGTAGGAATAAAATAGGGATTGGGCTGTGGAGAGATGGCTGAGTGGTTGATAGCTCCGGTCTTGAAAACCGGTATAGTTCTAGGAACTATCGAGGGTTCGAATCCCTCTCTCTCCTTTTGTATATTGAATACATTTGCTTCTTTCTATCTATGTTTTTCTTTGTGCAGCCCCCCTTATATCATTCTTTCATAAAAAAGCATGAATGGCTCGGCTAGATGGAATAACCGAGCCAGAACAGAAAAAAACTAGAACAGGTATAAATAAAAAATCTTAGTTAAGAGGGGTCATGTAAAGAACAGGTTCCAAATCGCGATCAATTCCCTTTTCAAAGCCTGCTGCAGCAGCTCGGGCTCTTCCTGCATGCCACAAATGGCCCACAAAAAAGAAGAATCCTAGAACAAAATGGGAGGTCGCTAACCAACTTCTAGGGGAGACATAATTAACAGCATTGATCTCGGTAGCTACGCCACCCACGGAATTTAAAGAGCCTAAAGGAGCATGGGTCATATATTCTGCTGAACGTCGTTCTTGCCAAGGTTGGATGTCTTTTTTCAACCTACTCAAGTCCAAACCGTTGGGGCCCCTTAGAGGTTCTAACCACGGAGCACGAAGGTCCCAAAAACGCATAGTTTCCCCTCCAAAAATAACCTCTCCCGTTGGGGAACGCATTAGATATTTACCTAAACCCGTCGGTCCTTGGGCAGACCCTACATTAGCTCCAAGACGCTGGTCTCTAACTAGAAAAGTAAATGCTTGAGCTTGAGAAGCTTCTGGTCCAGTGGGCCCGTAAAACTCACTTGGATAAGCCGTATTATTGAACCAGACAAAACAACAAGCGATAAAACCAAAAACAGATAAAGCACCTAAACTATAAGACAAGTAAGCTTCGCCAGACCATACAAATGCACGGCGAGCCCATGCAAAGGGTTTGGTTAAGATATGCCAAATTCCGCCAAGTACACAAATGGAACCCAACCATACATGTCCCCCAATTATATCTTCTAAATCATCCACACTAACAATCCATCCTTCTCCCCCAAAAGGGGATTTTAGTAAATAACCAAATATAACACCGGGGCTAAGGGTCAAATTGGTAATTTTTCTTACATCCCCCCCCCCGGGGGCCCAGGTATCATATACGCCGCCAAAATAAAGAGCCTTGAGTACTAGAAGAAAAGCACCTAGACCTAACAAAATTAAGTGAATACCCAAAATTGTAGTCATTTTATTTCTATCTTTCCATACATAACCAAAGAATGGAAAAGATTCTTCAAGAGTCTCGGGTCCCAGAAGCGCGTGATAAATGCCACCGAAGCCTAAGACTGCGGAGGAAATTAAGTGAAGTACTCCGGATACAAAGTAAGGAAAAGTATCTAGAACTTCTCCCCCCGGCCCTACTCCCCAACCTAGAGTAGCTAAGTGCGGAAGTAAAATCAACCCTTGTTCATACATGGGCTTTTCTGGTACGAAATGGGCCACTTCAAATAGGTTCATTGCTCCGGCCCAGAATACGATTAATCCGGCATGGGCTACATGAGCTCCAAGTAGTTTACCGGACAAATTGATAAGTCTGGCATTCCCAGCCCACCAAGCAAAGCCGGTGGTTTCTTGGTCACGACCAGCTAAAACGAAAGTTCCATTAAAGAGCGTTTCCACGTGGTAGAACCTCCTCAGGGAATATAAGATTTTCATGAGGCTGATCCTGAGCTGCCATCCACGCACGAATACCCTCGTTTAAAAGAATATTTTTGGTGTAGAAAGTCTCAAATTCAGGATCTTCCGCTGCACGGATTTCCTGGGAAACGAAGTCATAGGCACGTAGGTTCAGAGCCAGACCAACTACGCCAATAGCACTCATCCATAAACCGGTGACGGGTACAAATAGCATAAAGAAATGTAACCAACGTTTATTGGAAAAAGCAACACCAAAGATTTGGGACCAAAAGCGGTTAGCAGTGACCATTGAATAAGTTTCTTCAGCTTGAGTTGGGTTAAAAGCACGGAAGGTATTTGCACCATCGCCATCTTCGAATAGAGTGTTTTCTACGGTAGCCCCGTGGATAGCGCATAGCAGAGCTGCGCCTAATACTCCGGCAACTCCCATCATATGAAATGGGTTCAACGTCCAATTATGAAATCCTTGGAAGAAAAGGATGAACCGAAATATAGCTGCTACGCCAAAACTCGGCGCAAAGAACCAACCAGATTGTCCCAGTGGATAAATAAGGAATACGGAAACAAAAACAGCGATTGGACCAGAGAATGAAATTGCATTATAAGGCCGCAATTGAACAGACCGAGCAAGTTCAAATTGACGTAGCATGAAACCTATTAGTGCAAAAGCTCCATGGAGAGCGACAAAAGTCCAAAGACCACCTAATTGACACCAACGAGTAAAATCTCCCTGTGCTTCCGGTCCCCATAGTAGCAACAAAGAGTGTGCTAAACTATTGGCAGGTGTGGAAACCGCCGCGGTTAAGAAATTGCAACCTTCCAAATAGGAACTAGCCAATCCATGGGTATACCAAGAAGTTACAAAAGTAGTCCCTGTAAACCAACCCCCTAAAGCGAAATAAGCACAAGGAAAGAGCAATAAGCCGGACCATCCTACAAAAACGAAACGGTCCCTTCGTAACCAGTCGTCCATAATATCAAATAGATCGTTTTCTTCTTTAGTAACTCTACCAACGGCTATAGTCATAGTGATCCTCCTATTCAATTACTTCAACCATTTTCGAGCACCTCATATTACTTCCAGGGCATACGATAGTTTGATTATCTGTGGACGATTTCTTTCTCGTTCAATGCCCTTTTTCAGTCGTCTCGAAGATAGAAATTTTGCATTTTTATCTATGGGGTCACAACCCAGGTCGTGCTAAATCCACAAATTTCATTTAATTCATTTTTCTTATACTATAGAAAAGAAATAAAGAAATAAACATTTGAATTCAGCATTATTCCATGATTTCTATTTCAAAGCCCATTTTTTAAGGGAAAACCCCTCTTTTCTCATTCGCTCTCTATTGCATGGGTGGAAGAACAAAAATGGAATTCTGAAAAAAAAAAGAAAGATATTGAAAAGAAAAATTGACTTTTGAAACCCTTTATTTATTATGTGTAACGGAAAAGAGTTGCGATTTCTTCTTATTCCTATAGAACGTCTAGTAACAAGAATATGAAATCGTAAATAGCGAAAAATTCTTGCCTTGCGCGATCTAAGTCTAAGGAAATACAAAAATGCGCTTATACACCAATTTCATCCACATCGAATTTATATATCAGAATAGCAGATAGAGGCATTATTCAAGGGGTCAGGTCTACTTACTTTATCTTTCTTTCCCATTTTATTGTGGGTTTGATAAGAACCTTTTTTGCTTTGTGGATAAATAAAAAAAAAGAGTTTTTTTTTTTAACCCGCTTGTTTTATTCTAACAAATTCTATATGGAACTGCCCGCTGAAGAGAAAAAAGATCTGATTGTCTTTCAGCCTATATCGAATTTTGGAAAGAAAAAACCAGAATTTTCTTCTTTTTTTTATTAACATTAAGAAAAAAGAATATAATTAAAATGGAATTGGCAATATAATTTTTATGCACTTTTGAAATGAAAGAAAAAGGAAGGATTTTTGACAATCGTTATTTCTTGCCTCTGCCATATCATGAAAACCTTTCGATTTGGAACGGGGAGAGATGGCTGAGTGGACTAAAGCGGCGGATTGCTAATCCGTTGTACAATTTTTTTGTACCGAGGGTTCGAATCCCTCTCTTTCCGCCCCCTCGGATCATTTGGGACTTTCGAATTGTAAGGAATTCTGACCCCCGGATTTTCTCATAAATAAATGTACGAAATAAATCCAATTTAAATTTATAAGAAAAAATTCCAAAAAATTTTTGATTTTTACTCCTCACGCCCAGGATTACGTCCTGGGTCATTAGATAAGAATCCAAAGATAAAGAGGGAAACAAAGAATATCACTACTGTATAAACAAAAAGTTTGAGAGTAAGCATTACATAATCTCCAAAATTTTTTTTGTTAAGGAATAGATTACCCATTTTTCCTTACCACACGGATCCACTAGGATGGGTTTTCTTTATTTTGACACCTAAAAATGCAAAAATCAATTCTTAAAAAATTGCAAGAATTGCTTTATAATAAGCACTCTTATCAATATCAAAAATTAGTTTAGGTATTGTGTGGGTACCTAAAGGTACCTGTTCAACGTAGGCGCAGGGGGTAGAAAGGCTGATAAAAATTTATTGCTGCAGCTATACATTCAATGTAGAAGAATTTTCATTTTAGAATCGAAGGTTCATAATATAAGACTTCTCGGCTCTTATCCATTTTTTTTTTTTTTTTTGAATGAATACATCATTCAATTTGGCAGGCAGAATAGTAAAGATTTCATCGAAAACTTACAGCAGCTTGCCAAACAAACGCTAATAGAAAAAAGAGTACAGGTATGACAGGCATAACATCCACGATTGGGTTGAAAATGGCATAAGCTTCGGGTAATTTGGCGAAGAAAAAGCTAGTCGGACAAAGAACAGAATTAAAACAGATACAGGTTAAACTAAGTATATTAGGCATAACAAGCATTTCATTCTTGTAGAGTAGATAATTGGATTTTGATTGAGTTATTTTTATAAGGGAAAAAGCAAAAGAAAAGGTAGATTCCAAATCCTTTTTTCTTCGGACTTTCCCAAACACAAAATACCTCCTTGTATTCGCATTCTCAAATGAGAATGGAAGAAATTCGACTTTCATATAATATCTTAATAGAATTCCATGTAATGATCAATGCATTTTTTGGATTCTATATTATCTGCATGTCTAGAATCCTAGCAAGAAAATATCCCTCATTTTTTAGGTAATTGAAGTGGGATTGACGAATAATATATAAAAATAATAGTGTTTATTAGTGTTTCATAAAACGAAATGACATGGGGCGTGGCCAAGTGGTAAGGCAGCGGGTTTTGGTCCCGTTACTCGGAGGTTCGAATCCTTTCGTCCCAGATTTTTTCTGATGAAGCGAAAGATAGAATCGTATTGTGCCCTGCACGACACAAAAGTTTATTAAAGAGAATAATTATCTCTTATGAACTCGTAGATTAGATGCATTTCTAAGCATTTTTTTCTTTCTCAGAAAACAAAAAATAAAGTGTCAAGTCCAGTCAAATTTAATATCTTTATTTTCATGAAAAATTTTTGTCTATCAGGCACATTCAGGATATGCCCCTACTACTCATTACTCATATGTGTTTTGAATATGTGTTTTGAAATTGGAACTTTTTGGATAAACTTTATACCCCGTATCTATGAAGTGGGAATTCTTACAGGATCCATTTGACACCCAATATGAAAGAAAAGAAGTACCCCCTATTTATTTTCCCAAAACTAAAGAACTAAAGTAAGTAAAAAAAAAAAAAATTAATGAGGTAAAACACTGTATAGAAAATGAGACCTATCCCTTTATGATAGAGATAGATTTTTGTTGTATTATTTGTTTTCTTGTATTATTAGTAAAAAAGAAGCGTCCTTCTTTTCTTTGGTTAAGCGAAAACGATCTCGATCTGTGATTCTTTAAATATCCAGAATGATCCATTTCGGTAAGGTTAAGGTAAGAACTGTTCGTTGGATAGAATGGATTCGAAAAAATCGTACTTTTCTTATTTTTTATTTTGAGTTCTTTCTTTTGTTATTCGAGTCGAAGAAGTATGAGAATTTTAGAACTACTCAAAAACGACCAATCTTTTCATTGGCATAGCTTATTTGTTTATATAGTTAATTGTTTTTGTTACAGAAAAATAGATTAATTCATTAAATTAATTCCACTTTTTTTGAGGTTGATAGTTTATTTGTTGGGAAAGAGTGGATCCTTCTCATTTCAGGATTAATCATCTTGAGTTCTCTGTTGAAAATGGAAATTCAATAATAATAATAAATAAGTCTTAAGTAAACTATTTTATTCCTCTTTTTCGAACTATGTTTCATTCATATGATAGAATATGGGTTTAAATAAATTGTATCTTTGCAGAGTGTTCCCCGATAAATACTTATTTCTTTTATCCAATTTTCTCCATAGATAGCAGGTTTGAATTAGTATACAAAAGCAATGACTATTCATGATTCCATCCATATTGGATCAATTCTCGATACCATTTTGCAATGAAATTAGAGGAATGTTATGGTAAAACTTCGTTTAAAACGATGTGGTAGAAAGCAACGTGCGACTTGAAGGACATGATCGATTGTGGATTTGCCTATCCATCATTTTCCATAGTAATGAAAATGCTCTTGGCTCGACATAGTCTGTTCTATTCGTCCCGAACCGAATTTTCGCTGGGTTGTTTGTAAGTAAAGTAAATAGTACACGATGGAGCTCGAGAGGACAGAATTTCTTTTTGATCAAGGGAAAGAATCTAGGGTTAGTGAAAACTAATAAATTAGGCCAACTTTGTCAGTCTATCCTTAATATAGAAATCAAAAGGTTAAAATAAGAAAAAGTCTAATTTTGGAAGATTGGAAAAACTTTTTTGATGAAAAGTCTATCTGAATCAATTGTTCATATTTGATTTCTATAGAAGAGTGAAATGCTTTATCGAAGGAAATAAGAAAAAAGAAAGGGTATGTTGCTACTCTTTTGAAAGAAAAAAGAATAGGAGTTCCCGAAGTAATGTCTAAACCCAAGGATTTCACAAATCAAAGATAAAGGATTCCGGAACAAGTAAACACGATTTTCAACCGTCTCAACAATAGAATTAGATCTGAATAAGGAATAAAAGTCAATTTGTTCGAGATGAGATAAAGAAAAGAGTTTAGAGACGACTCAAAAAATTTCGAAGGGTTTTTCTTTTGAAGTTTGTCAGTAAAAATTAGCCAACTTGAGTCATGAGTATAAATGAAATTTGTTTTTTCTTTTCTTTAAGGAAATTAATGCAAGTCATAATCGAATTTCTATCTATTTGCATTATAGACAGATTGCATTATAGACAGAAATTCGAATCATTTTCTCGAGCCGTATGAGGAGAAAACCTCCTATACGTTTCTAGGGGGGGGTTGTTTATCTACATCTATCCCAATAAGCTATCTATCGAATCGTTGCAATTGATGTTCGATCTCGAAGAGAAGGAAGAGATCTTCGAAAAGTAGGTTTTTATGATCCGATAAAGAATCAAACTTGTTTAAATGTTCCAGCTATTCTCTATTTCCTTGAAAAGGGTGCTCAACCTACAAGAACAGTTTATGATATTTTAAGGAAGGCAGAATTCTTTAAAGATAAAGAAAGAACTTTGAGTTAATTGAAGAACTAAATGAATAAAAAAGTAGGAGAGGGTCCTTAGTACCCCTTAATTATTTAGACACAATTTGCCTCTTTCTTAGTCCTATTTTTTTTTTGCTGCATTTATGTCGTGCCAATCCAACAAAAGTCCCTATTTTATTTCCTTTTTATATCTAATTACATTGTATTTGCATTGACAAAGGTCTATTGAACAAATAGAATTTGTAGATAGATGGGTCTCTTTATTGTCACTCCATATTAGGTATTTCTGTCTACACTTCATTCAAATGATAGGGTTGCCCCTCTTGCATGTACTCTCATACACATACAAGATTATTTTACTTCTTTAAATTGCCAAAAAAATCACAATTTTGCCATTGTGATTGGGGCTGCTTTTTTTTTTACCCTTAGCCTTAGTGAAATTTAACCGGATCTGTTCATTTTTGTATTTGAGTGTTTTTAATGGATTAGAAAATCTTTCTTTTGATGTCTTGCTAATTCAATGTGGTATAATTTCATCGATTTTTAGATTTTGATCGTATCTAAGAGATCCTATTTTATCCGGGTTGCTAACTCAATGGTAGAGTACTCGGCTTTTAAGTGCGGCTATGATCTTTTACACATTTGGATGAAGCAACAAATTCGTCCAGACTCTTGGTAGAGTCTAGAAGACCACGACTGATCCTCAAAGGTAATGAATGGAAAAAATAGCATGTCGTAATAAAATCAATTTCTTTTTTTTTTTTTTTAATAAAAAAAATTCTGATTTTCTGGGTCTAGTGAATAAATGGATAGAGCCTGGCTCTAATTCTGGTAAAATAAAAAAAAAGCAACGAGCTTAACTTCTTAATTGGTTAATTGGAAGGATTCCCCGATCTAATTAGACGTTAAAAATAGATTAGTGCCTAATGTGGGGAAAGGTTAGGTTTTCCTATGAATGGACCCTTTACTTTTTTTTTTTAGAAATCCTAATTATTCTTGATTATGGATTGAAAAGAGATGTTATGAATTGAATGTGTAAAAGAAACAGTATATTGATAAAGAGACTGTATTCCAAAGTCAAAAGAGCGATTGGCCTGCAAAAATAAAAGATTTGTTCTTGTTTGTTTTATAATTAGAACAAACATAAACTAATTAGATAGAAAAGGAGCGGAAAAAGTTCTATGGATTAGACTCCCTTTCTTTCCTGGGTTTGTATTATGCAACACCTTGTTCTGACCATATTGCACTATGTATCATCATTTGATAAACCGAGAAATGCTTTTTTTCTCTATTTCAAGTAGAAATACAAATGGAAAAATTCGAAGGGTATTCAGAAAAACAGAAATCTCGTCAACACTACTTCGTCTACCCACTTCTCTTTCAGGAATATATTTATGCATTTGCTCATGATTATGGATTAAATGGTTCCGAACCCGTGGAAATTTTTGGTTGTAATAACAAGAAATTTAGTTCACTACTTGTGAAACGTTTAATTATTCGAATGTATCAGCAGAATTTTTTAATTAATTCGGTTAATTATCCTAACCAAGATCGATTGTTGGATCACCGTAATTATTTTTATTCTGAGTTTTATTCTCAGATTCTATCTGAGGGGTTTGCGATCGTTGTAGAAATCCCACTCTCGCTAGGGCAACTATCTTGTCCGGAAGAAAAAGAAATACCAAATTTTCAAAATTTACAATCTATTCATTCAATATTTCCCTTTTTAGAAGACAAATTTTTGCATTTACATTATCTATCACATATAAAAATACCCTATCCTATCCATTTAGAAATCCTGGTTCAACTCCTTGAATACCGGATTCAAGATGTTCCCTCTTTGCATTTATTGCGATTCTTTCTCCACTATTATTCGAATTGGAATAGTTTTATTACTTCAATGAAATCCATTTTTCTTTTGAAAAAAGAAAATAAAAGACTATTTCGATTCCTATATAACTCTTATGTATCAGAATATGAATTTTTCTTGTTGTTTCTTCATAAACAATCTTCTTGCTTACGATTAACATCTTCTGGAACCTTTCTGGAACGAATCATCTTTTCTGGGAAGATGGAACATTTTGGTGTAATGTACCCGGGGTTTTTTCGGAAAACCATATGGTTCTTTATGGATCCTCTTATGCATTATGTTCGATATCAAGGAAAGGCAATTCTTGCATCAAAAGGCACTCTTCTTTTGAAGAAGAAATGGAAATCTTACCTTGTCAATTTCTCGCAATATTTTTTCTCTTTTTGGACTCAACCACAAAGGATTCGTCTAAACCAATTAACAAACTCTTGCTTCGATTTTCTGGGGTACCTTTCAAGTGTACCAATAAATACTTTGTTAGTAAGGAATCAAATGCTGGAGAATTCTTTTCTAATAGATACTCGAATGAAAAAATTCGATACCACAGTCCTTGCAACTCCCCTTGTCGGATCCTTATCAAAAGCTCAATTTTGTACTGGATCGGGGCATCCTATTAGTAAACCCGTTTGGACTGATTTATCAGATTGGGATATTCTTGATCGTTTTGGTCGGATATGTAGAAATATTTTTCATTATCATAGTGGATCTTCGAAAAAACAGACTTTGTATCGACTAAAATATATACTTCGACTTTCATGTGCTAGAACTTTAGCTCGTAAACATAAAAGTACGGTACGAACTTTTATGCAACGATTGGGTTCGGTATTTTTAGAAGAATTTTTTACGGAAGAAGAGCAAGTTTTTTCTTTGATGTTCACCAAAACAATTCACTTTTCTTTCCATGGATCACACAGTGAGCGTATTTGGTATTTGGATATTATCCGTATCAATGACCTGGTGAATCCTCTTACTCTTAATTAATCATTAGACAAAATTAATAAACTAGAAAAGATCGATATCAAGATAAAACTTGCACATTTTCCATTCTGAAATGTTCCATAGTAGGTGAATCACTTTAACTAATTAAAAATTCTCAAAATTAGTGGACTTCCTCTTCGGAATAGAAATTGGCTATTTCCACATAGGGAAAGTCGTGTGCAATGAAAAATGCAAGCACGATTTGGGGAGGGGTTTTTTCTATTGTAACAAGGAAGAATTATCTACTCCATCCGACTAGTTCCGGGTTCGAGTCCCGGGCAACCCATATGGAAAATAGAAAAGAGCAATCTGAGTTTTTCATTTTTACTAACTTCATTTCCCAAATTTTTGGATTTGGTAAATGAAGTTATACGAAAATCCAATCGTTGGGGCTGGCTTGGTTGACATTGGTATATAGACTATGTTATACTGTTAAATAACAAGCCTTCTATTATCTATTTTCTTTCTAGTTAATACGTGTGCTTGGGAGTCCTTGCAATTTGAATAAACCAAGATCTTACCATGACTGCAATTTTAGAGAGACGCGAAAGTACAAGCCTGTGGGGTCGCTTCTGCAACTGGATAACTAGCACCGAAAACCGTCTTTACATTGGATGGTTCGGTGTTTTGATGATCCCTACCTTATTGACCGCAACTTCCGTATTTATTATCGCCTTCATCGCTGCTCCTCCAGTAGATATTGATGGTATTCGTGAGCCTGTTTCTGGTTCTTTACTTTATGGAAACAATATTATCTCTGGTGCTATTATTCCTACTTCTGCGGCGATCGGATTGCATTTTTACCCAATTTGGGAAGCTGCATCTGTTGATGAATGGTTATACAATGGCGGTCCTTATGAGCTAATTGTTCTACACTTCTTACTTGGTGTAGCTTGTTATATGGGTCGTGAGTGGGAACTTAGTTTCCGTCTGGGTATGCGCCCTTGGATTGCTGTTGCATATTCAGCTCCTGTTGCAGCTGCTACTGCTGTTTTCTTGATTTACCCTATTGGTCAAGGAAGTTTCTCTGATGGTATGCCTTTAGGAATATCTGGTACTTTCAACTTTATGATTGTATTCCAGGCAGAGCACAACATCCTTATGCATCCATTTCACATGTTAGGTGTAGCTGGTGTATTCGGCGGTTCCCTATTCAGTGCTATGCATGGTTCCTTGGTAACCTCTAGTTTGATCAGGGAAACCACTGAAAATGAGTCTGCTAATGAGGGTTACAAATTTGGTCAGGAAGAAGAGACTTATAATATTGTGGCTGCTCACGGTTATTTTGGTCGATTAATCTTCCAATATGCTAGTTTCAACAATTCTCGTTCTTTACACTTCTTCTTGGCTGCTTGGCCTGTAGTAGGGATCTGGTTCACTGCTTTAGGTATTAGTACTATGGCATTCAACCTAAATGGTTTCAATTTCAACCAATCTGTAGTTGATAGCCAAGGTCGCGTTATTAATACTTGGGCTGATATCATCAACCGTGCTAATCTTGGTATGGAGGTAATGCACGAACGTAATGCTCACAACTTCCCTCTAGACCTAGCTGCTCTTGAAGTTCCTTACCTTAATGGATAAGGTTTTTCTCCTAAACATATAGGAATTTTTGAAGGAAGGAAAGCCGGAAATACCCAATATCTTGTTCCAACAGGATATTGGGTATTTCTTTGTTTATTCTGAATCTTTCTATTCTGAATTCAATTAACGACGAGATTTAGTATCCTTTCTTGTACTTTCATAACTCGTGAAATGCCGAGTAGGCACGAATTCCCCCAATTTGCGACCTACCATAGGATTTGTTATGTAAATAGGTATATGTTCTTTTCCATTATGAATCGCGATTGTATGGCCAACCATTGCGGGTAGAATGCTAGATGCCCGGGACCACGTTACTATTATTTCTTTCTCCTCCTTCATATTGACCTTTTCGATTTTTGCCAATAAATGACGAGCTACAAAAGGATTCGTTTTTTTTCGTGTCACAGCTGATTACTCCTTTTTTTCATTTTAAAGAGTGGCATCCTATGTCCACTATCTCGATCGAGGTATGGAGGTCAGAATAAATAGAATAATAATGAATGGAAAAAAGAGAAAATCCTTTAGCTGGATAAGGGGCGGATGTAGCCAAGTGGATCAAGGCAGTGGATTGTGAATCCACCATGCGCGGGTTCAATTCCCGTCGTTCGCCCATCGCATTATTGCAAATTCCAAAAATGCAATTTTCCATATTCCTAGTTACGTATTTACTTACGGCGACGAAGAATAAAACTATCACTATATTTTTTCCTTTTCCTAGTTCTTCTTCCAAGCGCAGGATAACCCCAAGGGGTTGTGGGTTTTTTTCTACCAATGGGGGCTTTCCCTTCACCACCCCCATGGGGGTGGTCCACAGGGTTCATAACTACCCCTCTTACTACGGGGCGTTTACCTAGCCAACACTTAGATCCGGCTCTACCCAAACTTTTTTGGTTCACCCCAACATTACCCACTTGTCCGACTGTTGCTAAGCAGTTTTGGGATACCAAACGGACCTCCCCAGATGGTAATCTTAAAGTGGCCAATTTACCCTCTTTTGCAATCAGTTTCGCTACAGCACCTGCTGCTCTAGCTAATTGCCCACCCCTTCCACGTGTGATTTCTATGTTATGTATGGCCGTGCCTAAGGGCATATCGGTTGAAGTAGATTCTTCTTTTTTCTCAAAAAACCCCTTCCCAAACTGTACAAGCTTCTTCCAAAGCATACGGCTTTCTAGATGTATATGACGATCTCTAGACAGATGGATCTTATATGAATCGTATGATGAAGTACCACATGAGTGGATATATAGAAAAGGAATCCAAATCCGCCGAATCGCTCATGTTATGATCTTCTACATCCTAGGTCTCCGCGTTCCGTCATCTGGCTTATGTTCTTCATGTAGCATTCAGATCGAATGACTCTATGAAATTACGTCGATACTTCCACATATTATGGGTAACGTAGGAGACATCCCTATTTTCACCCGGGGGTCTTAATTACCACTGCTTAACTTTCAATTCGCCTCTGACCATCAAATTAAATGTGAATAACCCGTCCTCCTCTCTTTGAAACAAGGGGCGCTTCCGGTTCTGTGCGTGCTTCAAACAATTTTGTCTTCTCCATATTACCATATCTCTAGAGTCAATAATTTTCTATGAGGAACTACTGAACTCAATCACTTGCTGCCGTTACTCAACAGTTTTCTGTTGAGGTCTATCCCGTAGAGGTAGTCAAATTGGATCAGTGATCGATTTCTAGGTTTCGTCGTAAACCTAATTGGTTACTTCCAATTACGTAAATCAATAGTTCAAACCGCACTCAAAGGTAGGGCATTTCCCATTGATATAGGAACTTTTGTACCAGAAACAATAGTATCTCCAATTATAGCCCCTCTGGGATGTAAAATATATCTCTTCTCACCATCCCCATAGTGTATGAGACAAATGTATGCATTTCGATTAGGGTCGTATTCTATGGTTATGATTCTACCAGATATGTCTTTTTGATTC
Source organism: Ostrea denselamellosa (assembly GCA_024699665.1). NCBI lineage: Eukaryota > Metazoa > Mollusca > Bivalvia > Ostreida > Ostreidae > Ostrea > Ostrea denselamellosa. The sequence goes on from JAMZEH010000107.1 coordinate 82,730, forward strand.
CGTCGAAAATCGATTTTACGGTATAGGCGCTTATGACCTCCCCCTCTATGCCTTGCGGTAATGATTCCTCTGGCATTACGACCTTTACCACAACGGTGCCGTCCATGGATCAATTTATTTCGTGGATTGGATTTCACTTGCCTGTCTACGGTTCCCTTGCGTGTGCTCGGGATAGGTGTTTTGTATAAATGTTTCGCCGTATTATTAAGTATTCTCCTTTAGTTCGTTTCTCTATCTAGAAGTGGAATAGAATAACCCGGTTGAAGGGTAATGATCATACGTCTGTAATGCATTGTATGTCCCAGAATAGGTCCCATTCTTCTACCCTTTCCGGGTAGTCGATGGCTATTCACAGCTACTACCTTAACACCAAAGAAGAGTTCGACCCAATGCTTTATTTCTGTCTTAGTGAATCCCGATTCGACATTAAAAGTATATTGATTCTTTCCCAATAAACGAAGACTCTTTTCTGTAAATACTGCGTATTTGATTCCATCCATAAATCGACTTTCCCCCCTATGCTCTGAGTTCCAGTATCGATAAGAATTCGAGTTCTTATTGTTCTTATGTTATGGTATGAATATACCATACCAATTCGTTATGTATGGATGATGGATGAGATTCCATGGATAGAGAGCCAATTCCAATAGACCGTTCCCGTTCGCGTGCATCCAGCAGGAATTGAACCCGCAAATTTACCAATTATGAGTTGGGCGCTTTAACCATTCAGCCATGGATGCTTAACAGGGATCATCGTACATCGTAAATAACCAATTTTCATATAGAAAGACATATCATAGAAAAATGAAATCGAAAATATTCGGAGATGGCAAATATTCGGAGATGACTATGAAAACACCTCTCCGGATCCTCGAATTGAAAGAGAGACTGAGAGGGATCAAGAATCCTAATTCTCGCTATTTGGAATGGATCCAATTCTATTGAGTCTGACCCATAGTGATCATTTCTCTTTAGCAAAGAATGACCTTGGTTATCAAAGGATTGAACAACCGAGATCCATTTACTTATGATACCTAGTTGACATTGCTAACAAGGATCTAATGAATTATGAGTTTAATAGATTCTCTTTAGCAGAAAGACGTATATTCCTTGCTCATTATCAGACAATCACTTATTCCCAAACCTCGTGTGGGGCTAATCGTTTTCATTTACCATCTCATGGAAAACCCTTTTCGTTCCGCTTAGCCCTATCGGGTATTTTAGTGATAGGTTCTATAGGAACTGGACAATCCTATTTGGTCAAATACCTAACGAAAAATTCCTATTTTCCTTTCATTAAGGTACGAGGGCTTCTTATTCCACAAGAACGAAAGCACCTTTTCATTCTTTCATATACTAGGGGTTTTTACTTGGAAAAGACAATGTTCCATACTAAAGGATTCGGGTCCATAACCACGAGTTCCAGTGCACTAGATCTTGTAGCACTTAGCAACGAGGCCCTATCCATTAGTATTCCACATAAGAAATCCATTATAGAAACTAATACAATTAGATTAGCTCTTCATAGACAAACTTGGGGTTTGCGAGCCAAGATAAGACCGGCTCGGGATCATGGGACCCTTTTCTATCAGATAGGAGGGGATCTTGTACAAAATAGACTTCTAAGTAATAACCCCATAGATCCTATATCTATCTATATAAAGAGGCAATCGTGTCAGGAAGCGGCTTTTTCTTTGGCCAAACGGTACTTCGAACTTGGAACGAGCATGAAGAGATTAACGAGACTTCTTTCTCTTTTGAGTTTTTCTGGCGGACCGGTCGCGCAAGATCTTTGGTCTTCCCCCGGAACCGATGAAAAAGTGGGTCGCTTCTTATGGACTCGCTCAGAATGATTCTTCTCTATCTATAGTTCATGGCCTATTAGAAGTAGAAGGTGCTCTGGTGCAATCCTTACCGACAGAAAAAGATTGCAGTCGGGTTGATAATAATCGAGTGCCATTACTTCGTCGGTCCGAACCAAGGAATCCGTTAGAAATGTTTTGAAATGGATATTGTTCTCTCTTTGATTAGGGATGCTATATGAAAAGAAGTGGAGTTTGAAAAAGGGAACGGAATGGTCAAACCGGAACTGCTAGAGGAACGAATTTTCAATAGCATAACTTGGGCTCCTAGAATATGGGGCCCTTGGGACAATCTATTTGATTGCAGGGACAGGTACGCTGAATATGACTGGGGATTTTCCTATGGGTATTGGAGCGGGTCCAAGCAGATTAAAGAGGATGAGTTGTCAGAGACTGCTATTTATTCGAA
>JAMZEH010000107.1:102500-117500 GCA_024699665.1 Ostrea denselamellosa
GAAGACGCGGAATGGTAGTGAATAGAGAAAAAGATTCTTCTGATTTTCTTGTTCCTGAAAATATTCGATCCATCTCCTAGACGCCGTAGAGAATTGAGAATTTTCATGTCTTTCAATTCTCGTACTCGTAATTGGAAAGTTACGGAAGGAGATCCATCATTTTGCAATGAAAACAACATAAAAACTCTGGACAATTTCGAAATCAGACCAAGCGTCTTAATACATATGCAAAAAAATTCATTATTGGCCCACCATTGATTACAAGATTTAGCTTTTATGAATCGCTATTGGTTTGATACGAATAATGGCAGTCGTTTCAGTATGTTAAGGATACAGATGTATCCACAATTCATTTAGAGTTACTTAATAGCCTATTTCTTATACTATATCTCTATCCCGTGAAATTCTCGAGCCCAAAGATGGATGCATATGCTGTGTTTCATTTTGCTAAATGATATCAATTAAATGGTATATCAATTCTATAAATTGGATATAGCAATAAATAAATCAGCAAAATTCTTTTATTTTAGATAGAAGAAATGTTTCTTCTATCTAAAATAAAAGAATGTACCCTTCTATCCAAATCCAATTTGCATCGATAAAATAAATCCAAATTCCAGATTCCAGCAGTAGATGAATAATTGCAAATTTTTGTGTGTACGAGATTAGAATAACTTAAAAATAACTGACATAATTTTTTATTTTCCTGATCAGAAAAATACATGAAAAAGAAAGGAGGTAGAAAAATTTGTTGATTTATGGTTAAAGAAGAAAAACAAGAAAACAGGGGTTCTGTTGAATTTCAAGTATTCAGTTTCACCAATAAGATACGGAGACTTGCTTCACATTTAGAATTACACAAAAAAGATTTTTCATCGGAAAGAGGTCTACGAAGACTTTTGGGAAAACGTCAACGTTTGCTGGCTTATTTGGCAAAGAAAAATAGAGTACGTTATAAGAAATTAATAAGTCAGTTGGATATTCGGGAGAAGTAATTTAATCGTTCTCATTTTTTTCTTATTTTATTAGTAGTCTTATAGTAGTCTTAGATTTTGCATTTTGATGAGCCTCGTTTTGAGGAATTCATGGAATAATCCATTTTCATGGAATAAAGAATAAGAACAAGGATATGAGTCTATCGCTTAAAGAAAAGATCTCATGATAGTCAATATGGGCCCTCAACACCCATCAATGCATGGTGTTCTTCGACTGATTGTTACTCTCGATGGTGAAGATGTTATTGATTGCGAACCCATATTAGGGTATTTACACAGAGGAATGGAAAAAATCGCGGAAAACAGAAGTATTATACAATACTTGCCTTATGTAACACGATGGGATTATTTAGCTACTATGTTTACAGAAGCAATAACGGTAAATGCACCAGAATTCTTAGAGAATATTCAAATACCCAAAAGAGCCAGCTATATTAGAGTAATTATGTTAGAATTGAGCCGTATAGCTTCTCATTTGTTATGGCTTGGACCTTTTATGGCGGATCTCGGGGCACAGACTCCCTTTTTCTACATTTTTAGAGAGAGAGAATTGATATATGATCTATTTGAAGCTGCTACAGGTATGCGAATGATGCATAATTACTTTCGCATCGGAGGAGTCGCTGCCGATCTCCCTTATGGATGGATGGATAAATGTTTAGATTTCTGTGATTATTTTTTACAAGGAGTTGTTGAATATCAAGAACTTATTACACAGAATCCCATTTTTTTAGAACGAGTTGAAGGAGTCGGTTTTATTAGCGGAGAAGAAGCTGTAAATTGGGGCTTATCGGGACCAATGTTACGAGCTTCTGGAATACAATGGGATCTTCGTAAAATTGATCCTTATGAGTCTTACAATCAATTCGATTGGAAAGTCCAATGGCAAAAAGAAGGAGATTCGTTAGCTCGCTATTTAGTACGAGTCGGTGAAATGAGGGAATCCATAAAAATTATTCAACAGGCTGTAGAGAAAATTCCTGGAGGACCTTATGAGAATTTAGAAGCCCGACGCTTTAAGAAAGCAAAGAATCCCGAATGGAATGATTTTGAATATCGATTTCTTGGTAAAAAACCTTCGCCCAATTTTGAATTATCAAAGCAAGAGCTTTATGTAAGAGTAGAAGCTCCAAAAGGCGAATTAGGAATTTATCTGGTAGGAGATGATAGTCTTTTCCCCTGGAGATGGAAAATTCGTCCACCGGGTTTTATTAATTTGCAAATTCTTCCTCAGCTAGTTAAAAAAATGAAATTGGCTGATATCATGACAATATTAGGTAGTATAGATATCATTATGGGGGAAGTTGATCGTTGAAATGATAATAGATAGGGTAGAGGTAGAAACTATCAATTCTTTTTCGAAATCGGAATTATTTAAAGAAATCTACGGACTTATATGGATTCTACCCATTTTTGCCCTCCTACTGGGAATCACAATAGAAGTACTCGTAATTGTGTGGTTAGAAAGAGAAATATCCGCATCGATACAACAACGTATTGGTCCTGAATATGCTGGCCCCCTGGGACTGCTTCAAGCTATAGCAGATGGAACTAAACTACTTTTAAAAGAGGATATCCTCCCATCCCGAGGAGATATTCCTTTATTTAGCATTGGTCCCTCTATAGCAGTCATATCCATTTTATTAAGTTTTTTAGTTATCCCTTTAGGATATCGTTTTGTTTTAGCTGATCTTAGTATTGGTGTTTTTTTATGGATTGCGATTTCAAGTATTGCTCCTATTGGTCTTCTCATGGCAGGATATAGCTCAAATAATAAATATTCTTTTTCAGGCGGTCTACGAGCGGCTGCTCAATCTATTAGTTATGAAATACCATTAACTTTTTGTGTACTAGCAATATCTCTACGTGTGATTCGTTAAAATAGGATCTTTTTCCTCTAAAATACATTGAATGCTTATCTTCCTTTGCTTATTCTGTATTCGCGTTGGTAAGTTAAACTCGATAGCTATATGAGTGAAACAAAACAGCTTATTAATTTGTAGTAAAAGTAAAAAATCTCATTTCCTACGTACAAGAAAAAAGTTCAAGTAAACATAAGCAGTGTAAACTCTTTACCCCAAGGTTGAGATTGTTTGATTAGTCATCATATCTTGAAGCGGGCAAGAATAAAGGATTCGCGATATGGAATTCCATTACTAGAATATTTTGAGTTATTACTATAATTTAAACTTATAACCATAAGGCAATCCATCAAAAGTTAGTGAGGGATTAGGAACACTAAAGTACATACAGGATTAGTAATGAGAGAATCTAAATCATTAGACATTTTTCCTCATAAAAGGAATCATAATAAGGACTTGAAATTGGTGGAAATGATCAAGCAGTACTTTCTTCAGATTCCGGTCTAGAGTATGTTCCCATTCACTTGTTAAGGAAATGGCTATCAAGAACGAATTAACCCTTTATTCTTTTTTTTTAAGTATACCCCTCCCGGGAAAGAAGAGTAGGACAAAAGATATGGAATACAATACAAAAAAGGATCTTTATTTATTCTTTCCTTCCTTTATCCCTATTCATACAGAATTCCTCATGAACTAATGCCAAATTCTTTCCATTTATTAATTGCTATAACGAGTGATTTATTCCAATATTAAGTTATTACCGAACAAAGCAAAATTATATTATATAAAGGATGAGATCAATTCGGAAGCGCTTTTTTGTTATTCTAGCAGACGTAATTGCTTTGGTCTAATTTTGGGCTTTCCAATCAATTTTATCTTATCTAATTCTATCTATGCCCAGAGGATGATACCGAAACGAAACAATCCTTTCCTTTTTTCTGATCATAGAGGAGCCGTATGAAGCTAAGGTTTCATGTACGGTTTTGGAATAGCGGTGGGAACTGTGATGTTATCATCGACTATGATTATCTAATAGTTCAAGTACAGTTGATATAGTTGAAGCACAGTCCAAATATGGTTTTTTTGGATGGAATCTTTGGCGTCAGCCTATAGGTTTTCTAGTTTTTCTAATTTCTTCTTTGGCAGAATGTGAAAGATTACCCTTTGATTTACCAGAAGCAGAAGAAGAATTAGTAGCAGGTTATCAAACCGAATATTCTGGTATTAAATATGGTTTATTTTATCTTGTTTCTTACCTAAATTTATTAGTTTCCTCTTTATTTGTAACTGTTCTATACTTAGGCGGGTGGAATTTCTCTATTCCCTATATATCCTTTTTTGGATTTTTCCAAATGAATAAAATAATTGGAATTTTGGAAATGGTAATAGGTATCTTTATTACATTAACTAAAGCTTATTTATTTCTCTTCATTTCTATCACAATAAGATGGACTTTACCCAGGATGAGAATGGATCAGTTATTAAATCTTGGATGGAAATTTCTTTTACCTATTTCTCTGGGCAATCTCTTATTAACAACTTCTTCCCAACTAGTTTCACTATAAATAAGAATACAATAACAGTAAGAATATTTTCAACACAAAAGTTCTCTCAAACAAGAGAAAGAAACATACCTTTTTCATATATAGATTTAGAATATGTTCCCTATGCTAACTGGGTTCATTAGTTATGGTCAACAAACAATACGCGCCGCAAGATACATTGGTCAAAGTTTCATAATTACCTTATCCCACACAAATCGTTTACCTATAACGATTCACTACCCTTATGAAAAATCAATTACATCGGAGCGTTTCCGGGGGCGAATACACTTTGAATTTGATAAATGCATTGCTTGTGAAGTATGTGTTCGCGTATGCCCGATAGATCTACCCCTTGTGGATTGGAGATTTGAAAAGGATATTAAAAGAAAACAATTGCTTAATTATAGTATTGATTTCGGAGTTTGTATATTTTGCGGTAACTGTGTTGAATACTGTCCCACAAATTGTTTATCAATGACTGAAGAATATGAACTTTCTACTTATGATCGTCATGAATTGAATTACAATCAAATTGCTTTGAGTCGGTTACCAATCTCCATAATGGGAGATTACACAATTCAAACAATTAGGAATTCGCCTCAAAGTAAAATAGACGAAGAAAAATCTTGGAATTCAAGAACGATTACAGATTACTAGGTATTAGGATTTTTTTATTAGAAAAATCCATTTTTACTAACTCTAACGAAAAAAGAATAACTACTGCTTAACAACTTATATGTATATACAAAAAAATATCCTAATACCTTTTTCCTTCCTTGAATCTTTTAGTTTTAGTCAGTTCATGAAAAATTTTATACTAGAAATTTCTTCTTATCCATAATGGATTTACCTGGACCAATACATGAGATTCTTGTGCTATTTGGGGGATTTGGTCTTCTACTAGGAGGTCTAGGAGTAGTATTACTTACCAACCCAATTTATTCTGCCTTTTCGCTGGGATTAGTTCTTGTTTGTATATCCTTATTCTATTTTTTATTAAATTCCTACTTTGTAGCTGTCGCACAACTTCTTATTTATGTGGGAGCCATAAATGTCTTGATCATATTTGCTGTAATGTTTGTAAACGGCTCAGAGTGGTCTAAAGATAAGAATTATTGGACTATTGGAGATGGGTTTACTTTACTCCTTTGTATAACTATTCCTTTTTCACTAATGACTACTATCCCAGATACGTCGTGGTATGGAATTCTTTGGACTACAAGATCAAACCAAATAGTAGAACAGGGTCTCATAAATAACGTTCAACAAATTGGGATTCATTTAGCAACCGATTTTTATCTTCCGTTTGAACTCATTTCCCTAATTCTTCTAGTTTCTTTAATAGGTGCAATTACTATGGCTCGACAATAAGAAATACTTAGAATGAGTCAAAATTCTTAGAATTTCAAATATAAAATAAATAACTAAAGAATCACAATTTTGATTTAGTAAAACCCATCTACTGCCAATACAACAAATACCTTCTTTTCTCTTTTGTTGCGTAATTGTTCTATTCTAATTAATTGAATCGGTTCAATTCTTGTCCTCATATTGAAATGAATCGAGATTGATAAGGAGTTAGTTAATGATGTTTGAGCATGTACTTTTTTTGAGTGTCTATTTATTTTCGATTGGTATCTATGGATTGATCACAAGCCGAAACATGGTTAGAGCTCTAATATGTCTTGAACTTATACTGAATTCAATTAATCTAAATCTCGTAACATTTTCTGATCTATTTGATAGTCGCCAATTAAAAGGAGACATTTTCGCAATTTTTGTTATAGCCCTTGCGGCTGCTGAAGCAGCTATTGGACTATCCATTCTTTCTTCCATCCATCGTAACAGGAAATCAACTCGTATCAATCAATCCAATTTTTTGAATAATTAGACATAGAATCCCCTAAACAAAGGGGCATATATAATAATAAGAAACATTAAGATGAATAGAAATCTAATCTTATTTTCTTATTAGTGTTTAATAATATCCTTTTTTTGAGTAGGTTATTTCAGAGTATTGTTTTTTACTTATTGAATATTGCATTTTTGCAATTCATTGATATTGCAATTTGAATATTGCAATAATTTATATTGAAAAGATGATAGCCAATTTATTGGCTAATTCGAATTAGTATGTAGAATTCGTATAATTATAACTGTTGAAGCCTTAAATTCAAGTCTCTTGGCTCTTTTCACGCTTTCTCACAAACAGATTACGAAATATATTGCATTATTTGTTAAAGTTTGGATAAACCATTGCTTCGTCTGGTGTCTACAATACATCTAATTTATATAGTACTAATTTCATTTTTACCAGATCGAAAATTTTTATGTTGAAAAGGAAAATTTAGAGATCCAATGTCACATTCTGTAAAAATTTATGATACATGTATAGGATGCACTCAATGTGTACGAGCTTGCCCAACAGATGTATTAGAAATGATACCTTGGGATGGATGTAAAGCCAAGCAAATTGCTTCCGCGCCGAGAACCGAAGATTGTGTGGGTTGTAAGAGATGCGAATCCGCCTGTCCAACGGATTTTTTAAGTGTCCGCGTTTATTTAGGGCCTGAAACAACCCGCAGCATGGCTCTATCTTATTGATACGTTACAAAAAACTCCACTTGAATCGTCTGATTCCTCTTTACCGAAGAAGCCTGTGCTCGAAATAATCGAGCATGGGCTTTTCTGGTCAAAACGTATCTTGTCTTTATTACTTTATCATGAGTTATTTTCCTTGGTTAACAATACTTGTTGTTTTGCCGATATTTGCAGGTTCATTAATTTTCTTTTTACCTCATAAAGGAAATAAAATCGTTAGGTGGTATACTATAGCTATTTGTTTATTAGAATTCCTTCTAATGACTTATGCATTCTGTTATCATTTCCAATTGGAGGATCCTTTAATCCAATTAAAGGAGGATTCTAAATGGATAGATGTTTTCGATTTCCACTGGAGATTGGGAATCGATGGACTTTCATTAGGATCTATTTTATTGACAGGATTTATCACTACTTTAGCTACTTTAGCGGCTTGGCCGGTTACTCGGAATTCGCAATTATTCTATTTCCTGATGCTAGCAATGTATAGCGGTCAAATAGGATTATTTTCTTCACGAGACCTTTTACTTTTTTTTATCATGTGGGAGTTAGAATTAATTCCTGTTTACTTACTTTTATCCATGTGGGGGGGAAAGAGGCGTCTGTATTCAGCTACCAAGTTTATTTTGTATACTGCAGGCGGTTCCATTTTTTTCTTAATTGGAGTTCTGGGTATGGGATTATATGGTTCCAATGAACCCGGATTAGATTTAGAAAGATTGATTAATCAATCATACCCTACAACATTGGAAATACTACTGTATTTTGGCTTCCTTATTGCTTATGCTGTCAAATTGCCGATTATACCTTTACATACGTGGTTACCAGATACCCATGGGGAAGCGCATTACAGTACATGTATGCTTTTAGCCGGAATTCTATTAAAGATGGGAGCATACGGATTGATTCGGGTCAATATGGAATTGTTACCGCATGCTCATTATCTATTTTCCCCTTGGTTGGTAATAATAGGAGCGGTGCAAATAATCTATGCAGCTTCAACTTCTCTTGGTCAACGAAATTTCAAAAAAAGAATAGCCTACTCCTCCGTATCTCACATGGGTTTCATAATTATAGGAATTGGTTCCATAACCAACATTGGACTAAATGGAGCTATTTTACAAATATTATCTCATGGATTTATCGGTGCTACACTTTTTTTCTTGGCGGGAACGGCTTGTGATAGAATGCGTCTTGTTTATCTCGAAGAACTGGGGGGAATATCTATCCCAATGCCAAAAATTTTTACCATGTTTAGTAGCTTTTCAATGGCTTCTCTTGCCTTGCCGGGAATGAGCGGTTTTGTTGCAGAATTAGTAGTATTTTTTGGACTAATTACTAGTCCTAAATTTATGTTAATGCCAAAAATGCTAATTACTTTTGTAATGGCAATAGGAATGATATTAACTCCTATTTATTTATTATCTATGTTACGCCAGATGTTCTATGGATACAAGCTATTTCATGTTCCAAACAAAAATTTTGTAGATTCTGGACCACGAGAACTCTTTCTTTTAATCTGTATCTTTTTACCAGTAATAGGAATTGGTATTTATCCAGATTTGGTTCTCTCGCTATCCGTTGATAGGGTAGAGGTTCTATTATCCAATTATTATACTAAATAGGATTTTCTTTTTTTAACCAGTCCGCTCTATATTCCAGAGTGGAAAAATAAAAAATTCAGAAAAAAGTAAAAAAGTCTAATTAGATCTATCTCGAATTTTTGAGAACCCCTTGAACGTCTTTTCAAAGGGTTCTCAAATCAAACTAAAAAGGAAAAAAACCGAAGGTTTTATGTTATGTAATTATTTAGATGGTAATGTAAATGAACCGTAACTATGTAAACCTATTCCTAACAGATTGATACCAAAATAGCAGATCCAAATTATAAGAAATCCTATCGAAGCTACAAGTGCGGAATTCGTACCCTTCCAATTTGGATTTTTTCTACTATGTAAATATATTGCAAATATGGTCCAGGTAATAAATGCCCAAGTTTCCTTAGGATCCCAATTCCAATAGGATCCCCATGCCTCATTAGCCCATACTGCTCCACAAAGAATACCCACGGTTAAAAGAGTAAACCCTAGACTAATGACACGATAACTCCAAGAATCCAAACGCTCAGTTAATTGATATTTGTAATAATTTGGAAATACGGGAAAAGAGGTGTTTTTTAAAGCACTTCTTTTTGCATATAAATATTCAATCTCACTAAAGAAAAATGTTTTAAGAAAAACATTTTTCTTTAGTGAAAAGAAATCGAAATTCTTTCGAAATCTAATGATTAGAAGAGCGGCGGATAATAAGGATCCACACAAAAGAGTTGCATAGCTTAGTAACATCATACTGACATGCATCATTAACCACTGAGATTGTAGAGCAGGTACTAGTATTGTGGATTGATGCATTTCAGTTAAAAGACCCGACGTGGCAAAGCCTTGCGTTAAAATAGTACTTGGCGTAGTTATTGTGCTTAAATCATTTTTCGAGTTCTGTATCTTAGGAATAGTATGAAGAATATACAGAGTCCATGAAAGGAAGATCAATGACTCATATAAATTACTTAATGGAAAATGTCCCGAAGAAACCCAACGAGAGACTAAAAATCCTGTTATAGAGAAAAAAGTAGCTATCATTCCTTTTTCTGACGAATCACGTAATCCCCTAAGTTCACGAACTAATAAGGTTATCAAATGAATCGTAATCACAATTGAAATGGTTGAGAAAGAGATATGAGTTAGTATATGTTCTAAAGTTGCAAATAGCATAACGATAAGGTCCCATTACAAAATTGGAAATTTCGAATTGAATCCATTTTCTAATTTATTGTATTCTTTTTCGAGAATGCCGCCACTCGGATTCGAACCGAGATGCTTGAGCACTGCTTCCTAAGAGCAGCGTGTCTACCAATTTCACCATGGCGGCTAATTTTAAATAATAGTTAACTTAAAAGAATAATAGTTATTTTATCGTGAATCGTCGAGACTGGGAGAAGCCATAGAATTTAGGAACATTAGAAGTTCATCATTAACTACAATGAAATGCATTTTGTATTTTAGAAAAATTGATAGAATGAAAGCCTTTACACTCTTATTAATATGATGTACCAGTCCTAAACCCATTTATATGGGAATTTTGGATAAGATTAGGTAGAGGTTGTAAGTCCTATTGCAAGAATAGTCTACTTTTTATAATAGAATCCTCGTTTTTATGAGAATTCTATTATAAAAAAAAGTTCTTTGATAGGAAAAGAATACTGAGGACACAATATACCAAAAACTTTTGTTCTATATAATGATAATGGAGGGATTCGTTCTAAGAATATTGTACCGAGGAATTCGACACATAAAAGTACATTTATTAATTAATCCGAATTATTCATTCATATTAAATAATTGGAATTTCTTTTGGATAGTTCAATTCAGATTATTTCAAAATCTTATTATTTGTTTGCTTGTTGCCCAGAAAAACCTTTTGGTTTTGGATGCTCGTTGCCCCTAGAAAATGATCTTGATTTTGCTAAAGAATAAGATTGTACTATGGAAAAATAAGTCTTTTTTTTCCAAAGATTTTTACGAATACGCTTTTTTGACATCGAAGTACGTTTTTTTGGAACTGCCATTCAAAAAGGGAATTACTTTTTTCTAGTTGTATGTGAAAGACATCTATTGCCACAAATCAATCCTTCTTTCTGTTTTTTCTTAGTATTTATACTTAGATACTGAAAGATACTGAAAGATACTTAAATTCGAAATTCTTCTTTAGTTCATTTTGTCTAATGTGGATAAGACAAGAGTTTTTTAAGATTTTCTATTTAAATCAATTTCTATATCAAATATACTCCATATATAAATATATGGTATGGGGGATAAGCCCTCATATAAGAGGGGGAGATAAAAAGAAGGTAAAATTCAATTCAAATAGTTAATTAAGTTCAGAAGGCTATTCCATAATTGAATTCCAATAAAAAAAAAATACTTAGTCTCTTAAACAAGACATTCTAAAACTTAGAGAATTCTAGTCATTAGGATTTCCTTTTATATGAAATAAGCAATATTCGAGAATTTCCTATAAATATAGGTTTTCTTTGGAATTCAATCAATCAATTACGAAACAAGAGAGCTCTTTTATTTTAACAAAAAGAAATACAAAAATGATTAGAAAGTAAAATTATTCAATCTTTTTTTGTATTTTAATAAATATTTTTTTTTACTAATAACTAGATACCGAAATTCTTTGATTCACTTTTTGAATTTAAGTAACTAAACCCATTCTAAATTTTGGAATATTTTAATGAGAGAAATTAGAAAAATTCATAATTCCAGTATTTTTTATTTTTCTTATTTTGTTTTTTTAATTCCTTTAGAAAGAGATAAGAATAGGTTTGGTGAATCGGAAACAATTTTATTTTATAGAAAAATTGAACTATAAATTTAAACTAAAAATTGCTATTTCTTTTCTTATGGAACATACATATCAATATGCCTGGGTAATTCCTCTTCTCCCACTTCCAGTTATTATGTCAATGGGATTTGGACTTTTTCTTATTCCTACAGCAACAAAAAATCTTCGTCGGATATGGGCTTTTCCTAGTATTTTACTCTTAAGTATAGCTATGGTATTCTCACTTCACCTGTCTATTCAACAAATAAATGGAAGTTCTATCTATCAATATCTATGGTCTTGGACCATCAATAATGATTTTTCCTTAGAATTTGGATACTTGGTCGACCCCCTTACGTCTATTATGTTAATACTAATTACTACTGTAGGAATCTTAGTTCTTATTTATAGTGACGATTATATGTCTCACGATGAAGGATATTTGAGATTTTTTGTTTATATAAGTTTTTTTAATACTTCCATGTTAGGATTGGTTACTAGTTCCAATTTGATACAAATTTATTTTTTTTGGGAACTTGTCGGAATGTGTTCCTATTTATTGATAGGCTTTTGGTTTACGCGGCCAATTGCAGCGAGTGCTTGTCAAAAAGCTTTTGTAACTAATCGTGTAGGGGATTTTGGTCTGTTATTAGGAATTTTAGGTTTTTTTTGGATAACGGGTAGTTTGGAGTTTCGGGATTTGTTCAAAATAGCTAATAACTGGATTCCTAATAATGGGATTAATTCCTTACTTACTACTTTGTGTGCTTTTTTATTATTCCTTGGTGCAGTTGCAAAATCTGCACAATTTCCTCTTCACGTATGGTTACCTGATGCTATGGAAGGACCCACTCCTATTTCGGCTCTTATACACGCAGCAACTATGGTTGCTGCGGGGATTTTTCTTCTAGCTAGACTTCTTCCTCTTTTCATATCCCTACCCTGGATAATGAGTTTCATTTCTTTAATAGGTACAATAACACTCTTCTTAGGAGCCACTTTAGCTCTTGCTCAGAGAGATATTAAAAGAAGCTTAGCCTATTCTACAATGTCTCAATTGGGTTATATGATGTTAGCTCTAGGTATAGGTTCTTATCAAGCTGCTTTATTCCATTTGATCACTCATGCTTATTCGAAAGCTTTATTGTTCTTAGGATCCGGATCCGTTATTCATTCAATGGAACCTCTTGTTGGATATTCACCAGATAAAAGTCAGAATATGGTTCTTATGGGTGGTTTAAGAAAATACGTTCCAATTACAAGAACTACTTTTTTATGTGGTACACTTTCTCTTTGTGGTATTCCACCTCTTGCTTGCTTCTGGTCCAAAGATGAAATCCTTAGTAATAGTTGGTTGTATTCACCCTTTTTTGGAATAATAGCCTCTTTTACTGCAGGATTAACTGCATTTTATATGTTTCGGATATATTTACTTACTTTTGATGGGTATTTGCGTGTTCATTTTCAAAATTACAGTAGTACTAAAGAAGGTTCGTTGTATTCAATATCCTTATGGGGAAAAAGTATATCCAAAGGAGTCAATAGGGATTTTGTTTTATCAACAATGAAGAGTGGAGTTTCTTTTTTTTCACAAAATATACCAAAAATTCCTGCTAATACAAGAAATAAGATAGGATCCTTTAGTACTCCCTTTGGGGCTAAAAATACTTTTGTCTATCCTCATGAAACGGGAAATACTATGCTATTTCCTCTTCTTATATTACTACTTTTTACTTTGTTCATTGGATCCATAGGAATCCATTTTGATAATGGAGTAAAAGATAATAGAATATTGGAGTTAACCATATTATCAAAGTGGCTAACTCCTTCAATAAACTTGTTCCAGGAAAATTCTAATTCTTCCATAAATTCATATGAATTTCTCACTAATGCAATTTCTTCTGTAAGTTTAGCAATTTTTGGTCTATTCATAGCATATATCTTTTATGGATCTGCTTATTCTTTTTTTCAGAATTTGAATTTTCAAAATTCCCTTGTAAAAAAGAATCCAAAAAAGAGCTTTTTGGATGAAGTAAAAAAAAGATATACAGCTGGTCATATAATCGTGGTTATATAGATTTTTTCTATACTAGGGTTTTTATCCTAGGTATAAGAAGATTAGCCGAACTAACGCATTTTTTTGATAAAGGTGTCATTGATGGAATTACCAATGGAGTAGGTCTTGCTGGTTTTTGTATAGGAGAAGAAATCAAATATGTAGGGGGAGGGCGAATATCGTCTTATCTATTCTTTTTTTTATGTTATGTATCCTTGTTCTTATTCTTTATTCCATGAAAATGGATTATTCCATGAATTCCTCAAAACGAGGCTCATCAAAATGCAAAATCTAAGACTACTATAAGACTACTAATAAAATAAGAAAAAAATGAGAACGATTAAATTACTTCTCCCGAATATCCAACTGACTTATTAATTTCTTATAACGTACTCTATTTTTCTTTGCCAAATAAGCCAGCAAACGTTGACGTTTTCCCAAAAGTCTTCGTAGACCTCTTTCCGATGAAAAATCTTTTTTGTGTAATTCTAAATGTGAAGCAAGTCTCCGTATCTTATTGGTGAAACTGAATACTTGAAATTCAACAGAACCCCTGTTTTCTTGTTTTTCTTCTTTAACCATAAATCAACAAATTTTTCTACCTCCTTTCTTTTTCATGTATTTTTCTGATCAGGAAAAATAAAAAATTATGTCAGTTATTTTTAAGTTATTCTAATCTCGTACACACAAAAATTTGCAATTATTCATCTACTGCTGGAATCTGGAATTTGGATTTATTTTATCGATGCAAATTGGATTTGGATAGAAGGGTACATTCTTTTATTTTAGATAGAAGAAACATTTCTTCTATCTAAAATAAAAGAATTTTGCTGATTTATTTATTGCTATATCCAATTTATAGAATTGATATACCATTTAATTGATATCATTTAGCAAAATGAAACACAGCATATGCATCCATCTTTGGGCTCGAGAATTTCACGGGATAGAGATATAGTATAAGAAATAGGCTATTAAGTAACTCTAAATGAATTGTGGATACATCTGTATCCTTAACATACTGAAACGACTGCCATTATTCGTATCAAACCAATAGCGATTCATAAAAGCTAAATCTTGTAATCAATGGTGGGCCAATAATGAATTTTTTTGCATATGTATTAAGACGCTTGGTCTGATTTCGAAATTGTCCAGAGTTTTTTATGTTGTTTTCATTGCAAAATGATGGATCTCCTTCCGTAACTTTCCAATTACGAGTACGAGAATTGAAAGACATGAAAATTCTCAATTCTCTACGGCGTCTAGGAGATGGATCGAATATTTTCAGGAACAAGAAAATCAGAAGAATCTTTTTCTCTATTCACTACCATTCCGCGTCTTCGACTTCTATTAGTTTCTTTTCTTCTTTAATGCAATAGCTATAGTTTGATATAGAATCCATTTCTCAAAGTAATGGAAACCATTCTCTTATAGGAAATGGTTCGAAAATCGCTATTCCACCTTTTAGGTTTAGGTATCGTGAAAAGTGATACCTGTGAAGATCGTGCATTTCAGTCACATTCAGATCCGTTTTTCGAGTCCATGATATAACCAAA
>JAMZEH010000107.1:135000-156762 GCA_024699665.1 Ostrea denselamellosa
ACTCCACTTCTTTTCATATAGCATCCCTAATCAAAGAGAGAACAATATCCATTTCAAAACATTTCTAACGGATTCCTTGGTTCGGACCGACGAAGTAATGGCACTCGATTATTATCAACCCGACTGCAATCTTTTTCTGTCGGTAAGGATTGCACCAGAGCACCTTCTACTTCTAATAGGCCATGAACTATAGATAGAGAAGAATCATTCTGAGCGAGTCCATAAGAAGCGACCCACTTTTTCATCGGTTCCGGGGGAAGACCAAAGATCTTGCGCGACCGGTCCGCCAGAAAAACTCAAAAGAGAAAGAAGTCTCGTTAATCTCTTCATGCTCGTTCCAAGTTCGAAGTACCGTTTGGCCAAAGAAAAAGCCGCTTCCTGACACGATTGCCTCTTTATATAGATAGATATAGGATCTATGGGGTTATTACTTAGAAGTCTATTTTGTACAAGATCCCCTCCTATCTGATAGAAAAGGGTCCCATGATCCCGAGCCGGTCTTATCTTGGCTCGCAAACCCCAAGTTTGTCTATGAAGAGCTAATCTAATTGTATTAGTTTCTATAATGGATTTCTTATGTGGAATACTAATGGATAGGGCCTCGTTGCTAAGTGCTACAAGATCTAGTGCACTGGAACTCGTGGTTATGGACCCGAATCCTTTAGTATGGAACATTGTCTTTTCCAAGTAAAAACCCCTAGTATATGAAAGAATGAAAAGGTGCTTTCGTTCTTGTGGAATAAGAAGCCCTCGTACCTTAATGAAAGGAAAATAGGAATTTTTCGTTAGGTATTTGACCAAATAGGATTGTCCAGTTCCTATAGAACCTATCACTAAAATACCCGATAGGGCTAAGCGGAACGAAAAGGGTTTTCCATGAGATGGTAAATGAAAACGATTAGCCCCACACGAGGTTTGGGAATAAGTGATTGTCTGATAATGAGCAAGGAATATACGTCTTTCTGCTAAAGAGAATCTATTAAACTCATAATTCATTAGATCCTTGTTAGCAATGTCAACTAGGTATCATAAGTAAATGGATCTCGGTTGTTCAATCCTTTGATAACCAAGGTCATTCTTTGCTAAAGAGAAATGATCACTATGGGTCAGACTCAATAGAATTGGATCCATTCCAAATAGCGAGAATTAGGATTCTTGATCCCTCTCAGTCTCTCTTTCAATTCGAGGATCCGGAGAGGTGTTTTCATAGTCATCTCCGAATATTTGCCATCTCCGAATATTTTCGATTTCATTTTTCTATGATATGTCTTTCTATATGAAAATTGGTTATTTACGATGTACGATGATCCCTGTTAAGCATCCATGGCTGAATGGTTAAAGCGCCCAACTCATAATTGGTAAATTTGCGGGTTCAATTCCTGCTGGATGCACGCGAACGGGAACGGTCTATTGGAATTGGCTCTCTATCCATGGAATCTCATCCATCATCCATACATAACGAATTGGTATGGTATATTCATACCATAACATAAGAACAATAAGAACTCGAATTCTTATCGATACTGGAACTCAGAGCATAGGGGGGAAAGTCGATTTATGGATGGAATCAAATACGCAGTATTTACAGAAAAGAGTCTTCGTTTATTGGGAAAGAATCAATATACTTTTAATGTCGAATCGGGATTCACTAAGACAGAAATAAAGCATTGGGTCGAACTCTTCTTTGGTGTTAAGGTAGTAGCTGTGAATAGCCATCGACTACCCGGAAAGGGTAGAAGAATGGGACCTATTCTGGGACATACAATGCATTACAGACGTATGATCATTACCCTTCAACCGGGTTATTCTATTCCACTTCTAGATAGAGAAACGAACTAAAGGAGAATACTTAATAATACGGCGAAACATTTATACAAAACACCTATCCCGAGCACACGCAAGGGAACCGTAGACAGGCAAGTGAAATCCAATCCACGAAATAAATTGATCCATGGACGGCACCGTTGTGGTAAAGGTCGTAATGCCAGAGGAATCATTACCGCAAGGCATAGAGGGGGAGGTCATAAGCGCCTATACCGTAAAATCGATTTTCGACGGAATCAAAAAGACATATCTGGTAGAATCATAACCATAGAATACGACCCTAATCGAAATGCATACATTTGTCTCATACACTATGGGGATGGTGAGAAGAGATATATTTTACATCCCAGAGGGGCTATAATTGGAGATACTATTGTTTCTGGTACAAAAGTTCCTATATCAATGGGAAATGCCCTACCTTTGAGTGCGGTTTGAACTATTGATTTACGTAATTGGAAGTAACCAATTAGGTTTACGACGAAACCTAGAAATCGATCACTGATCCAATTTGACTACCTCTACGGGATAGACCTCAACAGAAAACTGTTGAGTAACGGCAGCAAGTGATTGAGTTCAGTAGTTCCTCATAGAAAATTATTGACTCTAGAGATATGGTAATATGGAGAAGACAAAATTGTTTGAAGCACGCACAGAACCGGAAGCGCCCCTTGTTTCAAAGAGAGGAGGACGGGTTATTCACATTTAATTTGATGGTCAGAGGCGAATTGAAAGTTAAGCAGTGGTAATTAAGACCCCCGGGTGAAAATAGGGATGTCTCCTACGTTACCCATAATATGTGGAAGTATCGACGTAATTTCATAGAGTCATTCGATCTGAATGCTACATGAAGAACATAAGCCAGATGACGGAACGCGGAGACCTAGGATGTAGAAGATCATAACATGAGCGATTCGGCGGATTTGGATTCCTTTTCTATATATCCACTCATGTGGTACTTCATCATACGATTCATATAAGATCCATCTGTCTAGAGATCGTCATATACATCTAGAAAGCCGTATGCTTTGGAAGAAGCTTGTACAGTTTGGGAAGGGGTTTTTTGAGAAAAAAGAAGAATCTACTTCAACCGATATGCCCTTAGGCACGGCCATACATAACATAGAAATCACACGTGGAAGGGGTGGGCAATTAGCTAGAGCAGCAGGTGCTGTAGCGAAACTGATTGCAAAAGAGGGTAAATTGGCCACTTTAAGATTACCATCTGGGGAGGTCCGTTTGGTATCCCAAAACTGCTTAGCAACAGTCGGACAAGTGGGTAATGTTGGGGTGAACCAAAAAAGTTTGGGTAGAGCCGGATCTAAGTGTTGGCTAGGTAAACGCCCCGTAGTAAGAGGGGTAGTTATGAACCCTGTGGACCACCCCCATGGGGGTGGTGAAGGGAAAGCCCCCATTGGTAGAAAAAAACCCACAACCCCTTGGGGTTATCCTGCGCTTGGAAGAAGAACTAGGAAAAGGAAAAAATATAGTGATAGTTTTATTCTTCGTCGCCGTAAGTAAATACGTAACTAGGAATATGGAAAATTGCATTTTTGGAATTTGCAATAATGCGATGGGCGAACGACGGGAATTGAACCCGCGCATGGTGGATTCACAATCCACTGCCTTGATCCACTTGGCTACATCCGCCCCTTATCCAGCTAAAGGATTTTCTCTTTTTTCCATTCATTATTATTCTATTTATTCTGACCTCCATACCTCGATCGAGATAGTGGACATAGGATGCCACTCTTTAAAATGAAAAAAAGGAGTAATCAGCTGTGACACGAAAAAAAACGAATCCTTTTGTAGCTCGTCATTTATTGGCAAAAATCGAAAAGGTCAATATGAAGGAGGAGAAAGAAATAATAGTAACGTGGTCCCGGGCATCTAGCATTCTACCCGCAATGGTTGGCCATACAATCGCGATTCATAATGGAAAAGAACATATACCTATTTACATAACAAATCCTATGGTAGGTCGCAAATTGGGGGAATTCGTGCCTACTCGGCATTTCACGAGTTATGAAAGTACAAGAAAGGATACTAAATCTCGTCGTTAATTGAATTCAGAATAGAAAGATTCAGAATAAACAAAGAAATACCCAATATCCTGTTGGAACAAGATATTGGGTATTTCCGGCTTTCCTTCCTTCAAAAATTCCTATATGTTTAGGAGAAAAACCTTATCCATTAAGGTAAGGAACTTCAAGAGCAGCTAGGTCTAGAGGGAAGTTGTGAGCATTACGTTCGTGCATTACCTCCATACCAAGATTAGCACGGTTGATGATATCAGCCCAAGTATTAATAACGCGACCTTGGCTATCAACTACAGATTGGTTGAAATTGAAACCATTTAGGTTGAATGCCATAGTACTAATACCTAAAGCAGTGAACCAGATCCCTACTACAGGCCAAGCAGCCAAGAAGAAGTGTAAAGAACGAGAATTGTTGAAACTAGCATATTGGAAGATTAATCGACCAAAATAACCGTGAGCAGCCACAATATTATAAGTCTCTTCTTCCTGACCAAATTTGTAACCCTCATTAGCAGACTCATTTTCAGTGGTTTCCCTGATCAAACTAGAGGTTACCAAGGAACCATGCATAGCACTGAATAGGGAACCGCCGAATACACCAGCTACACCTAACATGTGAAATGGATGCATAAGGATGTTGTGCTCTGCCTGGAATACAATCATAAAGTTGAAAGTACCAGATATTCCTAAAGGCATACCATCAGAGAAACTTCCTTGACCAATAGGGTAAATCAAGAAAACAGCAGTAGCAGCTGCAACAGGAGCTGAATATGCAACAGCAATCCAAGGGCGCATACCCAGACGGAAACTAAGTTCCCACTCACGACCCATATAACAAGCTACACCAAGTAAGAAGTGTAGAACAATTAGCTCATAAGGACCGCCATTGTATAACCATTCATCAACAGATGCAGCTTCCCAAATTGGGTAAAAATGCAATCCGATCGCCGCAGAAGTAGGAATAATAGCACCAGAGATAATATTGTTTCCATAAAGTAAAGAACCAGAAACAGGCTCACGAATACCATCAATATCTACTGGAGGAGCAGCGATGAAGGCGATAATAAATACGGAAGTTGCGGTCAATAAGGTAGGGATCATCAAAACACCGAACCATCCAATGTAAAGACGGTTTTCGGTGCTAGTTATCCAGTTGCAGAAGCGACCCCACAGGCTTGTACTTTCGCGTCTCTCTAAAATTGCAGTCATGGTAAGATCTTGGTTTATTCAAATTGCAAGGACTCCCAAGCACACGTATTAACTAGAAAGAAAATAGATAATAGAAGGCTTGTTATTTAACAGTATAACATAGTCTATATACCAATGTCAACCAAGCCAGCCCCAACGATTGGATTTTCGTATAACTTCATTTACCAAATCCAAAAATTTGGGAAATGAAGTTAGTAAAAATGAAAAACTCAGATTGCTCTTTTCTATTTTCCATATGGGTTGCCCGGGACTCGAACCCGGAACTAGTCGGATGGAGTAGATAATTCTTCCTTGTTACAATAGAAAAAACCCCTCCCCAAATCGTGCTTGCATTTTTCATTGCACACGACTTTCCCTATGTGGAAATAGCCAATTTCTATTCCGAAGAGGAAGTCCACTAATTTTGAGAATTTTTAATTAGTTAAAGTGATTCACCTACTATGGAACATTTCAGAATGGAAAATGTGCAAGTTTTATCTTGATATCGATCTTTTCTAGTTTATTAATTTTGTCTAATGATTAATTAAGAGTAAGAGGATTCACCAGGTCATTGATACGGATAATATCCAAATACCAAATACGCTCACTGTGTGATCCATGGAAAGAAAAGTGAATTGTTTTGGTGAACATCAAAGAAAAAACTTGCTCTTCTTCCGTAAAAAATTCTTCTAAAAATACCGAACCCAATCGTTGCATAAAAGTTCGTACCGTACTTTTATGTTTACGAGCTAAAGTTCTAGCACATGAAAGTCGAAGTATATATTTTAGTCGATACAAAGTCTGTTTTTTCGAAGATCCACTATGATAATGAAAAATATTTCTACATATCCGACCAAAACGATCAAGAATATCCCAATCTGATAAATCAGTCCAAACGGGTTTACTAATAGGATGCCCCGATCCAGTACAAAATTGAGCTTTTGATAAGGATCCGACAAGGGGAGTTGCAAGGACTGTGGTATCGAATTTTTTCATTCGAGTATCTATTAGAAAAGAATTCTCCAGCATTTGATTCCTTACTAACAAAGTATTTATTGGTACACTTGAAAGGTACCCCAGAAAATCGAAGCAAGAGTTTGTTAATTGGTTTAGACGAATCCTTTGTGGTTGAGTCCAAAAAGAGAAAAAATATTGCGAGAAATTGACAAGGTAAGATTTCCATTTCTTCTTCAAAAGAAGAGTGCCTTTTGATGCAAGAATTGCCTTTCCTTGATATCGAACATAATGCATAAGAGGATCCATAAAGAACCATATGGTTTTCCGAAAAAACCCCGGGTACATTACACCAAAATGTTCCATCTTCCCAGAAAAGATGATTCGTTCCAGAAAGGTTCCAGAAGATGTTAATCGTAAGCAAGAAGATTGTTTATGAAGAAACAACAAGAAAAATTCATATTCTGATACATAAGAGTTATATAGGAATCGAAATAGTCTTTTATTTTCTTTTTTCAAAAGAAAAATGGATTTCATTGAAGTAATAAAACTATTCCAATTCGAATAATAGTGGAGAAAGAATCGCAATAAATGCAAAGAGGGAACATCTTGAATCCGGTATTCAAGGAGTTGAACCAGGATTTCTAAATGGATAGGATAGGGTATTTTTATATGTGATAGATAATGTAAATGCAAAAATTTGTCTTCTAAAAAGGGAAATATTGAATGAATAGATTGTAAATTTTGAAAATTTGGTATTTCTTTTTCTTCCGGACAAGATAGTTGCCCTAGCGAGAGTGGGATTTCTACAACGATCGCAAACCCCTCAGATAGAATCTGAGAATAAAACTCAGAATAAAAATAATTACGGTGATCCAACAATCGATCTTGGTTAGGATAATTAACCGAATTAATTAAAAAATTCTGCTGATACATTCGAATAATTAAACGTTTCACAAGTAGTGAACTAAATTTCTTGTTATTACAACCAAAAATTTCCACGGGTTCGGAACCATTTAATCCATAATCATGAGCAAATGCATAAATATATTCCTGAAAGAGAAGTGGGTAGACGAAGTAGTGTTGACGAGATTTCTGTTTTTCTGAATACCCTTCGAATTTTTCCATTTGTATTTCTACTTGAAATAGAGAAAAAAAGCATTTCTCGGTTTATCAAATGATGATACATAGTGCAATATGGTCAGAACAAGGTGTTGCATAATACAAACCCAGGAAAGAAAGGGAGTCTAATCCATAGAACTTTTTCCGCTCCTTTTCTATCTAATTAGTTTATGTTTGTTCTAATTATAAAACAAACAAGAACAAATCTTTTATTTTTGCAGGCCAATCGCTCTTTTGACTTTGGAATACAGTCTCTTTATCAATATACTGTTTCTTTTACACATTCAATTCATAACATCTCTTTTCAATCCATAATCAAGAATAATTAGGATTTCTAAAAAAAAAAAGTAAAGGGTCCATTCATAGGAAAACCTAACCTTTCCCCACATTAGGCACTAATCTATTTTTAACGTCTAATTAGATCGGGGAATCCTTCCAATTAACCAATTAAGAAGTTAAGCTCGTTGCTTTTTTTTTATTTTACCAGAATTAGAGCCAGGCTCTATCCATTTATTCACTAGACCCAGAAAATCAGAATTTTTTTTATTAAAAAAAAAAAAAAAGAAATTGATTTTATTACGACATGCTATTTTTTCCATTCATTACCTTTGAGGATCAGTCGTGGTCTTCTAGACTCTACCAAGAGTCTGGACGAATTTGTTGCTTCATCCAAATGTGTAAAAGATCATAGCCGCACTTAAAAGCCGAGTACTCTACCATTGAGTTAGCAACCCGGATAAAATAGGATCTCTTAGATACGATCAAAATCTAAAAATCGATGAAATTATACCACATTGAATTAGCAAGACATCAAAAGAAAGATTTTCTAATCCATTAAAAACACTCAAATACAAAAATGAACAGATCCGGTTAAATTTCACTAAGGCTAAGGGTAAAAAAAAAAGCAGCCCCAATCACAATGGCAAAATTGTGATTTTTTTGGCAATTTAAAGAAGTAAAATAATCTTGTATGTGTATGAGAGTACATGCAAGAGGGGCAACCCTATCATTTGAATGAAGTGTAGACAGAAATACCTAATATGGAGTGACAATAAAGAGACCCATCTATCTACAAATTCTATTTGTTCAATAGACCTTTGTCAATGCAAATACAATGTAATTAGATATAAAAAGGAAATAAAATAGGGACTTTTGTTGGATTGGCACGACATAAATGCAGCAAAAAAAAAATAGGACTAAGAAAGAGGCAAATTGTGTCTAAATAATTAAGGGGTACTAAGGACCCTCTCCTACTTTTTTATTCATTTAGTTCTTCAATTAACTCAAAGTTCTTTCTTTATCTTTAAAGAATTCTGCCTTCCTTAAAATATCATAAACTGTTCTTGTAGGTTGAGCACCCTTTTCAAGGAAATAGAGAATAGCTGGAACATTTAAACAAGTTTGATTCTTTATCGGATCATAAAAACCTACTTTTCGAAGATCTCTTCCTTCTCTTCGAGATCGAACATCAATTGCAACGATTCGATAGATAGCTTATTGGGATAGATGTAGATAAACAACCCCCCCCTAGAAACGTATAGGAGGTTTTCTCCTCATACGGCTCGAGAAAATGATTCGAATTTCTGTCTATAATGCAATCTGTCTATAATGCAAATAGATAGAAATTCGATTATGACTTGCATTAATTTCCTTAAAGAAAAGAAAAAACAAATTTCATTTATACTCATGACTCAAGTTGGCTAATTTTTACTGACAAACTTCAAAAGAAAAACCCTTCGAAATTTTTTGAGTCGTCTCTAAACTCTTTTCTTTATCTCATCTCGAACAAATTGACTTTTATTCCTTATTCAGATCTAATTCTATTGTTGAGACGGTTGAAAATCGTGTTTACTTGTTCCGGAATCCTTTATCTTTGATTTGTGAAATCCTTGGGTTTAGACATTACTTCGGGAACTCCTATTCTTTTTTCTTTCAAAAGAGTAGCAACATACCCTTTCTTTTTTCTTATTTCCTTCGATAAAGCATTTCACTCTTCTATAGAAATCAAATATGAACAATTGATTCAGATAGACTTTTCATCAAAAAAGTTTTTCCAATCTTCCAAAATTAGACTTTTTCTTATTTTAACCTTTTGATTTCTATATTAAGGATAGACTGACAAAGTTGGCCTAATTTATTAGTTTTCACTAACCCTAGATTCTTTCCCTTGATCAAAAAGAAATTCTGTCCTCTCGAGCTCCATCGTGTACTATTTACTTTACTTACAAACAACCCAGCGAAAATTCGGTTCGGGACGAATAGAACAGACTATGTCGAGCCAAGAGCATTTTCATTACTATGGAAAATGATGGATAGGCAAATCCACAATCGATCATGTCCTTCAAGTCGCACGTTGCTTTCTACCACATCGTTTTAAACGAAGTTTTACCATAACATTCCTCTAATTTCATTGCAAAATGGTATCGAGAATTGATCCAATATGGATGGAATCATGAATAGTCATTGCTTTTGTATACTAATTCAAACCTGCTATCTATGGAGAAAATTGGATAAAAGAAATAAGTATTTATCGGGGAACACTCTGCAAAGATACAATTTATTTAAACCCATATTCTATCATATGAATGAAACATAGTTCGAAAAAGAGGAATAAAATAGTTTACTTAAGACTTATTTATTATTATTATTGAATTTCCATTTTCAACAGAGAACTCAAGATGATTAATCCTGAAATGAGAAGGATCCACTCTTTCCCAACAAATAAACTATCAACCTCAAAAAAAGTGGAATTAATTTAATGAATTAATCTATTTTTCTGTAACAAAAACAATTAACTATATAAACAAATAAGCTATGCCAATGAAAAGATTGGTCGTTTTTGAGTAGTTCTAAAATTCTCATACTTCTTCGACTCGAATAACAAAAGAAAGAACTCAAAATAAAAAATAAGAAAAGTACGATTTTTTCGAATCCATTCTATCCAACGAACAGTTCTTACCTTAACCTTACCGAAATGGATCATTCTGGATATTTAAAGAATCACAGATCGAGATCGTTTTCGCTTAACCAAAGAAAAGAAGGACGCTTCTTTTTTACTAATAATACAAGAAAACAAATAATACAACAAAAATCTATCTCTATCATAAAGGGATAGGTCTCATTTTCTATACAGTGTTTTACCTCATTAATTTTTTTTTTTTTTACTTACTTTAGTTCTTTAGTTTTGGGAAAATAAATAGGGGGTACTTCTTTTCTTTCATATTGGGTGTCAAATGGATCCTGTAAGAATTCCCACTTCATAGATACGGGGTATAAAGTTTATCCAAAAAGTTCCAATTTCAAAACACATATTCAAAACACATATGAGTAATGAGTAGTAGGGGCATATCCTGAATGTGCCTGATAGACAAAAATTTTTCATGAAAATAAAGATATTAAATTTGACTGGACTTGACACTTTATTTTTTGTTTTCTGAGAAAGAAAAAAATGCTTAGAAATGCATCTAATCTACGAGTTCATAAGAGATAATTATTCTCTTTAATAAACTTTTGTGTCGTGCAGGGCACAATACGATTCTATCTTTCGCTTCATCAGAAAAAATCTGGGACGAAAGGATTCGAACCTCCGAGTAACGGGACCAAAAACCCGCTGCCTTACCACTTGGCCACGCCCCATGTCATTTCGTTTTATGAAACACTAATAAACACTATTATTTTTATATATTATTCGTCAATCCCACTTCAATTACCTAAAAAATGAGGGATATTTTCTTGCTAGGATTCTAGACATGCAGATAATATAGAATCCAAAAAATGCATTGATCATTACATGGAATTCTATTAAGATATTATATGAAAGTCGAATTTCTTCCATTCTCATTTGAGAATGCGAATACAAGGAGGTATTTTGTGTTTGGGAAAGTCCGAAGAAAAAAGGATTTGGAATCTACCTTTTCTTTTGCTTTTTCCCTTATAAAAATAACTCAATCAAAATCCAATTATCTACTCTACAAGAATGAAATGCTTGTTATGCCTAATATACTTAGTTTAACCCTGTATCTGTTTTAATTCTGTTCTTTGTCCGACTAGCTTTTTCTTCGCCAAATTACCCGAAGCTTATGCCATTTTCAACCCAATCGTGGATGTTATGCCTGTCATACCTGTACTCTTTTTTCTATTAGCGTTTGTTTGGCAAGCTGCTGTAAGGTTTTCGATGAAATCTTTACTATTCTGCCTGCCAAATTGAATGATGTATTCATTCAAAAAAAAAAAAAAAAAATGGATAAGAGCCGAGAAGTCTTATATTATGAACCTTCGATTCTAAAATGAAAATTCTTCTACATTGAATGTATAGCTGCAGCAATAAATTTTTATCAGCCTTTCTACCCCCCTGCGCCTACGTTGAACAGGTACCTTTAGGTACCCACACAATACCTAAACTAATTTTTGATATTGATAAGAGTGCTTATTATAAAGCAATTCTTGCAATTTTTTTAAGAATTGATTTTTGCATTTTAGGTGTCAAAATAAAGAAAACCCATCCTAGTGGATCCGTGTGGTAAGGAAAAATGGGTAATCTATTCCTTAACAAAAAAAATTTTGGAGATTATGTAATGCTTACTCTCAAACTTTTTGTTTATACAGTAGTGATATTCTTTGTTTCCCTCTTTATCTTTGGATTCTTATCTAATGACCCAGGACGTAATCCTGGGCGTGAGGAGTAAAAATCAAAAATTTTTTGGAATTTTTTCTTATAAATTTAAATTGGATTTATTTCGTACATTTATTTATGAGAAAATCCGGGGGTCAGAATTCCTTACAATTCGAAAGTCCCAAATGATCCGAGGGGGCGGAAAGAGAGGGATTCGAACCCTCGGTACAAAAAAATTGTACAACGGATTAGCAATCCGCCGCTTTAGTCCACTCAGCCATCTCTCCCCGTTCCAAATCGAAAGGTTTTCATGATATGGCAGAGGCAAGAAATAACGATTGTCAAAAATCCTTCCTTTTTCTTTCATTTCAAAAGTGCATAAAAATTATATTGCCAATTCCATTTTAATTATATTCTTTTTTCTTAATGTTAATAAAAAAAAAGAAGAAAATTCTGGTTTTTTCTTTCCAAAATTCGATATAGGCTGAAAGACAATCAGATCTTTTTTCTCTTCAGCGGGCAGTTCCATATAGAATTTGTTAGAATAAAACAAGCGGGTTAAAAAAAAAAACTCTTTTTTTTTATTTATCCACAAAGCAAAAAAGGTTCTTATCAAACCCACAATAAAATGGGAAAGAAAGATAAAGTAAGTAGACCTGACCCCTTGAATAATGCCTCTATCTGCTATTCTGATATATAAATTCGATGTGGATGAAATGGTGTATAAGCGCATTTTTGTATTTCCTTAGACTTAGATCGCGCAAGGCAAGAATTTTTCGCTATTTACGATTTCATATTCTTGTTACTAGACGTTCTATAGGAATAAGAAGAATCGCAACTCTTTTCCGTTACACCTATAAATAAAGGGTTTCAAAAGTCAATTTTTCTTTTCAATATCTTTCTTTTTTTTTTCAGAATTCCATTTTTGTTCTTCCACCCATGCAATAGAGAGCGAATGAGAAAAGAGGGGTTTTCCCTTAAAAAATGGGCTTTGAAATAGAAATCATGGAATAATGCTGAATTCAAATGTTTATTTCTTTATTTCTTTCTATAGTATAAGAAAAATGATTAAATGAAATTTGTGGGATTTAGCACGACCTGGGTTGTGACCCCATAGATAAAAATGCAAAATTTCTATCTTCGAGAGACTGAAAAAGGGCATTGAACGAGAAAGAAATCGTCCACAGATAATCAAACTATCGTATGCCCTGGAAGTAATATGAGGTGCTCGAAAATGGTTGAAGTAATTGAATAGGAGGATCACTATGACTATAGCCGTTGGTAGAGTTACTAAAGAAGAAAACGATCTATTTGATATTATGGACGACTGGTTACGAAGGGACCGTTTCGTTTTTGTAGGATGGTCCGGCTTATTGCTCTTTCCTTGTGCTTATTTCGCTTTAGGGGGTTGGTTTACAGGGACTACTTTTGTAACTTCTTGGTATACCCATGGATTGGCTAGTTCCTATTTGGAAGGTTGCAATTTCTTAACCGCGGCGGTTTCCACACCTGCCAATAGTTTAGCACACTCTTTGTTGCTACTATGGGGACCGGAAGCACAGGGAGATTTTACTCGTTGGTGTCAATTAGGTGGTCTTTGGACTTTTTGTCGCTCTCCATGGAGCTTTTGCACTAATAGGTTTCATGCTACGTCAATTTGAACTTGCTCGGTCTGTTCAATTGCGGCCTTATAATGCAATTTCATTCTCTGGTCCAATCGCTGTTTTTGTTTCCGTATTCCTTATTTATCACTGGGACAATCTGGTTGGTTCTTTGCCGCGAGTTTTGGCGTAGCAGCTATATTTCGGTTCATCCTTTTCTTCCAAGGATTTCATAATTGGACGTTGAACCCATTTCATATGATGGGAGTTGCCGGAGTATTAGGCGCAGCTCTGCTATGCGCTATCCACGGGGCTACCGTAGAAAACACTCTATTCGAGATGGCGATGGTGCAAATACCTTCCGTGCTTTTAACCCAACTCAAGCTGAAGAAACTTATTCAATGGTCACTGCTAACCGCTTTTGGTCCCAAATCTTTGGTGTTGCTTTTTCCAATAAACGTTGGTTACATTTCTTTATGCTATTTGTACCCGTCACCGGTTTATGGATGAGTGCTATTGGCGTAGTTGGTCTGGCTCTGAACCTACGTGCCTATGACTTCGTTTCCCCAGGAAATCCGTGCAGCGGAAGATCCTGAATTTGAGACTTTCTACACCAAAAATATTCTTTTAAACGAGGGTATTCGTGCGTGGATGGCAGCTCAGGATCAGCCTCATGAAAATCTTATATTCCCTGAGGAGGTTCTACCACGTGGAAACGCTCTTTAATGGAACTTTCGTTTTAGCTGGTCGTGACCAAGAAACCACCGCTTTGCTTGGTGGGCTGGAATGCCAGACTTATCAATTTGTCCGGTAAACTACTTGGAGCTCATGTAGCCCATGCCGGATTAATCGTATTCTGGGCCGGAGCAATGAACCTATTTGAAGTGGCCCATTTCGTACCAGAAAAGCCCATGTATGAACAAGGGTTGATTTTACTTCCGCACTTAGCTACTCTAGGTTTGGGGAGTAGGGCCGGGGGGAGAAGTTCTAGATACTTTTCCTTACTTTGTATCCGGAGTACTTCACTTAATTTCCTCCGCAGTCTTAGGCTTCGGTGGCATTTATCACGCGCTTCTGGGACCCCGAGACTCTTGAAGAATCTTTTCCATTCTTTGGTTATGTATGGAAAGATAGAAATAAAATGACTACAATTTTGGGTATTCACTTAATTTTGTTAGGTCTAGGTGCTTTTCTTCTAGTACTCAAGGCTCTTTATTTGGCGGCGTATATGATACCTGGGCCCCCGGGGGGGGGGATGTAAGAAAAATTACCAATTTGACCCTTAGCCCCGGTGTTATATTTGGTTATTTACTAAAATCCCCCCTTTTGGGGGAGAAGGATGGATTGTTAGTGTGGATGATTTAGAAGATATAATTGGGGGGACATGTATGGTTGGGTTCCATTTGTGTACTTGGCGGAATTTGGCATATCTTAACCAAACCCTTTGCATGGGCTCGCCGTGCATTTGTATGGTCTGGCGAAGCTTACTTGTCTTATAGTTTAGGTGCTTTATCTGTTTTTGGTTTTATCGCTTGTTGTTTTGTCTGGTTCAATAATACGGCTTATCCAAGTGAGTTTTACGGGCCCACTGGACCAGAAGCTTCTCAAGCTCAAGCATTTACTTTTCTAGTTAGAGACCAGCGTCTTGGAGCTAATGTAGGGTCTGCCCAAGGACCGACGGGTTAGGTAAATATCTAATGCGTTCCCCAACGGGAGAGGTTATTTTTGGAGGGGAAACTATGCGTTTTTGGGACCTTCGTGCTCCGTGGTTAGAACCTCTAAGGGGCCCCAACGGTTTGGACTTGAGTAGGTTGAAAAAAGACATCCAACCTTGGCAAGAACGACGTTCAGCAGAATATATGACCCATGCTCCTTTAGGCTCTTTAAATTCCGTGGGTGGCGTAGCTACCGAGATCAATGCTGTTAATTATGTCTCCCTAGAAGTTGGTTAGCGACCTCCCATTTTGTTCTAGGATTCTTCTTTTTTGTGGGCCATTTGTGGCATGCAGGAAGAGCCCGAGCTGCTGCAGCAGGCTTTGAAAAGGGAATTGATCGCGATTTGGAACCTGTTCTTTACATGACCCCTCTTAACTAAGATTTTTTATTTATACCTGTTCTAGTTTTTTTCTGTTCTGGCTCGGTTATTCCATCTAGCCGAGCCATCTCATGCTTTTTTATGAAAGAATGATATAAGGGGGGCTGCACAAAGAAAAACATAGATAGAAAGAAGCAAATGTATTCAATATACAAAAGGAGAGAGAGGGATTCGAACCCTCGATAGTTCCTAGAACTATACCGGTTTTCAAGACCGGAGCTATCAACCACTCAGCCCATCTCTCCACAGCCCAATCCCTATTTTATTCCTACAAATAGAACATAGCTATATGAAATGATCTACTAACTCATCTCAGATGCAAGTCCACTTTCAATATATCTCTGTATAAAGCGGTAAGGAAAAAGTTTTAATAAAAAAGAAGAATCAATGGATTCATGATTAAACCCCTCCTACTTCTTGTATTTTCATACAATTTTGATTAAGTGAGGGATCAAATAGAAATATGTAGTCAACTTTATTTGAAGGTAGTTTGGAGGATTATAAATATGAATATTGCTTTCCAATTAGCTGTTTTTGCATTAATTGCGACTTCCTCAGTTTTAGTAATTAGTGTACCCCTTGTATTTGCTTCTCCTGATGGTTGGTCAAATAATAAAAACGTTGTATTTCCGGTACATCATTATGGAATGGATTAGTCTTTCTGGTAGCTATTCTGAATTCTCTTATTTCTTGAATTTGTTTAGTATTTAGTAACCCGATACAAAATAAATAAAAAGAAAGGCCCTTTTTCGAAAAAATTAGGATTTTTATACACATTAAAATGCTATTTTCGTTCCGAATTATTACCCTCTTCTCTTTCATTATTATGAAATTCTATTGCCATTAGAATATTGATTGATAGACAGTTAATAAAAAGAAAACTCTAATAGAAAATGAAACGGTCGACCCAGACATAGACGGTCGACCCAGACATAGACGGTCGACCCAGGTGGATATACCCTATAAAATATAGGACGTAGCAAGCGTAGTTCAATGTAGCGAGCGTAGTTCAGTGGTAAAACATCTCCTTGCCAAGGAGAAGATACGGGTTCGATTCCCGTCGCTCGCCAGCTTAATTAGTAAGGTGCTATGATAAAAAATTCAGTCTAGTTGACTACTTAACTACTTAATATTATAGTTTATATTTAATATTATAGTTTATATTATAGTAAATTATATATATTTATTTTTAATATAGTAAATTATTATAGTAAATGACTACTTAACTACTTCTATTAATTTACTATTTAATATTAAATGAATATTAAATTAAGTAGTTGTTAGTCTAGTACTGTACCCCTTCCTATCTTATCCTTCCTTTGCACCCGACTCAAAAAAAAGAGTGCTTCGAGTGTGCAAATCCAACTTTCTAAGAAAGTTCCCTAAACCGGGGATTCGCCGAGACAAACAAGAGACAAACGGTTTTGAAAGGGGGATAGGCTATGCTTTTCTTTCATTTTTTTTTTTTTTTTTCTGCCTGCTAAATAAAAAAAAAGGGTTGGTATATAGCCTCTCTATCATATATATACAAATAGAATAGTCCATTATACGGACTGCTAAGTGCGGAGACGGGAATCGAACCCGTGAGCCTCAAGGTTATGAGCCTCGGAGCTACCAAACTGCTCTACTCCGCTCTGTAGGGGCCGAAAACTGGTGGACGAAAGAAAAAGGTGGAATACAAGTCTCTACCATGTCTAGACAAACAAATGGAATAGTCCTTTTTATACAGAATGGAGCGGGTAGCGGGAATCGAACCCGCATCGTTAGCTTGGAAGGCTAGGGGTTATAGTCGACGTTGGTTGATTATTTTTGAACGTCCTCTAATTCAAAACCGAACATGAAATTTTGATTTCATTCGGCTCCTTTATGGATATTCTCACCACTTAACATCTATGTCAGGCTTTTCTGTCTGAATGGGAACCAAAAGCCTCTCCGCTTTCTAGATGATCCCTATAGAATAGGAGAGTAGAAATTCTCCTAAATATCTATCTAATCTACTTACTTCGTTCCCTAATTTCATTCAAGAGATCCTGAGGAAAAGAGTTGGTTTCCACCGAGCTGAAACAATATAAGTATACTGATGGTTTCTAGTAAACCAAAACCATCGTTTTTTAGCTATTGGGCTTCCATTTCCTACAAAACAAAAGAAGATTTAGTTACGATTGGAAATAACCTTTTTTGTATCTTCATCCATAGATCCTTTACTCATATTTATTCAATCGAATACTTATCGGAATACTTAATCCAATGCAAAATTATGCTTCGCGACTACGTACTCATAATCGAATTTGTATTTTAGATGCAAATTCAATTAGTCTTTGGATACTAATCGGGAGAATGTATATTCTTCCTCAATATGCTATTGAGAGGAAAAGGATTAAATCCTTTATAAGAACTAAAGTTTCATCGGGAATATGAATATAAAAAAACTTAAGGATGCCTTAAGTATATCATTTCAAATTCAGTTATTAATAGAACGAATCACACTTTTACCACTAAACTATACCCGCTACATGTAGATTATGATACCAATGCTACCCTTTGTCAAGGGGTAGCCATTCGAGAAGGAGGCTAATTCACCTTATCGAATCAAAGGAGAAAGTTCATGGCGGTGGGCGGTTGGTACTTCAATCGCGGGACCTTTACTTAGGATTTAGATAGCCCCTCTCTAGTCCTGTAAAATACATCTCTTCTTACCATACCAATAGCGTATGAACCAATGTATGCATTTCGATTAGGATCTATTCTACGGTTATGACTACAAGGATCATTATTTGTGAGGACGTAAATGTGCCAGACTGTTGTATAGGAATCGTTTAATTATTCCTACAATATATACTAAGAGATATAAAAGGCAGTAACAGTCCCCATAAATCCCTTTCTTCCTTTTCTTTTTGTTCAGAATGAACAAAGAAATTGCGAAAGATGTTTTCTTCCTCCACGTATCATGAAGTGCGAGCCATAGGGAAGGAGTGAGATGACTTTCCAAAATTTTTCATAGACTTCGTCTATCGCTTGAGAGAAGCAACAAAGAGTATTAACTTAAAAAGAAAAGCAGATACGAATCGCTGGTTAGTCGATCCTCTCCATTTCCTAATTTCCTCTCTTCTTTTTCCGCTCAATTCTAGTTTATTAGATTCTTGTTTAAAAGAATCAAAGAAGATTGAATAGAACTAAGAACTCCATAAAAAAGAGCATAGAGAACCATTACCAAACGTTCCTCCTAAGAATCATATTGGGTATCTATCCCCTTCCTTTTAACCCTAGGATCGAAAATCTAGAATCCTCTCCTTTTCCTAGTGTTCGGGAAACGGAAAACCCTGAACCTGGAGGAGTTAGGTATGTAGGATATGCTTTTTATTTTTTGTTGGGGCAGGCAGTAGTATAATTTTGATACTCTGCAGTATAAATTCGACTCCCAACCCTTTTTTTTAGAATAAAATTGTTGATAAAACTCCAACATAGTTTGTTCCAAATCCACTATAATCCTTGTAGAATAGTCAAGTACCCCCATTTCCAAGGGGTACCTGTTGAAAATCGTTTCAACAAATCCGTCCAAAACTTTTTAAGAAAAAATGAAAAAGTTTTGAACTCGAAAAGTTTTTCCAAAAGATGCCTGCTAAAAATTGTTTCAATCTCTCACCAAACAGATAAGAAGTATATCACTGAAAATTACTATCCAGCCATAGGGGTTATGAAGAGCGCAAATTCCTTTATACCCCACCCAATTAGAATTAGGGGAAATAAAACATAAATGGAGAAAGTTCTCATCATAAGATCAGCCAATAGAAGAAAAAAAGTCCCTAATTCTGCAGAACATTCTGAGCACGTGAAAAGTGAATAGCCTAAAGATAAAAAAAAAGTTTATCATTTTTTTAACAGCAGTTCTTATTGCCCCTTTGGCCTTTTTGGCCCATTGTTGTATCCGATTCAACAATTGATACATATTTGTTCTCTTCTTAACAAAAAAAATGGAACTTCCGGACTTTGGTTTGGTGGAGTCGTACGAGATCGTGTTTTACATACCTATGGAACTTAGCCTCTTCAAGTGTATCCGATATATATAATAATTTTTGGGTGTGTCAATTCTCTGTTCATAGTATTTTAATATACATGATATGTATATGTATTTATTTATATAATAATAAATACCTATACTTTGTGCAAGTGATAAGAGATAATATGAAGATTTTCTTATTTTTCTTAATTTTTCCTCAAGATTTTAAACCTCGCCATAAATAAACTTCGATATCTCGATCTCGATATATAGAAATGAAAATCTCTACATATCTCTATATATACATATATTATGTACATTAATATATACATGTAATATGTACATTATGCAGTAGACCCATAATGGTAAATGAAAGTGCTAATTATTGAATAAAAAGCCCTTTTAACTCAGTGGTAGAGTAA
The DNA here is from genome assembly GCA_024699665.1 of Ostrea denselamellosa. Lineage (NCBI taxonomy): Eukaryota > Metazoa > Mollusca > Bivalvia > Ostreida > Ostreidae > Ostrea > Ostrea denselamellosa. Next base: position 154,852 of record JAMZEH010000107.1, read on the forward strand.
TGCCAATGGTAAGGCATAAGTCATTCGGTTCAAATCCGATAAAGGGCTTTTCGCTTAGTGGTAGAATAATGCCTTGGTAAGACAGAAGTCATCGGTTCGAATCCGATAAAGTACTTTTCTACTAAATTCATTCATTTCTTTTTTGAAAATGTCTCCATTTTTTTTTTTTTTGCAATTTTATGACTTAGTTTAGTGCGAGATGCCCACATTTTGGTCTGAACACTAAAACGAAGCACAGAGTTAAAATTACAAAAAAAAATGAAATTGGACTCTTTTTCCTGTTATAGCAATCAAATACCTGTACTGAACTAATTTAGATTCCTTTTTATTAGTCTATTCGTATTCTATACCCTTTAAAAACGAATTTCCTTAACCTTAAAAAGCTTAAAAAGTAGGGGATGCTCCGTGAATTAACCTAACCATCAACTAAAAAAAATCCTATGAAAGCATAACAGAAAAGTAGTAAAGGACTCTTTTCTTTGATCTAGTTTCGAAGAGTATATTGACAATTCCAAAAAACTGCTCATACTATCATTATAGTATAATGACGAGTGGTTGTATATGGTGCTATCGTCTAGTGATGCCCCCATCGTCCTAGTGGATTCAGGACATCACTCTTTCAAGGAGGCGCGGGGATTCGACTTCCCCTGGGGGTAGGGAGTATTATAAAAAGAGGTTAATCATAGATTATCAAAAAGCCTAGAAAAAATTCTTCCTGGGTCGATGCCCCGAGCGGTTAATGGGGACGGACTGTAAATTCGTTGACGATATGTCTACGCTGGTTTCAAATCCAGCTCGGCCCAAAAATTTAGGGGCTTCGTGAATATGAACTAAATCTATTTTTTTTATGGAAGAAAAAAGATTGTATTATCTATAGAAATAAAGGATAAAGAGAAACGGGGAAATTGATTTCTAATCCGTATCTCTCTGATTCTTTGCTTACAAAGAAAAGACAAAGAAAAGAGCTTTTCTTATGGAAAAGCGATTATCGTTTATTTTTAGGGATAAAAAAATCGCAACATACTAGTTATGCCACTCTCACTATACCCGCATAGGATATGCGGGTATGTAGTATATGATTCGTCTATTTCTTAGAGCACGACAGACGATCCGAATCTTCTATTTAAGAATAGGCATGCCATACACCCCCGCAGGGAATTGTAGGTTCAATTGGTCCAGAGCACCGGCCCTGTCAAGGCGAAGGCTGCGGGTTCGAGCCCCGTCAGTCCCGAACTAGGGTTCAATGATGTGACAAATTCATCTTTTCTTTTTCATGAAATTTTTGATGAAAAAAGTGGGGGGGGGGGGACAGGAGGCAAGATCATATATCTATGGGGGCACCCTTACTTCACTTTTATTTTTTTGCATTTCTCAGTAAAAAGAGAGCAGTGCAGTATAGAATTTTTTTTTGCACTACTTCCGGTTGATAAGGAAAGGGCATACATATCATACGTGGATTAGTATAATTTAGGATACTACTCATTTTTATGATGATACCACCCTCATCTTAACTTCCTATTCGACTCTTATGAAATCGAGTACCGGTATTTTACCGGAATCCATACATAAACCGTATTCGTTTATTGTTAGAGAATGAATTTCATCTAATTAGTTACTTTTTGGGGGTTTAAACCGCACCCCTTCCATTTTCTAGTTTCCAACTTTGTTTGTGTATATAATTGGAAAGGAATCCTCCTCATTCTCACTCCATTTGCCGACACCTTTTTTTATGGATTTGCTCTCATCTTTAGACCCCCAAAAAGCGTATATGGATAGTAACCTAATAAAATAAAAACCAAGCAAACGCTCTTTTTCCTAAATTAAATATGGGGATTCCTTTTTATTTAAGATCCTCTTTCTCCATCTCATTTCTACTTCTACTGCTTATTGGGGATGTCTATGTGACCCATA
>JAMZEH010000108.1:0-26466 GCA_024699665.1 Ostrea denselamellosa
ACGTTATCTTTCACGGTGAAGGGCTGTAAAATTTAGGCGTTTACTCCGCGATTATGGCCTTTGAGCAGGGAGAGACCTCTATCGTGTCAAACCTGCTGTGTCACTGGGCTTAATTTTTTCGGTCTCATCCGGATGACTGCTCCATTTCGTCGCCTATTAGGACAAGCAAGGAATACTGAGGACTTATTCTAACCCGGATCCTCACGGGGCTGGTTGTTTGGAATTTAACGTCACTTCGAGAATCTTTCATTCATACTAATAATAGAGACATAACCAAGGTTTGTTAAATTGCCCGATCTTTTGCCGCTCACGGGGTATTTAGAAGCAAGGGCTCTTATGCTAATTTGACGCCTACCGTGACATATGACGATTGGCCACTTTCATGTCTTATGCCGATAGCTTGGCAAAGAATCAGTTTCTGCTTTATTTCACGACTCAGTAGGATTGCGGCATGGGGCGGTCACATACCTTAAAACTTGTAAAGTTCTATAAGAGACTGTACTATTATATTTAATGTATGTAATCCTTATGCGAGGGTCATTAATATATATTTGTGGAATATGATTAATGATTCTATCATATTCTGTTTGTCTGTCTGTCTGTCTGTCTGTCAACTGTATATTCCTTGTGTGAGGGTCAGTTCTAAAATGTCATGAGGTTGCTTGTCTGTTTGGCCACACCTAAGATATAGGACTTTGATATTTAACTTTTGAAGAATTTAAAACTACCAGTACAATGTATTCATATTCAATTACTATTACAAAGTAGATAGCAATATTTGGAAATTTTAATGCATTCCCCTCCAGTCTATAGTAAATATCAAACTGAACATTCTTATTATTTCTAAAAAAAATTCTCTTTCTCTCTCTCTCTCTCTCTCTCTCTCTCTCTTATATTTATATATATATATATATATATATATATATATATATATATATATAAACATATTTGTTGAGGTTTTATTCATGCATAATATAAAGGAAGCCACAACAATCGAAGTTCCAATATTTCTTGAAAATGTTTCGTTTATCCTTTTCATATTGAATGAAAATTAAACATAAATTCCTTTTATAACATGACAAAAACCTCCATCTTCTGCATTGTATGCAAATTATGAACAGTGCGAGGGCTGTTCCATATGTAATGTATATTGTACCACTGCACGATAACGCTGTACTCGAGGATAATGATACTCGTGAATAGCTCTATTCAATACCTTTCCAACGGTATAAACATCAGCCTTCTGCTCCACATAGTTATAAACTTATAGTCATTTCAATAAAGTCAGTTGTTGACCACTGCTGTAAAAATGGTTGGGAAATGGGTTGAGAATATTGAAGAAATTAGAACTTATATAAAAGTTCGCAGATTTTTACTGAATTGAGGGAAGTTTATGGTTCTGATAAGGTATCTTATGAGACAGTTCGCAGGTGGAGAAAGAAATTTCTGATTGGCACAGAGTCCGTCAACTTGCAGCAAAATTTAGCCGACATGTGACTGTAACAGGCAAGGCAAATGTCTCAAAGGTACACGATACGTGATATCGCCAAAGCTGTTAGCATATAGTCATCGCCGGTGCATTTCATTTTGAAGTATGGAAGATTTCAGCCAGATGGATACCGCATATATTGAAAGATGAGCAAACACGGGTAGGAGTACAAACCGCTAAGCAATTGCTCTAAATGTTTCCCAAATCCAATCAAAGACAATTTGCAAACATTGCTACTGGTGATGAAACATGAGTTCACTATTTCGAACCAGTAAGAAAAGTTGGAAACAAAATATGGCTAACTAAACGTGGTAGAAGGCCTGTAGTTGCCAAAAAAACCATAAGCACAAAGAAGGTTCTTTATTGCATTTTCTTCTCATGTGATGGTATAACTGTACAAATTCCGGTGCCGAAGGGCAAAAGAATTATAAGTCGATATTACCGAGATGTTATACAAAAAAAGCTCAAGAAATATTATCATTAACGACGTTCTGTGTCAGGATTTAGGCATGTTCGTCTAATTTATGATAATGCTCCATAACATACATCTGAGCTTGTGAAGCACGATCTGAAGTCGGAAAAGGTTACCGTCTTGCCACACCCACCATACTCTCCAGATCTAGCCATGCGACTTTTTCCTTTTTCCAAAACTTAAAAAGTTCTTATCTGGTCGTCGTTACAAATCCCGACAAGCCCTTGGTTCAGTCATCAGTCAGTGCCTCAGAGGTGCACCTAAATTGGCGTACCGTAATGCATTTCAGAAAAGATTCAGAGATTGAAATTATGTATTTCAAACCGCGGAGAATACTTTAAAGGAATGTAATGTCCATTTCTAAATTTTAGTGGAATGCGTTTGAGATATCGTACAATACACATTATATATCGAACAACCCTCGTAAATGTTATGCATGTTTACCTGTAATTCTTGCTTCCGTGTCAAAGAAGTTGAGCCGTTCTTGAATTTCATCATTAATCTGTGTACTTCTATGTAGAGAATGGGAAGACACTCTAATGATTGATTCTATGTGACTGATATCTGCGTACGTTTGCTACAAGATGATAAAAGATTACAGTTTTGTAATATATGCCTGATCAAACATATATTTTGTAAGTAACCTTTTAAGATCAACGTTACTAGAAGGTACATTATAAACGTACTATATATATATATATATATATATATATATATATATATATATATATATATAGAGAGAGAGAGAGAGAGAGAGAGAGAGAGCAATCCCTTAATAAGAAAGATATTTTACATGACAAACGGGAAGATTTCAATTTCTCCATCGTCAACTTCCCTTATTTATGTGGCAATATTCCATCATCACCTGCATATGGTGTTTACATCTCCCAACTGAGAGCTTGTTCTGCTTATGATCAGTTTTTAAATCAAGGCGGGCTACTGACAAAAAAGGTGATGTTACAGAGGTTTGTACAGTTTTCTAAGGTCATCATTTCGAAAATGATATGGTCGTTATAACGATCTAGTTTGCCATTACAACTTTCCATTATGTCAAATTCTGCCTGATGTGTTTCATACCAATTGTTAGACCGCTGATTCTGACTACGGATTGCTCCGTTTACCTGATCGGAATATAGGGCTCACGGCGGGTGTGACCGGTCGACAAGGGATGTTTACTCCTTCTAGGCACCTGATCCCACCTCTGGTATAACCAGGGGTCCGTGTTTGCCAGTCTCTATGATATGTATAGGAATTACGAGATTAAATACTGTTAGTTATCTTAGCCTTTTCATACAGAAGTACATCGAATGAAATGTTTATTTTGGAGTAGGCAATTTCGGTGATAAATACCGATTATCCATGGACATCTCTCTCTCTCTCTCTCTCTCTCTCTCTCTCTCTCTCTCTCTCTCTCCTTACCTCATTTGCATATAATGCATTCATGTCACTATTCCTGTTCAAATTGATATATGTTGCTCTGTCAGATAGGGGATTTAACGACCGTGACAATCTTAGATTGAACTGTGCGGATGGTGAAGCAGACAAACTGTAATCACTGTTAGTCGATGCAGATGACCTAGTGCTGTCACTCTGACTATTGCTCTTGATACTGTTAGTCGACTCTTGAATTTTTTGGCCTTTAAGTGATAAGAACGGTAGAGAGTAACATTTGTGGAACTCGTTTCCCTTTTTCAATAGTAAAGTTACCTCAAGAAGTAAAAACGTGGATATTTTGATAACTTCTTTGCACTTTTGCTTTGCCCAGTCCAGTTTTGCAGCTACTGATCCATGGTATTCTCCTTTTTTTTTCATGTCTTTTCCTATTTTTTTCACTTCCTGAAAATGCAGTTTTATTGTGGATAGCTCATTTTCGATACGTCCTTCTAACTGTTGAATTTTAGTGTTAGAAACTGTTGCTTGTCTCGACAGTGATTCTAAATTATGTTGGGAACAACTGTCTTCACATGCTGGGAGTTTACAATCCAAACACCAGTTGTTTATTATTTCATCATCATGGTGCTCACACATCGACACTGAATTAATATTTATGTCGTCTTGCCTTTCCTCTCCTATCATTTTGCTGACTTCATAAACTGTATGCCGTTTGGTTTTAGGATTCGTATTATGAAATTGATTACAACTTAGACACATTTTCATATTACATTTCTCACAGTAACTTTCTGCATTTTTTTCCTCATGTTGATACAAAGAACATTTCCGATTTGTCAGCAAAAGATGTATGATATCCAGGCGTGTTACCTGCATTGCAAGATCATTTGCAAATCGGTTTTTGGCCAGCCTACTGGAATCAAACAGGAAGGAATCGTTGCACACCGGACATTTTACGATAGGTTGCTGTCGGCGAATACATTTCATATTCATTGTGTGTCCACACTGTAGATACCAAGGGTTTTCATAGGTTTTAAAACAACATGGGCAGTTTGTGTACTCTTTCACATCTTTCTCATAGCTGTTCAAAAAGTTTTTAAATCGGTATATAAAAATTCAAAATTTTCCATTTTTATCATAAGGATATCTCATTAACGTAATTTCTAGAAAACCTTTATTTCCAAATTAAGATATCCTTTAAAATGTGACCTGCACCAAAATTCAGTTTGCAGAAAATCGGTAAAGACCTTAACCAAAGAAAACAGATTTGTGTTGAAAAGTGATTTTGTTTGGGAAAAATGCTATAGCAAGTTTTAACTCGGTGTGTAAAATCTGCCATTTTCTTCTATAGTATATCAAGAAAAGGCTTAGATGGGTTTCTGTGTCTATACAAATATAGAGGTTATAAATACCCTAGAATTTGTTTTCGCGCATGCCCATCACACTTAACTCCGTCCGCCATATTTCTTTAATATATTTGTGTTTTGAGGACCGTGTATACGTTAATATGTTCGTTACATATACTGATATATTGATCTAACCCTCAAAACATGTAAAATTTACATCTACGAAAAATACGTAAATCACTTTTAATATAAAAAATGTATCAATGTGTTTTTCAAAACTTAAAAAAAGGATCGGAACAATGAATAATACTTTAGAGTAAGCGCTATAAAGCTGAAGATAATATATATGTTATGTGTACGTATCTGTTCTGTGAAAATGGCAAAGAAAAAAAAAGATCAAAACTGACAAACAAGTTTTGTTACAGGAGTTTCGAAAGTCTCGTTTGAAGTCATTATCTCGCAAATTCTATCGCTGTTATAACGATCTAATTTACCAATGTCTTTGGGTCAAATGTTTTCTGCTGTTTTTCATATCAATTGTTGGGTCTTTCTTTATATACTGATCTTGGCTACGGATTACTCTGTTTACCATATAAAGATATCGGGCTCAGGCAGGTGTGACCTGTCGACGCGGGATCTTTTCTCCTCCTAGGCACCTGATACCAACTCTGATATGTTTGAGGTCCTCTGGGGTCGGTGTTTGCCCTACTCTTAGTTTTGTATTTTTTGTGTATTCACTATAAGAGTTATGAGATTGATCACTGTTCGTTATCTTCACTCTTCACCTTAGTTTTCGGTCAACTTATCGAAGTCCGCGTACATGCACCTAGATATTCCTAGATATTCTCATAAAATTTCGAAGGAAATATGAACTTTTCAGCAATCTAAAACAATATATCAATGTTAGATTCACTTGCATACTCGCAACACAAACATGAACTCTGACTGGCTAAACGTCAAGGTTCAGCTCAATCAAAATTATGAAATTATGGTTTTCGTTAGAAGGCGATATTGGCAACCGCCATTTACGAAACATAATTTGTTAAGAATTTATGAGAAATATGGCGGATTATAAAGATCGGTAAAGTTAGCTACTAGTAACCAGTTACTAGTAACTAGGTACTTAAAAAGAGAAAAGTTGGCTATTAGTAACCAGCTACTTGAACGAGGAAAAGTTAGCTACTAGTAGCTCAAATAGTAGCCAGCTACTACAAGGTGTAAAGGTTATAATTACCGATAGCCAGGTACAAGACAAAGATGAATGGCTTTTAATATAAATATCTATCAAGTTTAACTAGATGACGAGGGGTCATATGAAATTCCAAACTTTCATGTTCAATTTTCCTAGTTACCTAACCTTTGCAATGCAAAATACAAATAAACTTTTCCAGCGAAGCGTTTCCTTTGAAGATCTTGCGAATTGAATTCTGACCTTCATGAAATTGATATCCCACCCATTTTCAGATATCAATCTCTTAAAAATTTTGATTCGAGTTACTCAAAAATTTAAATCTTAAGGAACTGTGCGATTGTAATAGATATCTGACCAAAATACCACTACACATATGATGAGGAATGATATTAGGTATTTTGATATGTCATGAATTTTCAGATAGCACGCTTAAGGAAATCAACTATTTATACCTTTTGATTTAAGGTACCCTGAAATTCGAAGTTTTTCGTGAATATCTTGAAGAACATTACGTTTGTATTTTAATATCTGAGATATATATACACTACTATACATATGAGGAGGAGGGGCCTCCGTGGCCGAGTGGTTAGAGCATCGGGCTCAAAATCACAAAGCCTCTCACCTCTGTCGGCGCGCGTTCGAATCTCAGCCGCGGCGTTATGTGAGGAAGTTTGCCAGTTTACTTGCGGAAGGTCGGTGGTCTCTTCCCAGGTACATTGTACCTGGGTTCTCTCCCCCACCAATAAAAACTGGACGCCACCAGATAACTGAAAAATTGTTGAGTGTGGCGGAAAGCAATAAATAATCAATCAATCATATGAGGAGGAATGATATTGGGTATCTTGATATGCCATCAATTTTCAGATATCACGCTTAATGAAATCATCTAATTATACCTTTTGATTTAAGGTACGATGAAATTCGAAGTTTTTCGTGAATATCTTGAAGAACTCTGTGTTTGTACTAGATATCTGACTATTTTACCACTATACCTAAGCTGAGGAATGATATTGGGTATCTTGATATGCCAACAATTTTGAGATATCACACTTAAGGAAAGCAAGTAGTTATACATATTCATTTAAAGTTTTTAGTGAATATCTTAAAGAACACTGCATTTATATTAGATATCTGACTAATTTACTGTATACATATCACAAGAAATGATATTGGGTATGTTGATATGCCATAAATTTTCAGATATCACGCTTAAGGAAATCAGCTACTTGTACATGTAACTTTTGATTTAGTATTCCCATAAATTCGACGTTTTTAATGAAAACTATAAAATATTCTGTGTTTGTATTAGATATCTAATTAATTTACCACTATAGATATAAGGAGGAGTGATATTGGATACAATATCAATTTTCAGATATCATGCTTCAGGAAATCGGCTACTTATACCGTTTTTAATTTAAGGTTTTCCGAAACTTGATGTTTTTCGTGAATACCTGAAGGACATCTGTGTTTGTATTGGATATCTGACTAATTTAGCAGTACACATATTACTAGATGTGATATCATGTATCTTGATACCCCATCACTTTGTAGATATAGCGCTCAAGGAGACCAGTTACTGATACCTTTTGAATTAAAGTACCTTGAAAGTTGAAGTTTTTTTTAATATCTTAAGGAGCATTTTGTTTGTATTAGATATCGGACTAATTTACCACCATACAAATGACGAGGATGATATTGATTATCTTAACATACCATCAATTCTCAGATATCGCGCTTCAGGAAATCATCTGCTTATAAATTTAAAGACTACGTTTTAGCTCACCTGAACTTTGATATTCTGCATCACATACTTGATATAGAAATTTCATAACGACTTCATCAATGCTAATGTTAGGACTTCAGGTAGGGGACCCCTTGGACTGTTAATTCACTCTTTGAGTTTCAGTGTGTAAGGGTGATTCCAGGGGTTCGGAACAGTTTTCGAGTCCGTATTGCTACTGTCATGATATAAGGGACAAATTACAGTATCCACTGGTCATAGTAGGGCACCCTAAGGGGTACTACATGAAGACAAGAGGCCTGTGATTCTTGGACGTGTTTAACTCGTTCAAAATTTAAAATTTTTCGTATTTCATAGGCTGTAAACGGTGTGAATGACGAAATTCAGGCAAGCTTCGCTACAATTCCGGATATTACAAAGCTGTAATCTTCAGAACATCGAGTATCCTTTAGTATTTCGTACTTTAACCCAATAGATACATTGTCCCTTCTTTCCATGAAAGAGTTATAATAATTGTTCCCACCCCCTGGAGCTACCTGATGGTACCTCTGCAATAGCACTACCTTGTCCTGATGTTCCGTCTACCTTGTCTTTAAAGATAGCTACAGAGGTAGTCATTCAAACTGTATGGGCTCTCAGATACGAAAATGTAAAAATAAAAAAAAAGCGAGTGAAACAAGAATTCCGTTTATCAAAGACAACTTAGGGCATTTTGTATCTTTGTCCCATGGCATAGTAGAAATAGGGACTTGAAATCTGTCTGGACTCCCTGAACCAACTAGTGTTACCCTTATAGATCAAAAGTGAAAATGGGAATTGACAGCCCAATGGATCCCCTAGATCAGCTGATATTCGTTCTGCATAGTTTTAAAACATTAGAGTCGAAGAGGCCGTCATAAAACTCCTGTATCAAGTTTATGATGCATAATATCAAAGTTCAGGTGAGCTAAACCGTAGTCTTTGATGACACTGACCTACTTTCTTGGTATTCCTCCTCATTTATTATAGAGGAAGTGTTTGTTTTATTATTAGATATTTTCCTTACAGTCCTCTGTCTAAAGATCTTCTTAGTTGGCTTCTTTTTTAGAAGGTAAACTAATCACTCTTCAGGTAGGCTAATCTACATTAAAGGTTTATTTTATACAATATCGAATGGTGAAGTTAACAATGTGTTAATCGTAATCATAAATCCCAAAGACATATACAAGTTTGAGTGTAGGGCAACACGGACCTCCGACAAAGCGAAGGTTGGATCAGGTGCCATGGAGTAGTAAGCATCCTCTGCCGACTGGTCTCACCCGCCGTGAGCCCCTAATCGAAATTAGGTATACGGGATTACCCGTAGTCAAAATTAGTATGAAAAATAACAGTCTAAAAAGGGTGTGAAACAAATCATTCAACATATGTCCCAGAGACACTTTGTAATCGCAAACAAGGTCATTATAGCGACCGTAAAATTTGTGAAATGATGACTTCAAACGAGATTCGTTATAACCCTGTAACATAAATTTTATTGTCAGTAGTTGACCTCGCTTAAAAACATTTTATACGAATGGCATGCTCTCGCGTATCGAATCAACCGAGAGATATACAAACCATAAGCAGGGGAAAGCGGTATATTACTACATAGATATGGAAAGTTGGTGATTGCAAAGTTGAAGTCATCACGCTTGTCGTATGATGAAGTTGTCAGTCTGCCATTAGAGTCAATATCAAGTAAAATATCCAAATGTGAAGCAAACACGCCAGATTCTGTAGTGTTCTTTATATAATTTTAAACGGTTTGGCTGATGATAATATGATCAATTTTGAAATCATTAAAAATTCCACATCATAGCATTTAAATTATTACTTTATATCCAAGATAATGATATTCTGGTTAACTAAATTATCAATGTGCATTTTATTTTCATGTTTAGTGACAATATTTATTGCTGAAAAGGAAATGAAAATTAAATTTGTTGCTAGTTTTATTTGACTTCATCGTTTCAGCAAAGATCATTGATATAAAGTTGATTCATCATTAATGTGTAATATTTCATGTGAGCTACATTTAAGTTGCTCATGTGTGTTATGATTGACATTTTTTTTTAAATGTAAGCATGATTCTAATTCAAATTCCTTTACAATAGGTTTCAAATTCAACATTTCTCTATGAGTACTATCAGTCCTTTGATTATTTTACTTAATGACTGCTGGTCAGAGACTGCTCGCTTCAGTCTGGAGCCATGAATAACAGAAACACGCAGCTCCTTTCGGTATTCACAAAAATTTAAAATCTTTGGGTACCTTCATTCAAAAATCTAAGAACTTGATTTCATATTTCATTTAACGTAATATCTGAAAATTGATGGCAGATTCAGTACCCTATAATACCCCTCGTCATGGTCATAGTCAAACAAATACAAAATCGGACTTCCTCCAGGTTATCAAAAACACTTGAAAATTAAAGGTAATTTCATTTATTATGTATAGTAGTTGATTTTCTTAAGAATAATATCACTGAAATTGCATATAATAGATTCATGCAACTAATTTTATACCTCGTCATATATATCACACTAAACTAGAAAATGATGTTTCCATCAAATTTCGCCCGGAGAAATTAAAGTGTCAACTTTTCGTTAACAGGAATATTAAACAAAATAATAATTATATAAAAGGCATTCATTTTTGGATCACAAAGCACCGACTTGGTATTTCTAGATTGATTGATTGATTGATTGTTTGTTTGTTTTTTCGCCACACTCAACAATTTTTCAGTTATCTGGTGGCGTCCAGTTTTTTGTAGGTGGAGGGGAGAACCCAGATATAATGTACCCGGGAAGAGACCACCGATCTTCCAAAATATTTCTAGAAATATCTTGGATACTCAGTTTTATATATATATATATATATATATATATATATATATATATATATATATATAAGATAGATAGATAGATAGATAGATAGATAGATAGATAAAGAGAGAGAGAGAGAGAGAGAGAGAGAGAGAGAGAGAGAGAGAGAGAGAGCAGTCCAGTTCTCCGGGGTGCAATAAATGTGATATTTGAAACAAATACATGACTCCTTCACGAAAAAACATGACATTGCCAGGCATTTTAATTCAAAATCTAGACCTAGGTTTCTTTTGGCTCTAATAAAATTATTTTTGATTGATTGGAATTCTTTGATTTATTATTCAATTATCCTAAGATTTATTATCATTTCTTTTATCTCAAATCTTAGCTAAGGAAATCTGCAGCATTTTTTTTTTATAATTGTTACAATTTTGGTATTTGATGTGAAATAGAATTTTCAAAGTTGTGAAAGCTATCTCTTATTGTAAATAATATATCTACCGCTAAATAAACCATCATCTCAAGTTATTTTAATCTTCGTGTATTATCTGCCGAGTCCACAATTTATAATTTATTTTTATTATTATTTCTACTTTGATTTGATATCTGCTGGCGTCAAGGAAATTATAAAAGTGGAATATAGCCATGTAGTGCTAACACAATGAATTGTCATTTTTGAACGATGTGGTTTCATAGGGTGTGTGCATACAAATTGAATAACGCGCGTTATAACAACATTGGCAATGACTGGCCGAATCACATTGGGTGTATGAATACAAGAACTACTTGCCTATTCCAGTTGACGTTACATCGAATGTGATCAATGTTACCAATAACAAACAGAAAATAAACCCAAATGCGGGGGTTTGTCAGCAATTCTTCCTTTAACAATTGCACATTTCAATTCACAACACTGAAAAACATGGCCGACTAGAACCGCTTCACAGATTTCCATGCAGTTCCTCCGCGGAATGAGCAATGCCTGTTAAATAAACGAGTTAATATTAATAAACTGAATTATTCAAATTTTCAATTTTACAAGATTTTGATTAAAGTGACATTTATAACTTTCAATGAAAGTTTGTTTCAGAATTGGATCATTAATTATTTTTTTTTCCAACATTGTGCACTGTTTTTTTCTTTGACATCACAGGCTCGTGGCTGTTCTATGAATTGTTACTCGCCCAAATGATATTATGAATTATGACAGAAAGTAAACAATGAACACATTAGCATTATGTTTTTAAAATGTAAAATGTAAATGTAAATATAAGCAATGAACGCGCGTTATTCAATTTGCATGCACACATCGTTGTAATTATGAGACTACATCGTTCAAAAAATGATCATTCATTGCTTAATAGTTTGTCAATACAACCTGTCATTATGTCAAATGTTTCATACTAATTGTTAGACCGTTCTTTATACACTGATTTTGACTACGGATTACTCCGTTTATCTGATCAAGGGCTCACGGTGGGGTGACCGATCAACAGGGGATGCTTACTCCTCATCGTCGCAAATCACGGTTTATTGATCCTACCTCTGGTTTATCCAGCAGGTCTGTATTTGTCCAACTCTTAATTCTGTATTCCTTGTACGAGTTATGAGACCGACCTTTACTTTTTCATTTAGAGTTCTATACCTTTACTCTTTAAAAGTAATTGGAACCAAAGCGATATAATTGCCTGTGCTACTAATTTTGCTTACTAAGGCTATGAAGATATCTTTATTAAAATATGACTTAACAATTTACTCTTCGTCCTGAAGGGATGTACAAAATGCATATCGTCAATGTGCTCTGATCTTAAAATTAACAACAACCAAAAAAGAAAAAGAAAGAAAAGAAAAAATGAAATTATTTCTGTCGCCTTCTGTGGTCTGATATCTTTGACAATTGCCTTGATTTCTTATACACCCTGATTGTCATCTATCTAATTAATATATAGGATATCCTGATCTTCATTTACGTAATTGCTAAGACTTCCTGATCGTTATTTAATTACTACGAGATCCTAATCTTCTCTTACTTAATTATTCAATATTCTGATTTTCACTTACCTAATCACTACGCCATCCTAATCTTCACTAAGTTAATCACTACGCCATCCTAATCTTCACTAAGTTAATCACTACGCCATCCTAATCTTCACTAAGTTAATCACTACGCCATCCTAATCTTCACTAAGTTAATCACTACGCCATCCTAATCTTCACTAAGTTAATCACTACGCCATCCTAATCTTCACTAAGTTAATTACTACGCCATCCTAATCTTCACTAAGTTAATTACTACGCCATCCTAATCTTCACTAAGTTAATCACTACGCCATCCTAATCTTAACTAAGTTAATCACTACGCCATCCTAATCTTCACTAAGTTAATCACTACGCCATCCTAATCTTCACTAAGTTAATCACTACGCCATCCTAATCTTCACTAAGTTAATCACTACGCCATCCTAATCTTCACTAAGTTAATCACTACGCCATCCTAATCTTCACTAAGTTAATCACTACGCCATCCTAATCTTCACTAAGTTAATCACTACGCCATCCTAATCTTCACTAAGTTAATCACTACGCCATCCTAATCTTCACTTTCTTAATTATTAAGATTATTAAGACATCATGGTCTTCACTTAGTTATTAAGACATCCTGATCGCCCCGTGTGGATCCAGGTTGTTAGAATAGATTCTCAATACCCCTTGCTTGTCGTAAGAGGCGACTAAATGGGGCGGTCCTTCAGATGAGACCGCATAAACCGAGGTCCCGTGTCACATCAGGTGTGGCATGTTAAAGATCCCTCCCTGCTCAAAGGCCGTAAGTGCCGAATATAGGCCTCAATTTTGCAGCCCTTCACCGGTAATGGTGACGTCTCCATATGAGTGAGAGATTCCCGAGGAGGACGTTAAACAATATACAATCAATCAATCAATCTTCACTAAGTTAATTATTCTGACATAGTTATCCTTATTAAATTACTAAATAAATACATTACTAAAATACTCAAACAGTTATCCTTACTTAACCACTAAAACATATCAACCCTTGCTTAATTCCTTGAACATATCAACCCTTGCTTAATTCCTTGAACATATCGACCCTTGCTTAATTCCTTGAACATATCGACCCTTGCTTAATTCCTTGAACATATCGACCCTTGCTTAATTCCTTGAACATATCGACCCTTGCTTAATTCCTTGAACATATCGACCCTTGCTTAATTCCTTGAACAAATAAAGTGATCCTTACGTAATCACTAAGACTTGGGGATACATACTAAATTACAAAGACTTAGTGATCCTTACTAAGACATCATGAGACTTACTTTAAAAACTACAAAGACATCATGGGAAAACCTACCTATGGGACAACTAGATGGAATATTATAAAGTATCACGAAAAAAAGCCCAATAAAGGTACAGTTTTATTTCCCTCAAATAGTGGATGAGCATATTGATTGCTTTTTTGTAATCAATTCATTTATGAGATAAAATTTTATGAGGACTTCGTAGTAGCATTTTTGTCCTTCCCTGAAGCTCAATAAAGCGCTATATGATGCTTAATCTAGATAAAATCCCAATAAAAATGTCGTACATTTTCATCGTTTGTTTAACGTGTCATTCACAGAATTTAACATTTATCAAAAAGAAATATGCCACTAACTCGTACATGTTTCAACGTATTAATTTTATTCCGGACATGCATATGTATAATGAAACAGATTTTTCTTGAAATTCACCATATAACAAACATTTAACCACGTTATTTGAAAACACCATGTCGACTATGACTAGAACAAGATATTGATGTTTAACAGTATAAATGCTGAATTCGGAAAGTTTCTTGGTATGACTTATTGAATGTATTCACGGCGTCCCTCACCGCACACATGAGAGGGACGAAACTGTACAAAGTTTACATCTAAATTGTGAAACGTTATGAAGTTACAATACAGTTTTGCAAAGTCGATCTATTTTTGTCCACAAAAAGATCGATAAAAAGTTAAAAACTCCTCACGAAATTTTAAGTCAAATAAGAAATAAAATATTGGATTTGCCATATTGTTGATGTTATATAACCGGAAACCAATGAGGTACAACACCAATTCAGATGATGTCATGTTGTTTTCATAGTCCGGATTCGTAAAATATACAATAACCACGATGATGTAGGGAAGGAAACTGGCAACAAATAAAGACGTGATGGCTACAAGAACTTTTGTTATTTTCTTCTCTTTTCTTTCGACAGGGAAGGCTTTGCCTAGATGTCTTATGTCCAGGTTTCTTGTTTCCACAGCAGCAGGAGTGGCAGCTTTTGCATCCGGGTTGTTTACCAAATGGCTTGCCTCTTTTATTGCATTCGTATTAGAGTGGTTTGAAATGTTTACATCTCTATCACATTTTTCCAGTCCTTCCTCTCTTGTTCCGTTTTTGCCCCAGACGTCATAACCATTTTCTAGTTCTTGGTGTGTAGCATGAGTTTTTGTGTAGCGTTGCTGGAAGAAACTGAAATTTGTAAGATGCACTTTTGGTGAATCACATAATTCTTCACAGCTGCGAGACAGGCGTTGTGTGCTATTTGGGATCACAGACGATTTCATTTTAAAGAGGTCACTGGAGGAGCAGAATGTGCGGTTTAATTTCATTGAATGGCGGTGGTTCCTATTTAGTTTTGCCCTCATTTGACGTTCGTGTTTCTGTAATCTCAATCCAATAACAGAATATATAACAATCAGAGATAACATACAGATTACGATAATCAGAGTTAAGAAACCAGCGTAAGCATACCCAAATGTTGAATTGTCTGCCATGTGGTCGCCCCATGTGCACTCCTTGCCGTCAAACATTTCATTTATTTTAATAGTTTTAGGTCCGTATATGTAGAGCACAGGCGCAGATATAATAAATGTTGTCACAATAACAGATATTACATATTTTTTGGCCCGCGTTTCACTCATTTGTTTTCCATAAGGCTTGCATATTTTTCTATATCGCTCCGATGCTATTAACACTAATGTAAAAGCACAGGTAAGCGCCACAATGTAATTAACAAACCGAAATAACTTACACGAAACAGGATCGCTGAAGGAATACGGTAAAGATTCGTCCACAATTTCAAACGGCATAGACACGCAACATCCGGTCATATCAATGACAGCCAGCGACAACACAAACCACCTGTAAGTCGATCTCTTAAACCGGGCGTAATAAAGAAACAACACGTGACCATTTCCTATAACACCGAAAACAGCTACTATTCCTATGAAGATTCGAACAGGTAACCTGATCGCCACTGCTTCTGAAGTCAGCTCTTCCAAAGTTTGATTCGCTGAACCGTTCATCATGGCCCGTCCGATGTTCTGAAGTAATACAATGCTTCGAGCGTATATTACAGCGCTCCTCGATGGCGATGTAGTGCCCGCACTAGACGGAGAGTCACCAGAGTTTGACGTTATGGATCATTTAAATGAATATGAATTTTCATTCAATTGTTTGTCATATTCACTTCTCTGTAACATGATGAAGCGTTTGCCTGTCGACACATTACGGATATTCATCGGAATATCGGTTTATTATTTCCATGTTTTGTATATTGAATAAAGATAAGTTTTCAAGATAAATCGAAACATTAAATGTCAGCGTAGACGTGAATCTGATGTATCAGCACGGATTGAATACAAATAACCATCAGTCATAAAACAAGGCACACAGAAGGGTATAAGAAAACAACATTTTAATTCCAAGTAGGTCAAGTTTGTCTGTTCAACACTCCTGCGAATCATGTCAGGAACACACATAATGCATGCCTGTTGAATTGTACAGTTCATGTCAATAGTAGATATTCTGCCCTCTAAGCCAGAACACATTGCTGTATTTTTTGTATTTAATTCTACCAATCTGGTTATCAACACGAAAACAGATGGCGATTGATATAGAAAGTGCTACTATTATCTCATTTCATGTAGATATGATAATGACAGGGATTTTATTTTCCGAATCATTTACAACAATTAGATCAATCGCAAAATTATCACCCACACTAACAAGAGTATGGGGACTATTTGATGTGCGGACAAATTTATTCAATATCTGTTGTTTGCGAAAGTTAATCTAATGGTGACAATTATTTTTATAACGCATACCAAGACATGTTGGATTAAGAAATAAGATAAACTAATCGAAATTCTAAAAGTGATAAAACAAGATATGCTGTTTATAAAAAACAAAACTTATACCATTCTTGCTATAAGTGTTATATATATATATATATATATATATATATTTCTTACACACACTGCGGTAAAATGCTGATTTCCTCCATAATCAATTCTTGTTTCATCTATCAAACACTGACAAGTATATTTACTGCTGGAGTAAGAGGCACAACATTTTTCGTTAGATTGTGTTTGCTGCTTCCCCCCCCCCCCCCCCCCCACCCCCGGTGTTTTCATAATGACATAAAGGTCTTATAGTCAGCGAGTATAGTTTTTATAAAATGATTATTCAGGTGCAAACTGCTATTTTGAATGATAGACGATAACATTATTTGGAGATTTATAATCACTGTGGGGGGTTTTTTCCCCACACGTTTTAATTTCTCAGAATCGTACAACTTTGCGAAGTTTATACGCCTGGCGCACTGATGTAGTTATTAACATTCCATTTCGTGACACATCTAAAACACAGATATACTCGCACTAACCCTTCTTATAATTTCTAATTTGTGGCAGCGACAATTTATGGAATGAGACTTGCAACAAACCTTTAACTGTTCTGTGCAGAAATTTACATTGAACAGAATATCGAGATAATAATATATTTTATATGAACGTGTATAATTATATGTATGGTATTTATTCTGTCTACACATATGCTTTATGACAATTGTAATCAATTATGTTTAGAAGAGAACCTCATAATTTTGTAGAACTTCTGTTATAACTTTTGGTATATATACAATAAAACATATTCAAACCAGTAGTATTAACTACTAAACAAATTCTAACTACATGTATGAATCTTCCCGCAAAATAATGACAAACCCACTCACAGGAACTGGGCTTGGTGATGGAAAGATTCCATTTAGTGTTTAAAATTTAAGATATATATATATATATATATATATATATATATATATATATATATATATATATATATATTATTATTATTATTATTAAGTTATTAATCAAATTCTGATCCTGAATCAATTACATACAAAATCTTGAATTCATGGAAATTCATTTCCATTCCTCGGGATAGTTTCTATTCAATTTAGCAGATCGTTAAAATCGAAAATAGAGAAAAAATCACGGAGTAAAAAGTCTGGTGATCTGTTTGTTGGGTGCCATGTATTTGCAAGGAACCATGCGTCGGTTTTGCTGTTCCATATGTTGGACAATTGTGACGTAAGGACATTATTCATTGTCTTTCTGATCTTGGTCGTCCGACATTGGTATACTTTTGAACTTCTCAGATAAATCTATTTCACAAACCTTTGGTTCTTGAATAGGAGTCTGGGCTACAGCTTGCTTCGAACTGAAAATTATTGAATACGGGATTTTCTTCAGCATTTTACTAAATAAAAGCCTTCGATTTTGTTTATTTAATCCTTTCCATTGCCTCTCTTTACGATTCTTGGTAAATATATCAAACATGTAGTAATTCAATCAGTGACACAACCAACTACAAGTTCTGTCTTCTCTCACATTATTCAAATTAAATGGGACCCAATTTGCAAACACAAACTTCTCCACGCTCCAATTTTTTTTAAGGCTTAGTATCCTCGTGGCCATCTTATGAATAGTTCACCTTCCGTCCTTATTAGCTGTAGTTTTCACACTAGCGGTCGCTGTTGACTTGACTTTGCCAGTTTATTTCTCATCTATTTCTCTACATTGACGGCCTGCTGTAATGGATACAGACACACTGTAGATAGCAGTCCATGCTTTTTCAAAGGCGGTGGACCTGGATTCCATAATGGCTATCGGTGTTTTACTTACCACACGGTGCTTGCTGCATCCTACAGGGACTGTCATTGTCCTTACGAAAAGTACCCCCCTTATGTAGGTGTGCCCCCCCCCCCCCCTCAGAGGCAGAACATAGTCTTTGACATAACCCACGTAAAGTATGATGAACATAGCATAAAATTTATAGGTACTATTGGTGTCACTATTAAATGGCTGCATCATTTACCCATATCAAGAATTGAAAATACATGAGAGCATGTTCACGCTAGCATCATACTCGTCGACGCCTCATGAGAATCATGCTGGCATGAAGCGTTGTTGTTCATATCCACACACACACACACACACACACACACACACACACACACACATGCACACACACACACACACACACATATATATATATGTATATTTAAAAATGAAATTTATTTCGTACAGTTCTATTTTCTTTTTATTTCAGTCGGAATATTCCCAGTTGTTAAAATATTGTATCATATTAATCAAGATCCACATTGTTCACATTCATGAGAAATTTGCTATAATTTCAACTTGTAAAGATATTAAAGGTAAAAACACTGACAATGTAAATTTAGATATCAGTTAACAATGAAGTAAAATTAGTTTTTCTAATAAATTCTTGTGGCGGTCGCGTTATCCTAGTGTCAAGGATGCTCATTTGGCAACAGCGAGGTTAGAATCTCGAAGGGGGCATCCGTAACGGAGTGGTTAGAGCATCGGGCTCAAAATCACAAAGCCTCTCACCTCTGTCGGCGCGTGTTCGAATCTCAGCCGCGGCGTTATGTGAGCAAGTTTGCCAGTTTACTTGCGGAAGGTCGGTGGTCTCTTCGCAGGTACATTGTATCTGGGTTCTCTCCTCCACCAACAAAACTAGACGCCACCAGATAACTGAAAAATTGTTGAGTGTGGCGGAAAGCAATAATCAATCAATCAATCGAATCTCGATCCCTGCGCCGCATCAAACCCAAGACGTCTACTGCAGCTAAGCGCGGAAATATTAAAAGTGAAAGTCACAGATCTTATGGATATGACCTTATAACCTCGTCAGAACGATAGAACGTCATGCTTTGGTCAAATCTTCTGACACTTTACGTATAGCTTGTGGTGTCTCTACATGAGAGGAAAAATCTCAAATGTGACGTACATTAATATGTGGGACATAAAACAATCAATCAATCTTCAAGATCTAATGCTACCGATGTCCCAAGGTTTGTCCCATTGTATTTGTAGTCGTCATGTTTGTTTTGGTGTTGTTTTTTTTCTTTTTGTTTGTTTGTTTTTTGGTGTTTTTTTTTGTTTTTTGTTTTGTGGTTTTGTTTTTGTTTTTTTTGGTTTTTTTTTGTTTTTTTGTTGTTGTTTTTTTTTTTGGTGTTTTTTTTGTATATATTGTTTTATTCACTCCTCAATAAAGGAGCGATTTTATTATTTATAATGGAGTCGAGTTTCCTTACTTTTGTTACGTCTAAATCGAAGAAAGTGCCTTGAAGGCGGTGCTTGCGTTTTCGATAGTGAGTAATGAAGCATCTTCGCTGATTGCACATCCTTAAACATTTTCATGTCATTTTATTTGCCTATGGCATACTGTTTAGTGAATCATATTTGATAAATGACTCTTATGAGAGACTGGCATCGATTTGAACAATTCAACAGTTCTTAACTTTTCGAGTACACCTAATTATCGGTAGTGATTTCTGAGTAATGTAATGGCAGAAGTTATTGTGAAAAACTAAAACATTCTGAATAAAGACAATTATTAATAAATTCCTCTAAAGTATGTAAATCTTCATCCGTTTCCATCTCAACTTTGATAATTGTGAAAATATTGTTTTCCTCGATTTTAATATATACTCGCACTTCGTAAGGTCAGCTGTGACGTTAGCAAGTTATTTTCCCATAGAGTCAGTTGCACAGAAATGTGCATCACGCTAGGGTTTTATTTCTATTACTTTACCAATAAAAAGAACACATGAAATTACATAGAAAAGACTAGGAATTCTAAAATATGTTTGAGATTTTTTTTTCATGTTTTGTCTAAAATTCATTACTTCATTTCCGGTCAAATAAAATTATCAAATTTCTTTATTCTGATATGGATTTTGAAAATAATAACACTGTATCCATGAGCGTGAGTATTTTTATATGTGTTGAATACTCATCCATTCAGTTAATGGATAATGCAAAATATGAATTTATAAAATCGGCAATGTAATGTCTACAGTATTTTGTTTCTCGTTGCATTCATCCATGTGATTGCGTAGAGCAGGTAATGATCGCCTAGCTTATTACAGAATACATGTTTTATTGGTTTGGGTTAGTTCAAATAGAAATTATTCCTGTACCGCTGTGTCACAATTTACGATGATAGCATATCAAAATATTAATCTTTCCTCATTCCATTTTCGGTATGGAGGGCACGTCACTAGAGACCACCATACACTCTGGATTTAATGCATCATTCAGAACGATTTATACAGTCTATAAAAAATTCATGTCGTTTCCGTGGTAGTTCAACTTTCTATCTCTAGCGCTTTCGCTCGTCAGTATTAATACCAATATGGCTTTCAAGATTACAATATAAAACTGTCTATGTCGGGATTCATCTTTATCAAATATCACATAACAATTCATCTGCAAGGGGGGGAGGGGGGTTATAGATAAACATGAAGCTTTCTCTTCAAATCAATTAGCGTTTAACTCTAGTATGGAAATAAAATGTTGACAACATTGACAAGCTATCCAACAATGACATAAATGCATGTCACCGAAAAGCTAACAAACTATTACGTGTTTACAATTTGCTTGATGAAGATGAAAGGTGTGACCGGTCAGTAGGGAGTGTTTACTCCTCCTGGGCACCTGATCCAGGTATTCCCTGGGGCCCGTGTTTGCCCTACACTTAATTTTGTCTTCTTTATGAGAACTGTGAAATTGATCGCTGATTGTTATTTTCACTTTTTCATAAGGAAGTCGTTGAAATTATTGACAGATTTATTGTATGTTTACAGTATAAGCGAGTCCTTGATATCATTGATCATTGACAGATTATTGTATGTTTACAGTAAAAGGAAGTCGTTGGCATCACTGACAGACTTTACATGTTTACAGTAAAGGGTCTCCGTGATATCATTGACAAACTATTCATGTTTACAGTATAAGGGGGTCGTCGACATCATTGACCATCGACCCACTGTTACGTGTTCATGTATTATATTGACCATCGACATACTTTTACGTGTTCATGTATTATATTGACCATCGACACATTGTAACGTGTTCATGTATTATATTGACCATCGACACTGTTACGTGTTCATGTATTATATTGACCATCGACGCACTGTTACGTGTTCATGTATTATATTGACCATCGACACTGTTACGTGTTCATGTATTATATTGACCATCGACGCACTGTTAAGTGTTTATGTATTATATTGACCATCGACATACTTTTACGTGTTCATGTATTATATTGACCATCGACACTGTTACGTGTTCATGTATTATATTGACCATCGACACACTGTCACGTGTTCATGTATTATACTGACCAT
Source organism: Ostrea denselamellosa (assembly GCA_024699665.1). Lineage (NCBI taxonomy): Eukaryota > Metazoa > Mollusca > Bivalvia > Ostreida > Ostreidae > Ostrea > Ostrea denselamellosa. The sequence goes on from JAMZEH010000108.1 coordinate 22,021, forward strand.
CGACACTGTTACGTGTTCATGTATTATATTGACCATCGACATACTTTTACGTGTTCATGTATTATATTGACCATCGACACACTGTCACGTGTTCATGTATTATAAGTGGGTCGTTGATACAATTAACTAAAGTTTGAATTACAACAAAATAGCAGGCGACTGGATAATACCCACTCACTAGACAGAGAGCATAAAACATTCCCACGGAGCAACTCCTCTCTATACACGGCGTCTGATGTTACTAAATGGATACCCATTTTCGTTAGACATCTTGATGCATTTCAACGTCTCGGGGAGAAGGTCTTCGTCTGTTAGATATAATTGATAAACGTTCCTAAGGTATTTAAACAGATTCACAAAAAGGAGAGGAAAAATAATGATAAAATAATGAGAGAATTACAAAACATATATTTACCAGCTTTATTGAAGTACTGGATATTGTAGTTGTTGATATTGTAGTGTTGTTGATATTGTAGTGTTGTTGATATTGTAGTGTTGTTGATACTGTAGTGTTGTTGATATTGTAGTGTTGTTGATATTGTAGTATTGTTGATATTGTAGTGTTGTTGATACTGTAGTGTTGTTGATATTGTAGTGTTGTTGATATTGTAGTGTTGTTGATACTGTAGTGTTGTTGATAGTGTAGTGTTGTTGATATTGTAGTGTTGTTGATATTGTAGTGTTGTTGATATTGTAGTATTGTTGATATTGTAGTGTTGTTGATACTGTAGTGTTGTTGATATTGTAGTGTTGTTGATATTGTAGTGTTGTTGATACTGTAGTGTTGTTGATAGTGTAGTGTTGTTGATATTGTAGTGTTGTTGATATTGTAGTATTGTTGATATTGTAGTGTTGTTGATACTGTAGTGTTGTTGATATTGTAGTGTTGTTGATATTGTAGTATTGTTGATATTGTAGTATTGTTGATATTGTACTGTTGTTGATATTGTAGTATTGTTGATATTGTAGTGTTTTGTTGTATGGTATTGTTTATTGTAGTGTTGTTGATATTGTAGTGTTGTGATATTGTAGTTTGTTGATATTGTAGTGTTGTTGATATTGTAGTGTTGTTGATATTGTAGTGTTGTTGATATTGTAGTGATTGTTGATATTGTAGTGTTGTTGATATTGTAGTGTTGTTGATATTGTAGTGTTGTTGATATTGTGTTGATTGTAGTGTTGTTGATATTGTAGTGTTGTTGATATTGTAGTGTTGTTGATATTGTAGTGTTGTTGATATTGTAGTGTTGTTGATATTGTAGTGTTGTTGATATTGTAGTGTTGATATTGTAGTTAGTGTTAGACATTGCAATAGGGCACTCATTAATTTTATAAATGATATAAGGTTGTGTTGAATCTAGACACGATCAATAGGAGTACCTGAGGTGTCGTAGAGAATTGATCATCACAGCAGACGACATAGGCGCAGATGGTGGACGACATGCAAAACAATAACGCATATCTTTTCAATTTTGTAATTTAATTTTTAATCCAAATAGTAAATGACTGTAAATGGAACATCTTCTAAAAATACATTATTATTATTATTATTATTATTTATTGCCCATAGAAGAATGTAAATATTTGATATCACTTCATATGACAGCTCTAAACAGAGTCAGAAGATTTAGCATGTCCAGTTGGTGTTCATGACATTCCTTGTTTCAGTTTTGGGTACATTTGCATTTCTTCTTTTTCAGTCTCAGTTCTAAAATTAACTTTTAACAAAAATTGTTTTTCTTACTCTACCTCCAGAGTAGACGTGCGGAGTGCGGAATGCAGCTCTGTGATGACACGTTATTACCATGGTAAACATCGATATTAGTGTTTATTATAAAGATGATTATCTCATAGGAAATTAGGAGATTTCTTAGAGCGATTTCTGCATTTATGTTTGCCATACACAGACTATAAATACAAGACAAGATATATTACACGATCATTGGATTTTAATGAGATATACTCGACTATGCGGACCTGGTCAGGTATTACACACACACACACACACACACACACACACACACACACACGGTGTTCGATGGGTATCACAGAGGTAATTCTCTCATCGCTGCGACCCGAGTTCGATTCCAGTGATCGGCAGTGGTTGTCTATGATGAGAGGGTGCGGTGGTCGCCCGCTTTGACATGGATGTTTTCTCCGGACGATCCGGTTTCATCCCACATAATGATCACCTAGCGCCACCATCCGTGCATTAAGGGACCCCATTTCAAATTAGCTTTCGAGCTTCCATGGCTTATCCTTGGTATGTACGTAATTTGTATGTACATACCGAATAAACATTTATTTATTGATCGAAGTGGCAAGTCCCTGACGTATTTTTTTGTTTCGTGCGTTACATTCTGAAATTGCCTCCTAAAGATCTCCGTACTTTATATTTTTCCCTCAAAGGTTCACAAAATACAAAACAGTTGTTTGTGGAGGGACTGGTTTGGTGACTAATAGGAAATATTTAAAGCGATAATGTTACACTGTTTTGTAGGCGTGGATAATGACTATTAACTTCGTCAGCCTGATAGCATGTTTAAATTTGGGAATTGACACATTGCAATTAATGTGTATCTCATATGCAAGACTATAAGACTCTCTTACGAGTAGCCATGACACATAAGGTTATTCCACCCCCCACCCCACCCCCACCAAAAAAAAAAGATTGGTAAAACCCCGAGGCTTTGCCACTTTTTTGCAACCCCAATGTTGGGATTACCTTAAAGGTTATTTATATTTCATATTTCTAATCATTTTTCGTTTTTCCTGTGCCCAGCCACGCCATATTGAGAATTTCAAGTTGATTAAATTTTCGTTATACATTTAAAATGACCCCAGATTTTAGCAGCTACGTTTCTTACAGAAAATCCGCTGAATATTGTTAGAGTTATTCCTCTTTGAATAAAAAAGCTAAAGATGCACACACAAAATAGTGCTTGTACCAAAAAATGTCATTTTGCTGATTTATTTATTATATACTAGCGGGGAAAAAAACCCGCAAGTTCAATTTTTGTAACATAACTTTTAGACACGAGGACGAATTTAATCAAATTTGACACTGGGTTACGTATATCTTCGTGCACTGTGAAACGTTCGTCAGTTAAAATTCAGATGACCGTGACCCTACTCGACCCCGCCTGCTTTCAGCTGATTTTTTTAAAGAAAGAGTGCATCCGGGTACTCTCGCACCCTATGTGCTGGTAAATCATTACAATTCGAACATAGAAACAGTACAGATCAGTTACACAACATTTCTTTATGAAGCGATTGTAGAGCGAAATGCCGCGAATGAATGAAGTCGACAAGAGTAGGGCCATTGCTCTGATCATGCAGGGATATTCACAACGTCATGTAGCCCAGCAATATCACCAATACCTTGTACAGGAATATCCCGGGCGTCGCAGAGCCAACGGGAGATTGGGTGATCGTCCCAGAAGCATACGCCCGCGCGATACGTCGCTACGTCAAAATAGAGACATACTCGCACACATCCGTAACCGATTACAGACGGCGACGGACACGGCATTAAAAGTTGTCGGCACTCATGGTCACCCAGTATGTCCGAGAACGGTTATGAATCGGCTGTGAGAGTTTTTTTAAGGCCACGATGCCCAATGTTGCGCCACTTACGTGGAGGTGATGCCAATGTCGAGTCAGTGGCTGCTTGCATCTGAACAGTTTCGTCTGGCCCATTGGCGACGCGTGTTGTTTACCAGTGAGTCCCGCTTCACACGTTACAGGTCTATCAACGTTGTTGGTTGGTTGTATGTTGTCTAACGTCCCTCTCAAGATTTTTTTCACTCATATGGAGACGTTACCATTGCTGGAAAAGGGCTGCAAAATTTAGGCCTATGCTCAGCGCTTACGGCTTTTGATGAGGGATGGATCTTTATCGTGCCACACCTGCTGTGGCACGGAGTCTCGGTTTTTGATAGACCGCCTCTTACGACAAGCAAAGGTACTGAGTACCTACTCTGGCCCGGATCCCCCCCGGATCCCCACTGGCTTATAAACGTCGTGGTGAGCGATATTCTGACGCTCGCGTAACGGAAGCGACAGATTCAGGGGAGGGTCTGTTATGATTTGGGCATGAATATCTCAAGGCGTGAAAATACCTCTCGTGGTTCTGCTTGGCAATCTTACGGCAGTAGTATACCAGGATTAGGTCTTGAGACAACATGTCATCAACGTAACCTTCCGTTGCAGCAGTACCACGCGAGGCTCCATATTGCTAAGGTTTATCGTGACTTTCTGGCTCAAAACAAAGTTCCAGTTCTTGATAGGCCACCATACAGTCCAGATTGGTCACCAATCGAGCGTTTGTGGGGTGGGGTGGGCTGGTCAGAAGAGTTGGGAGGAGCGTCAATAATATTCCTCAAAGGACAATAAACATTGATGGGGTCAATGCAACCTCATCGAGATTCGTCGAGGCTGGATATT
>JAMZEH010000109.1:0-30926 GCA_024699665.1 Ostrea denselamellosa
CCACTGATATTAACTTATCTGTTATATTGATGTGACTTAAACTAAACTGTCTGTTCAACTCAATCTGATTACTTTGACCTATTTATTGCATTAAAATTACATAAATTGATCTATTTGTGATGTTAAAGTCAATTGTACTCCAATAGTTGTCAAGCTGATTCCACTGATATTAACTTATCTGTTATATTGATGTGACTTAAACTAAACTGTCTGTTCACCTCCATCTGACTACTTTGACCTATTTATTGCATTAAAGTTACATAAATTGAGCTATCTGTGATATTAAAGTCAATTGTACTCCAATATTTGTGAAGCTGATTCCACTTATATTAATTTATCTGTTATATTGATGTGACTTAAACTATACTGTCCGATCAACTCAATCTGACTACTTTGACTTATTTATTGCATTAAAGTTACATAAATCGAGCTGTTTGTGATGTTAAAGTCAATTGTACTCCAATAGTTGTCAAGCTGATTCCACTGATATTAACTTATCTGTTATATTGAAGTAACTTAAACTAAAATGTCTGTTCAACTCAATCTGACTACTTTAACCTATTTATTGCATTAAAGTTACATAAATTGAGCTATCTGTGATATTAAAGTCAATTGTACTCCAACAGTTATTAAGCTGATTCCACTGATATTAACTTATCTGTTATATTGATGTGACTTAAACTAAACTGTCTGTTCAACTCAATCTGACTACTTTGACCTATTTATTGCATTAAAGTTACATAAATTAATGTAATTGTGATGTTAAAGTCAATTGTACTCCAATAGTTGTCAAGCTGATTCCACTGATGTTAACTTATCTGTTATATTGATGTGACTTAAACTAAACTGTCTGTTCAACTCAATCTGATTACTTTGACCTATTTATTGCATTAAAGTTACATAAATTGAGCTATCTGTGATATTAAAGTCAATTGTACTCCAATTGTTGTCAAGCTGATTCCACTGATATTGACTTATCTCTTATATTGATGTGACTTAAAGTAAACTGTCTGTTCAACTCAATCTGACTACTTTGACCTATTTATTGCATTAAAGTTACATAAATTGAGTTATCTGTGATATGAAAGTCAATTGTATTTCAATATTTGTGAAGCTGATTCCACTGATATTAACTTATCTGTTATATTGATGTGACTTAAACTAAACTGTCAGTTCAACTCAATCTGACTACTTTGACCTATTTATTGCATTAAAGTTACATAAATTGATCTATTTGTGATGTTAAAGTCAATTGTACTCCAATAGTTGTCAAGCTGATTCCACTGATGTTAACTTATCTGTTATATTGATGTGACTTAAACTAAACTGTCTGTTCAACTCAATCTGACTACTTTGACCTATTTATTGCATTAAAGTTACATAAATTGAGCTATCTGTGATGTTAAAGTCAATTGTACTCCAACAGTTATTAAGCTGATACCACTGATATTAACTTATCTGATATATTGATGTGACTTAAACTAAACTGTCTGTTCAACTCAATCTGACTACTTTGACCTATTTATTGCATTAAAGTTACATAAATTAATGTAATTGTGATGTTAAAGTCAATTGTACTCCAATAGTTGTCAAGCTGATTCCACTGATGTTAACTTATCTGTTATATTGATGTGACTTAAACTAAACTGTCTGTTCAACTCAATATGACTACTTTGACCTATTTATTGCATTAAAGTTACATAAATTGATCTATTTGTGATGTTAAAGTCAATTGTACTCCAATAGTTGTCAAGCTGATTCCACTGATATTAACTTATCTGTTATATTGATGTGACTTAAACTAAACTGTCTGTTCAACTCAATCTGACTACTTTGACCTATTTATTGCATTAAACTTACATAAATTGAGCTATCTGTGATATAAGTCAATTATACTCCAATAGTTGTGAACCTGATTCCACTGATATTGACTTATCTGTTATATTGATGTGACTTAAAGTAAACTGTCTGTTCAACTCAATCTGACTACTTTGACCTATTTATTGCATTAAAGTTACATAAATTGAGTTATCTGTAATATTAAAGTCAATTGTATTCCAATATTTGTGAAGCTGATTCCACTGATATTAACTTATCTGTTATATTGATGTGACTTAAACTAAACTGTCAGTTCAACTCAATCTGACTACTTTGACCTATTTATTGCATTAAAGTTACATAAATTGATCTATTTGTGATGTTAAAGTCAATTGTACTCCAATAGTTGTCAAGCAGATTCCACTGATGTTAACTTATCTGTTATATTGATGTGACTTAAACTAAACTGTCTGTTCAACTCAATCTGACTACTTTGACCTATTTATTGCATTAAAGTTACATAAATTGAGCTATCTGTGATGTTAAAGTCAATTGTACTCCAACAGTTATTAAGCTGATTCCACTGATATTAACTTATCTGATATATTGATGTGACTTAAACTAAACTGTCTGTTCAACTCAATCTGACTACTTTGACCTATTTATTGCATTAAAGTTACATAAATTAATGTAATTGTGATGTTAAAGTCAATTGTACTCCAATAGTTGTCAAACTGATTCCACTGATGTTAACTTATCTGTTATATTGATGTGACTTAAACTAAACTGTCTGTTCAACTCAATATGACTACTTTGACCTATTTATTGCATTAAAGTTACATAAATTGAGCTATCTGTGATATTAAAGTCAATTGTACTCCAATAGTTGTCAAGCTGATTCCACTGATATTAACTTATCTGTTATATTGATGTGACTTAAACTAAACTGTCTGTTCAACTCAATCTGATTACTTTGACCTATTTATTGCATTAAAATTACATAAATTGATCTATTTGTGATGTTAAAGTCAATTGTACTCCAATAGTTGTCAAGCTGATTCCACTGATATTAACTTATCTGTTATATTGATGTGACTTAAACTAAACTGTCTGTTCACCTCCATCTGACTACTTTGACCTATTTATTGCATTAAAGTTACATAAATTGAGCTATCTGTGATATTAAAGTCAATTGTACTCCAATATTTGTGAAGCTGATTCCACTTATATTAATTTATCTGTTATATTGATGTGACTTAAACTATACTGTCCGATCAACTCAATCTGACTACTTTGACTTATTTATTGCATTAAAGTTACATAAATCGAGCTGTTTGTGATGTTAAAGTCAATTGTACTCCAATAGTTGTCAAGCTGATTCCACTGATATTAACTTATCTGTTATATTGAAGTAACTTAAACTAAAATGTCTGTTCAACTCAATCTGACTACTTTGACCTATTTATTGCATTAAAGTTACATAAATTGAGCTATCTGTGATATTAAAGTCAATTGTACTCCAACAGTTATTAAGCTGATTCCACTGATATTAACTTATCTGTTATATTGATGTGACTTAAACTAAACTGTCTGTTCAACTCAATCTGACTACTTTGACCTATTTATTGCATTAAAGTTACATAAATTAATGTAATTGTGATGTTAAAGTCAATTGTACTCCAATAGTTGTCAAGCTGATTCCACTGATGTTAACTTATCTGTTATATTGATGTGACTTAAACTAAACTGTCTGTTCAACTCAATCTGATTACTTTGACCTATTTATTGCATTAAAGTTACATAAATTGAGCTATCTGTGATATTAAAGTCAATTGTACTCCAATTGTTGTCAAGCTGATTCCACTGATATTGACTTATCTCTTATATTGATGTGACTTAAAGTAAACTGTCTGTTCAACTCAATCTGACTACTTTGACCTATTTATTGCATTAAAGTTACATAAATTGAGTTATCTGTGATATGAAAGTCAATTGTATTTCAATATTTGTGAAGCTGATTCCACTGATATTAACTTATCTGTTATATTGATGTGACTTAAACTAAACTGTCAGTTCAACTCAATCTGACTACTTTGACCTATTTATTGCATTAAAGTTACATAAATTGATCTATTTGTGATGTTAAAGTCAATTGTACTCCAATAGTTGTCAAGCTGATTCCACTGATGTTAACTTATCTGTTATATTGATGTGACTTAAACTAAACTGTCTGTTCAACTCAATCTGACTACTTTGACCTATTTATTGCATTAAAGTTACATAAATTGAGCTATCTGTGATGTTAAAGTCAATTGTACTCCAACAGTTATTAAGCTGATACCACTGATATTAACTTATCTGATATATTGATGTGACTTAAACTAAACTGTCTGTTCAACTCAATCTGACTACTTTGACCTATTTATTGCATTAAAGTTACATAAATTAATGTAATTGTGATGTTAAAGTCAATTGTACTCCAATAGTTGTCAAGCTGATTCCACTGATGTTAACTTATCTGTTATATTGATGTGACTTAAACTAAACTGTCTGTTCAACTCAATATGACTACTTTGACCTATTTATTGCATTAAAGTTACATAAATTGAGCTATATGTGATATTAAAGTCAATTGTACTCCAATAGTTGTCAAGCTGATTCCACTGATATTATCTTATCTGTTATATTGATGTGACTTAAACTAAACTGTCTGTTCAACTCAATCTGATTACTTTGACCTATTTATTGCATTAAAGGTACATAAATTGATCTATTTGTGATGTTAAAGTCTACTGTACCCCAATAGTTGTCAAGCTGATTCCACTGATATTGACTTATCTGTTATATTGATGTGACTTAAACTAAACTGTCTGTTCAACTCAATCTGACTACTTTGACCTATTTATTGCATTAAAGTTACATAACTTGAGCTATCTGTGATATTAAAGTCAATTGTACTCCAACAGCTGTGAAGCTGATTCCACTGATATTAACTTATCTGTTATATTGATGTGACTTAAACTAAACTGTCTGTTCAACTCAATCTGATTATTTTGACCTATTTATTGCATTAAAGTTACATAAATTGATCTATTTGTGATGTTAAAGTCAATTGTACTCCAATAGTTGTCAAGCTGATTCCACTGATATTATCTTATCTGTTATATTGATGTGACTTAAACTAAACTGTCTGTTCAACTCAATCTGACTACTTTGACCTATTTATTGCATTAAACTTACATAAATTGAGCTATCTGTGATATAAGTCAATTATACTCCAGTAGTTGTGAACCTGATTCCACTGATATTGACTTATCTGTTATATTGATGTGACTTAAAGTAAACTGTCTGTTCAACTCAATCTGACTACTTTGACCTATTTATTGCATTAAAGTTACATAAATTGAGTTATCTGTGATATGAAAGTCAATTGTATTCCAATATTTGTCAAGCTGATTCCACTGATATTAACTTATCTGTTATATTGATGTGACTTAAACTAAACTGTCAGTTCAACTCAATCTGACTACTTTGACCTATTTATTGCATTAAAGTTACATAACTTCAGCTATCTGTGATATTAAAGTCAATTGTACTCCAATAGTTGTCAAGCTGATTCCACTGATGTTAACTTATCTGTTATATTGATGTGACTTAAACTAAACTGTCTGTTCAACTCAATCTGACTACTTTGACCTATTTATTGCATTAAAGTTACATAAATTGAGCTATCTGTGATGTTAAAGTCAATTGTACTCCAATAGTTGTCAAGCTGATTCCACTGATGTTAACTTATCTGTTATATTGATGTGACTTAAACTAAACTGTCTGTTCACCTCAATCTGACTACTTTGACCTATTTATTGCATTAAAGTTACATAAATTAATGTAATTGTGATGTTAAAGTCAATTGTACTCCAACAGTTGTCAAGCTGATTCCACTGATATTAACTTATCTGTTATATTGATGTGACTTAAACTAAACTGTCTGTTCAACTCAATCTGACTACTTTGACCTATTTATTGCATTAAACTTACATAAATTGAGCTATCTGTGATATAAGTCAATTATACTCCAATAGTTGTGAACCTGATTCCACTGATATTGACTTATCTGTTATATTGATGTGACTTAAACTAAACTGTCTGTTTAACTCAATCTGATTATTTTGACCTATTTATTGCATTAAAGTTACATAAATTGAGCTATCTGTGATGTTAAAGTCAATTGTACTCCAACAGTTATTAAGCTGATTCCACTGATATTAACTTATCTGATATATTGATGTGACTTAAACTAAACTGTCTGTTCAACTCAATCTGACTACTTTGACCTATTTATTGCATTAAAGTTACATAAATTAATGTAATTGTGATGTTAAAGTCAATTGTACTCCAATAGTTGTCAAACTGATTCCACTGATGTTAACTTATCTGTTATATTGATGTGACTTAAACTAAACTGTCTGTTCAACTCAATATGACTACTTTGACCTATTTATTGCATTAAAGTTACATAAATTGAGCTATCTGTGATATTAAAGTCAATTCTACTCCAATAGTTGTCAAGCTGATTCCACTGATATTAACTTATCTGTTATATTGATGTGACTTAAACTAAACTGTCTGTTCAACTCAATCTGATTACTTTGACCTATTTATTGCATTAAAATTACATAAATTGATCTATTTGTGATGTTAAAGTCAATTGTACTCCAATAGTTGTCAAGCTGATTCCACTGATATTAACTTATCTGTTATATTGATGTGACTTAAACTAAACTGTCTGTTCACCTCCATCTTACTACTTTGACCTATTTATTGCATTAAAGTTACATAAATTGATCTATTTGTGATGTTAAAGTCTACTGTACCCCAATAGTTGTCAAGCTGATTCCACTGATATTGACTTATATGTTATATTGATGTGACTTAAACTAAACTGTCTGTTCAACTCAATCTGACTACTTTGACCTATTTATTGCATTAAAGTTACATAACTTGAGCTATCTGTGATATTAAAGTCAATTGTACTCCAACAGCTGTGAAGCTGATTCCACTGATATTAACTTATCTGTTATATTGATGTGACTTAAACTTAACTGTCTGTTCAACTCAATCTGATTATTTTGACCTATTTATTGCATTAAAGTTACATAAATTGATCTATTTGTGATGTTAAAGTCAATTGTACTCCAATAGTTGTCAAGCTGATTCCACTGATATTATCTTATCTGTTATATTGATGTGACTTAAACTAAACTGTCTGTTCAACTCAATCTGACTACTTTGACCTATTTATTGCATTAAACTTACATAAATTGAGCTATCTGTGATATAAGTCAATTATACTCCAGTAGTTGTGAACCTGATTCCACTGATATTGACTTATCTGTTATATTGATGTGACTTAAAGTAAACTGTCTGTTCAACTCAATCTGACTACTTTGACCTATTTATTGCATTAAAGTTACATAAATTGAGTTATCTGTGATATGAAAGTCAATTGTATTCCAATATTTGTCAAGCTGATTCCACTGATATTAACTTATCTGTTATATTGATGTGACTTAAACTAAACTGTCAGTTCAACTCAATCTGACTACTTTGACCTATTTATTGCATTAAAGTTACATAACTTCAGCTATCTGTGATATTAAAGTCAATTGTACTCCAATAGTTGTCAAGCTGATTCCACTGATGTTAACTTATCTGTTATATTGATGTGACTTAAACTAAACTGTCTGTTCAACTCAATCTGACTACTTTGACCTATTTATTGCATTAAAGTTACATAAATTGAGCTATCTGTGATGTTAAAGTCAATTGTACTCCAATAGTTGTCAAGCTGATTCCACTGATGTTAACTTATCTGTTATATTGATGTGACTTAAACTAAACTGTCTGTTCACCTCAATCTGACTACTTTGACCTATTTATTGCATTAAAGTTACATAAATTAATGTAATTGTGATGTTAAAGTCAATTGTACTCCAACAGTTGTCAAGCTGATTCCACTGATATTAACTTATCTGTTATATTGATGTGACTTAAACTAAACTGTCTGTTCAACTCAATCTGACTACTTTGACCTATTTATTGCATTAAACTTACATAAATTGAGCTATCTGTGATATAAGTCAATTATACTCCAATAGTTGTGAACCTGATTCCACTGATATTGACTTATCTGTTATATTGATGTGACTTAAACTAAACTGTCTGTTTAACTCAATCTGATTATTTTGACCTATTTATTGCATTAAAGTTACATAAATTGAGCTATCTGTGATGTTAAAGTCAATTGTACTCCAACAGTTATTAAGCTGATTCCACTGATATTAACTTATCTGATATATTGATGTGACTTAAACTAAACTGTCTGTTCAACTCAATCTGACTACTTTGACCTATTTATTGCATTAAAGTTACATAAATTAATGTAATTGTGATGTTAAAGTCAATTGTACTCCAATAGTTGTCAAACTGATTCCACTGATGTTAACTTATCTGTACGTTTGAAAGGTATTGTTTAAGGCCAATTTATTTCAAATGCTTATTCATTGTTTGTTTATTGTACACTGTTCATAAACATTATATATTTGCTCTCTTTCGGTTTTCATATTTTGGAAATTACTTGTTTATTTTCAACGTTTTCATGGTATGTGTGGATTTCGTTTTCACAGGTAAATGTGAACATTATGAACTATTCAAAATTGTGCTTCACGTTCATGATGTACATTTTTGTATTTATATATGCATAGATTTCTTTTTGACTTCCTTATTTGTCTTGTACTCTACAAATTCTTTGTGTTAAAGTAATGTATTGGTAATTTCCTTTTTATGGAGTTAATGTGAAAATAAATTTGATAATTAAAAACTAATGAGAATTCTACATCATACAAAGAGATTTGGATGCCTATTTGTGCCCCTCGGTCTCTCCGTGACAAATTATGTTATGCAGTATCTTGAGTACAATCAAATTTACAGTCCTATTATTTTGCAATAATACCCGATTGCTAGTGCAAGGCACCAATCAACGTTGCATGTTAGAAAAAAGCAGTACTCCCAACTATCATCATTTTATATGACCCAAATGTTTTATTGTCATTAAGTTTAAGAAACATAGTGTCTAAGTTACTCTTAAGTGGTAAAATTTATGAAACGTTCATTTTTTTAAAATAGGTGTGTATGTGGGAAATGGCATAATTCAATGTTCCACTTCAGTTACATTCACATAATGTGTGTGCTTTGCGTTTACGTTCAATTAGACAGTGTAATTTAGAATTCATTTCTTATTTCAGGACTTGGGCTCCATTGTTCACTACATGATGCTGAATGTTGTTGAAAATCATTTGCACTACATACGGTATCTTATACAGAATTTAAAATATATACAATATACGAAATGTGTGATCACATGCGTCAGTTATTAGGTGATGATCATGGAGTCTGTTCTGAGAGTTATTTTGGTTTTACTCTATTATTCCTTATCATGTTTTGGTACTTTTGATTCTGAAAGTTTTGTCAAAAGTGGTTTAATGGACCGACGTAAAATCTTTACATGGTGATAGGGATTGGTCTGCAAATGTGCAAATCATGCATGTACTAATTCCCATTGAACAAATAAAATCACCATGACTTTATTATGGATGATTGAAACATAATTAAATTTATACTGTATATGCCATGAGTATATACTCTGCAAAAAAAGAAACGCACAACCCTTTTGAAATTTTAAAAATGCAAATTATGTATTTTACCAGGTAAACTGAAATGGTCAATTGAGTAATTGATTTTTTACAGGTAAGTATGAAACTTTAAAGGTCTGTTCATTTGATTTGGCTCTCTGCCAAATTAGTTCGGCGACTCTCTAAAATTGCACATCACCTCTATCGCCATGGAATTTGGCTTACGTTTTTCACGAGAACTTTGTGCTTAATTCAACCACTACATTAAAGCGTATAAAAGGACGAAGTTTGAAGCTTGAATTCATCATAACGTTAAAATGCTGCCATGCCAAGGTTGGACCCTGCTACTCGAAATATCGTCATTGGCCGTCTCCAGGCCGGAGTATCCCAAAGTGAGATTGCACGAACTGAAAACGTAAATCAGAGCACAATTTCTCGGCTGTGGAACAGATTCCAGCAGACTGGCTCTACTAATGACCGACCGAGGAGTGGGCGACCTCGCATTACGACTCCTGGACAAGATCGCTACATCCTGGTCTTTCATCTACGGAATCGAACGGTTGCTGCAACAGCTACTGCAGTCGGAATACCTGGATTGAGAAGAATCAGCTCGCAGACAGTCCGCAACCGACTTCGACAATATGGCATTAGACCCAGAAGACCGTATTTTGGAGCAGTTTTGACACCGTTACACAGACGAGAAAGAGTCCGATGGTGCAACAGATTGAGGGGCTGGACATTCCGCAACTGGCGTAGAATCTGGTTCAGCGATGAGTCCCGTTTTCTGCTACAGAAACGTGATGGAAGAATCCGTGTATACCGGCGCAGGAATGAACGTTTCTCTTCCTCGTGTGTCCAAGAAGTGGATAGTTTCGGTGGAGGTAGCGTCATGATGCATGCGGCGATCTCTAATGACCGTAAAACAGAACTGGTACATGTCCCGGGCAATTTAACGGCTCAAAGGTACAAAGACGAAATTCTCCAACCTCACCTTATGCGCGTAATTGACCGACAGAGGGAGTTATTCCAACATGACAATGCTAGGCCTCACACAGCCCGCTTAACAATTGACTACCTTCAGCAGAACAACATTAATGTGCTACCATGGCCTTCCAAATCACCGGATTTGAATCCGATTGAACACTTATGGGACCAACTGGATAAACGTGTGCGCCTGCGCCAACCTCCGCCTCAGACCCTCGATCAGCTCCGTCAAATGTTACAACAGGAATGGCGAACAATTCTACGCAATAATGTAAGAACATTGATTGACTCTATGCCAAGGAGATGCAGAACTGTGTTGGCAGCTCGAGGTGGTCATACACGGTACTAACTTAAACGTGACAGGAAGTGTTCTTAACTGTGATGATCTGACCTTTTTTTTCACCAATATCTAAGGTTTGGGCTGTACTTTTTTTCAATTGAAACAATTCTAGTGAATATCTACATTTTTTATTGTAAAATCATAATCCAAAATACATCTACTAAAATCTTAAAAAATCCATTATGCGTTTCTTTTTTTGCAGAGTATATATGCTGAGTCATCCTCATGTGCGTTGGTAAACACCACATTGTTTTTCTTTAAATTTTAATATGTTTATGTTACCACACCTATCTAATATAAGAGGGAAATTAAATGAACATTTTTCTTTAGGTTTAATATAAGAATGCCAAATGAATGGTGTAAACAAAGATTCCTCAAATTCGCATGCATGTGAATGCCTGGGCATTGTAATATTTAACACATGAAATGAAATATTGTGGTACAACTACAGATGAAGTTATTGATGAAATGATTCAAGATTAATATTGGAGGTATATTTTTATACTCTGAACTGATCAATATACTTTTCATTACTGACCAGCAATGCGTTCAGTTTTTATTACCTAATATTTAAACACCTCTAACTCTCTTACAAATTATTAGTAAGAAAATGGAATATTATCCACTACGTAGGTACATACTATAAGTACCTGAAAAATGATATATTAAAATTGCTCAAACATGTGTGTATATAAATGAATGTGCATGGGTTATACTGACAAGCATGCACATGCCCATTCAGTTGATGATGCATTATGTTGTATAACTATCTTAAAAACGAGGAATTAAATTGAAATTCATACTGTTTGTAATATAATGCATGTGTCCATTGAACAATTTGATTAGCTTTGTTCAAAACAATACAACTTGGGAGATGGGGATTGGTGTTGGGGAACATCTGTAATTACCCTGTTACAGCTAGTACTAGTTTTACAGGTATAAATGGAGTGTGTAATAAGTTGTGCATAATATTTCTGGAATGCTTAAAGGTCATTTGATATATGCATTGATCACTTATGCTCCATAGGTGACACAAGTAACTTGAATTAAAGGGGCATAGATATAATTTGAGCTGAAAATTTTCAAATTTTAGTTTTCCATTTTTAATGTGAACAATGCTTAACTAATGATCAGGAAAAAAATTGAAAATCACTTGTTGAGTTGCAAGTGCGATAAATCACCCACAAGGCTCGCGTCATGTATTGTTTACATAAAGATTGTTTAACGAAAATATCGTGGTTAAAAGAAAATGAGATGTGACAAACACTAGAATATGTTTTAATTGTGTTTATAATGAACTTGTAAATTGAAAAATCTGCTTTAAACGAAACTTACACCAATAAATTTAACCTATGTAAACTAAAACATGGTATGAGCATTGTTTAGCATTGTAGACATTAAAAATAGAGAAATATAATTTGAAAATGTTCACCTCAAATCGTGTCCATGCCCCTTTAAGAATTATTCCTTAAATTCAAATACTTCCATATTTACTTCACTACACATGTTTCATAATTCTTGAAAAGAATTTTAATAATGGTTATATAGATTGATTATATATATTGTTTAACGTCCCACTCGAGAATTTTTCATTCGTATGGAGACGTCACCATTGCCGGTGAAGGGCTGCAAAATTTAGCGCTTAGGGCCTTTGAGCAGGGAGGGATCTTTATCGTGCCACACCTACTGTGACATGGAGCCTCGGTTTTGCACTGTCATCGGACGGACAGCCCCATTTAGTCGCCTCTTACGACAAGCAAGAGGTAATGAGTACCTTTTCTTACCAGGATCCCTACCTGATTATTTAATGTATAGCCAGGCAAAAGTGTCTCATGGCCTCGATAAGAATGATTGCAAAATTCATTCTTTGCAGATTTTAGAAACTATGTATATTTTGTTGTGTTGTGAGCCATAACATCAAGTTACAATATATTACTTTTTAGGTTGTTTCTTTTCAAAGTGTAGACTGGTCAGATATCAAGAAACTTGAGGTACTCATCATATGACTATATAGTTATGGTACTTAATGTTACTACGGAAGCTCAAGTTTTAACGAAAAGATAAGGATTACCAACAGTGGTCAATCTCATAATTCCTATAAAGAATACAAAATTAAGGGCAAAATCAGACCCATCCCTGGACACACCAGAGATGGGATCAGGTGCTTACAATATATAGGTATCCCCTGTCGACCGATAACATCTACCTCGAGCCCTAGTTCAACGAAGCAATACATAGTCAAAATCAGTATGTAAAGAATGGCCTAACTATTGCTATGAAACACGCCAGACATCATATGACCCAATAAGAGCCTGTATTTGTAAATTGGATCGTATTAACAAACATAGGCTGTTAAATGCTCTGTGATATTGATTTATTGCCAGTAGCTTGCCTTGATTTAAAAAAAACTGATCATACGCAGAAAATGTTCCTGCGTATCGAATCAGCTGAGAGACATAAACATCTGGGCAGGTGACGATTGGAAGTTGATGATGAAGAAGTTTACGTCATCAATTGAAGTGTTAGTTTGTCTTTAACATATATGGTCAACGAAAAGGTGAAGATAACGAACAACGATCAATCTCATAACTCCTATAAAGAATACAAAATAGAGAGTTGGGCAAACACGAACTCCTGGGTATACCAAAGGAATAAAGTATCCAAATATGAGCAAGATATGGAAGAGTCTGTGGTATCTTTATATTTTGAGTTCACTGAGATATATCGAATCGAAATATATTGTTAATAGATAATACGGTGTCAACATATATGTAAATCTAAGGTGACGAACACAGAAAGGATTTTTTTCTTGTAAAAGCGTTTGAACAAATCAAGCCTTAAAATGCTCTGGTAATACTGTTATGGGTAAGAAAAAACAATTCAAATCAACTCAGCAGAAATCAATCACACGGTCAATTCAACGATTAACACAATTTCTTTACAAGTATTGAAAAAAGCAACATATCAGTTTATTATTACCTTATGATAAATTATTATTTTACGATAGGTACACAATAATTCAGTGTTTTATGCTGATTGAATGCCGAGATGAATTCACAAAGAAAACTGTCACAAATCGACTGTCAATTCCAATCAAAGTAATTCCTGTGGTTCCCAGATTTAACCTAATATATCTAAATATTCTAATTACGAATGCTTAATCACTAGATTTTATATCGCAGAATGCAGTGTGTATTTCTATTCTTAAAAGATGTTTCCAGAGCATCCCATTAAAACTCCAATAAACACGTTATATAATCTTTACAGCAAAATAAGTGTTACGTCATCTTTACATTGAAGCCAAAAAAAATGAACGCCTAGAAAAGTCTTCGTCGCAGATGTTAATCTAATTCAGATGTGTTTGCACAACATCTCCCTTAAAAAGGTTTGAATGATAGTGAAAACTTTTTTTTATTCTCCACAATTCGACACATGAATACATTGACACATGTATATCAAATGAAAGTAACAAAATAAAACAGAGCACACTCACTACATTGTCGATTAGGTATCTGCAATAACATTACCTTTGCCTTTGGTATGTTAACATCACTATCATATTCTTGTAATAACAAATCCCATCTATTAAGTCTTTGGTTCGTGTTTCATATTTTATACAAAGTATACCGATTTCTACATCAATAACGTCAACAGTAAATCTCCGGAGCTGAAAAAACTGGACTACTGATAAGGATAGATTTAATTTTACAAAATGATTCTTCACAGCCCATTGCCCATTCGAATTTAACCCTCATTTGCAATAGGTTGGTAAGTGGACCAACTGTGAAGAAATCTTTAGATAACATTTTCTGTAAAAACCAGTTATGCCAAAAATCCCTTTATAGGATCCTTGCAATTGCCCCCCCACAATAGATGTAATATAACATTGACCTACTTTATGACCTAAATATTATACAGTGGCATGACAAAAGTCACTCTTCGTAAGGTTCATTATTAGTAATTGGATATAAGTGGAAATGCTAAGATAACGAACCGTACTCAATATCGTAATTCCTATAGAAAATACCAATCAGAGAGATAGACAGACAAGGACCCTGGACATACCAGAGGTGGGATCAGATGCCTAGGAGGAGTAAGCATCCCCATGTCGACAGGTCACACCCGTCGTGACCCTATATCTTGATAAGGTAAACGAAGTAAACCGCAGTCGGAATCAGTGTGTCAAGAACAGCCTAACAATTGGTATGAAGCACGTCAGGCAGCACTTCACTTAATGGAAGTCCCTACTGGCAAACTAGATCGTTATATCGATCATAAAATTGCGAAATGCTGACTTTGGACGACATTGTACAAAGCCCTGTAACATCAACTTATTTGTCTGTAGCCTGCCTTGATTTAAAAACTGATCATATGTAGCCCTTGTGTACAGAATCAGTTGGGAGATATAAACACTCTCTGCAGGTGATAATGAAATATTAGACACAGATAGTCATACTTTAATGTTTGTTGATTTGAGAACAGTTTTATGATTTCAAATTAAAAGTTCTTTTAAAATTTTTATGAATCCGCATTTGATTTATACCATTTATGGAATATGCAGTGGCACAGTACGTTTTAAGTTTCTCCTTCACAGAAGTTCAATTTTTCGTGAGGAGCAAAGATAGGTACTTAGAAGAACATTTACCGGATCCAGCAATGTATCTTTGTTTGCAAGTTTTTTTTTGTTTTTGTTTTTTTTTTTTGTTTTTTTTTTTTGTTTGTTTGTTTGGGGTTTTTTTTTGTTGTTTTTTTTTTTTGTTTTTTGTTTTTTTTTATGGGGGGTTGGGGGGGTTCTAGTATAGTTACAGTAACTTATATGCACCCACTCCACTGACTGGGATATTAAATGTGTCCAAAACTGGAATATGATTTTGAAGAATTTCATCTTTGGAAAGGACAGATCAATATATCACATGTTTTGCAATTTTTTACAGAACATTTAGTCATGCAGCACATAGAATCTAAAAAGGAAATATTTCTTAACGAAACCTGGTAATCTTTAATTTGAATAAACGAATTTACATTTCTGTACCAAGGCTTACTATCTGAAGACTGTACATACGATTAATCTTTAATATCACGAAGGAACATCTTAGGGACACAAACCATTCTGTTTTTATTCCCGGGACTTAAAGTCTTTTCCTTAAATTTATTTATTATTTTTATTGACAGAATGCTATTTTTACTTGGTTCAATAATGTCATTGTACAGCATGTATTTCTCGTCAATTTTTAAGTCCTGTACTTGTCATTAATTGAAACGAAGAGGATGCTGCATGATAGGCAAAGGACCACTCAATATAACATCATGACAAGCAGCTCTGATCGTTTTAGAAGATCCAAGAAGATCAAAGGACAATTAGCCATGAGACGTTGAACTTGTTCTTTCTGGTGAATATTCAAATATCCAAGTTTGCCATTAAGATTGGCAAGAATTTTGGACATTTTTAAACCGACACTGTGATTGAATTTTTTCAATAGTTTCCACACTAACATCATTTTCAGTATAATTTGGATTTGTCGTATTATTGGTTAAAGTTGATCATTATTTTACGGGTTTCCGTCACATTTATCAAAATACTCTTTCATGTTAATCTGACAAACCATTTTTTCTTTACGTTGGCCAGTTGTTTTAACTACATAGTTCACACTACCATGCTTGCTTTCAATTTCATAAGGACCATCACATCTGTAATGGATAACCAGGAACAGGCAAAAATACAAGAACCTTATCACCTGCTTTAAAAACTTTGTTCCTGGAATCTTTGTCATATCAAATTTCAGTTTGGCTTGAAAACTCTTGCAATTTTCTTGTGCTAATTTATAAGCATTGTACAGTCTCTCTTTGAAATTAAATACATGGTCTAAAAGGTTCCAATCAGCTGCTTTTCCTTCAGCAATTTCAATGGACCGTAACTGTATGGCCAAACACTAATTCAAAGGGTCTGGATCTAAAATACTCTTGTACTGCTTTGTTGGGTTGGAAAGGGGCAGATGAAATTTTCTTATTAAGTTTACCTGCTATCATATGGCAAATATGACACAACTTGTAAAATTCAGAAACATCCTTTTTCAACTTACGCCAATAAAAATAACTTAAAACGTTTCTGTTACAAGACTTGTTGACACCTAAATGACCTGTAATGGGTGTGTCATGAACTAAACTCACGATGTCCCTACGCTACGATATATCATTGGAACCACTCACTGGTGAACGACACACAATACTTAATTCGATGGTGCGTCAGGTGGTAGCCATGTTAGAATAAGGATCCCCTTTTTCGTGTAGAAGCATTCTCCGACTTTGGCGGCCTCTTCTGGCGAAAGTATACTTTTGCTACGTTGAACAATATCAGGGTTCTTATTGATCTCAGATAATAACTGTTCTCTACTGAGGGTGTCGTTACCCTTGTTTAAATGCGTATTGGGATCATCATCACCACTGATTTTCAGTGGAGACTCACTGTAATATGGTTGTCTGTTCTCATATGAACTACCATTGAGGTCAAACAGGACAGTGTCACTGAGGTCAATATCATGAGATAGTCAGACACGACTACTTTTCTTCTGGTCATCGATCTGGTAACAGCACACAGGGTGAATATAAGTCATCGTCTCTTTGATCGAACACGACATTGGAAGTGATTTTCCCACAAACTACGGGGCCTGGTAAAACTTCGACACCAGCTCAATCGATGCCTACCAACAATGAAATGCCTTGAACAGGAAGAGTAGGTCTAGCACTTATGACAATTGGTCCAGAAATGAAATCTGATTTATGCTTCGGGCATAAGCTTCTAAGATCGGGATCCTGACCTTGTCATAATCTGAACTCTTGGCTATGGCCAGTGCCGAGTAAACATCAGCCACCTTGATAATCAATACATTTAAAGTAGACAAAATATGCTGTAATCATTTAATTTTTTCTGCAACTTTTTCAAATTCAAGAAAATATCTCTCTACCGATTTGTCTTGAAATTTGCGAACTCCTCTGATATTTATAGTTAATCAAATACAACTAATCCATTCAGTTCACCCTTTTTTATTGCATCAAAACCCAAACATTCGGTGTGGTAAGACCATTTGTGACCTAAAACATGTTCATTTCTGCTGACTATGAAATGTAATAAATTCAGAAAAATGAAATACAATATATTGTATAAATAAATAGAAAAACGTTTTTTAAATGAACTTAGCAGAAATTAATAACAAATACAATTTAAAGATTGACACGATTTCTATCCAAGTATTGAAAGAAAAGTACACCAATCACAAATTATTACCTTAAGATAGGTATGCAATAATTTAGAGTCCGATGCTGGTTGAATACCTAGATGAATTCACAAAGAAATCTGTCTCAAATAGACTGTCAGTTCCAATCAAAGTAATTCCTGTAGTCCCCAGATTTAGCCTAATGATTAGTACGACTTAATCTTTAAATTCCTATAACAAATACAAATCAGAGGGATAGGCAAACACTGATCCCTAGCCATAGAGGTGGGATCTCGTGCCCAGGAGGGGTAAGCATCCATTATCGACCGGTCACACCCGCCGTGAGCCCTATATCTTGATCAGGTAAACGGAGTAATCCGCAGTCAGAATCAGTGTGTCACGACAATTCGTATGAAACACGTCAGACAGCATTTGACCTAATGGAAGGCTGTACTGTCAAAGTATATCGTTATAACGATCATAGAATTTGCTAAATGCTGATTTTAGGTGAGACTCTACAAACCCCTGTAACTTAAACTTGTTTCTCATCAGCCTACATCAATTTAAAAACTGATCATATGCGGAACAAGCTCTTCCGTATCGAATCAATTGCGAGATATAAACTCTTTATGAAGGTAATGAGAAACTGCTACATGGATAAGGGAAGTTGACAATAGAGAAAATGAAATCATCCCGTTTCTCATAAAGTTGAATTGTTAATTTGCCATCAGCATCTTATCTATTTTCTATCAAATATTCAAGTACGAAGCAGATGTAAAGGACTCTGTGGTGTCTTTTATTTCAAGTTCACTGGGAAATATTGAATCCACATATGAATGAAAATGATCATTGTTAATAGGTAAAACGTCGATATATCTAAATGTCAAAATGAAGGCCAAGGCAAAAGATTTTTTCATTTAGAAGCTTTTGAATGAATTCTGCTTCATAAGAATATAAAACCAGGTCAGCTAACAAAGCAGCACAATGCATATCCATTGGAATTCCAACAGACTGTTGGAAGACCTTATTACCAAATATTACAAAGAAATTTTCAAGGAAGAACTCTAGCGTTTTTTAGTATTAAATTCAGAGTACTTGTGTGGAGAGTCAGAGTGGTGTTTAACAAAATTATTTTGGATGACTGATTACTAGATATGAGTATTTCCTTTTACCATTTTTGTTGAAGAAGCAACTATCTAAGATGTTAAAAATTTTAGTCCTTAATTGATCCTGAGGTATGGTCTTGTAAAGTGTTGTAAAGTCGTACTTTTAATGTTGTTGATTTGAAAAAAGTTTTGGGATTTCAAATTTACTTTATTTTTTTTTAAGAATCCACATTTGACTTGCACCACTTCTAGCATAATATATCCAAAATTCTAATCATGAATACTTCTGAATGCTTCATCACCAGTGCTTAATATCACATAATTCATAGTGTATGTATACTCTGCAAAAAAAGAAACGCATAGCCCTTTTGAAATTTTAAAAATGCAAATTATGTATTTTACCAGGTAAACTGAAATGGTCAATTGAGTAATTGATTTTTTACAGGTAAGTATGAAACTTTAAAGGTCTGTTCATTTGATTTGGCTCTCTGCCAAATTAGCTCGGCGATTCTCTAAAATTGCACATCACCTCTATCGCCATGGAATTTGGTTTACGTTTATCACGAGAACTTTGTGCTTAATTCAACCACTACATTAAAGCGTATAAAAGGACGAAGTTTGAAGCTTGAATTCATCATAACGTTAAAATGCTGCCATGCCAAGGTTGGACCCTGCTACTCGAAATATCGTCATTGGCCGTCTCCAGGCCGGAGTATCCCAAAGTGAGATTGCATGAACTGAAAACGTAAATCAGAGCACAATTTCTCGGCTGTGGAACAGATTCCAGCAGACTGGCTCTACTAATGACCGACCGAGGAGTGGGCGACCTCGCATTACGACTCCTGGACAAGATCGCTACATCCGGGTCTTTCATCTACGGAATCGAACCGTTGCTGCAACAGCTACTGCAGTCGGAATACCTGGATTGAGAAGAATCAGCTCGCAGACAGTCCGCAACCGACTTTGACAATATGGCATTAGACCCAGAAGACCGTATTTTGGAGCAGTTTTGACACCGTTACACAGACGAGAAAGAGTCCGATGGTGCAACAGATTGAGGGGCTGGACATTACGCAACTGGCGTAGAATCTGGTTCAGCGATGAGTCCCGTTTTCTGCTACAGAAACGTGATGGAAGAATCCGTGTATACCGGCGCAGGAATGAACGTTTCTCTTCCTCGTGTGTCCAAGAAGTGGATAGCTTCGGTGGAGGTAGCGTCATGATGTGGGCGGCGATCTCTAATGACCGTAAAACAGAACTGGGACATGTCCCGGGCAATTTAACGGCTCAAAGGTACAGAGACGAAATTCTCCAACCTCACCTTATGCGCGTAATTGACCGACAGAGGGAGTTATTCCAACATGACAATGCTAGGCCTCACACAGCCCGCTTAACAATTGACTACCTTCAGCAGAACAACATTAATGTGCTACCATGGCCTTCCAAATCACCGGATTTGAATCCGATTGAACACTTATGGGACCAACTGAATAAACGTGTGCGCCTGCGCCAACCTCCGCCTCAGACCCTCGATCAGCTCCGTCATATGTTACAACAGGAATGGCGAACAATTCCACGCAATAACGTAAGAACATTGATTGACTCTATGCCAAGGAGATGCAGAACTGTGTTGGCAGCTCGAGGTGGTCATACACGGTACTAACTTAAACGTGACAGGAAGTGTTCTTAACTGTGATGATCTGACTTTTTTTTCCACCAATATCTAAGGTTTGGACTGTAATTTTTTCAATTGAAACAATTCTAGTGAATATCTACATTTTTTATTGTAAAATCATTATCCAAAATACATCTACTAAAATCTTAAAAAATCCATTATGCGTTTCTTTTTTTGCAGAGTATATATTAAAAATGACGTTTTCGAAGGATTTCAGTACAACTCCAGTAAACACGTTATATCATCTTTACAACATAACTACTGTTACGTCATCTTGATACAGAATCTAAAAGATGAAGATAACGAACAGTGAACAATGTCATAACGTCAATAGATAATAGACCGAGAGGTGATCGGGGTTAGAATAGATCCTCAGTACCCCTTGCTTGTCGTAAGTATTGACTAAATGGGGCGGACCATTCGGATGAGACCGTACACCCGAGGCACCGTGTCACAGCAGTGAGGCACGATAAAGATCCCTCCCTGCTCAAAGGCCAAAAGCGCCGAGTATAGGCCTAAAATTTGAAGCCCTTCACCGGCAATGGTGACGTCTCCTTATGAGTGAACAAATTTCAAGCGGGCCGTTAAACAATATATAATCAACCAATCTATCTATAAAGAATAGAAAATTAAAGAGCTGGATAAACACGACAAATTACAAACATCAAACGTTTAGAAAATTCTAGGCCACGGGTGTCATTCAAATCTAACAACAGTATCCATGTATTCCAACACACTGTTGGAGAACCTGATCACCAAAAACTACGAACTGATTGTCAGTGAGGAATTCCAGTATCTTTTTAATACCAGCGCATAGAACGTTATCCTACCCGCTACCCACGAAATCATGTTGATTTTCTGCATTCAGGGTGTATATATATATCCCTTTTCCCGAAACCGATATTGTAACTTGAAATTTATGGTCGTTTGACCTATATAGTCAAATACTAAATTGCGCTATTTCTTTGAAAATATTATCTACTCTCGACATCAGATAATGAATCTGATTACATGGTCATTATAAACATGCAGAAAGTGTGAAACATATACACCAGTTATGACTCCTAATGAATAATATACTGAAAACTTATGGAATATTTATTAAACCTTCATCTGAGTTTTCTTGATGACACATTCACATTACTTTCAATTTCTTTTATGAATTGTTCAAAGTTACTCTTTTTTTCATTCTCTTCTACGTAAGCATATTCTCCCAAACATTTGCATCTGTATTTTCTTTTCCCTACGCATTCACGTGAGAATCCGCAGATTCCATATATGGATCCCAAGGCCTGGCATCGCCGTTTGCATCCGTAACATCCCGCCCGTTTTATGCAAGCACGACTTTCTTCGAAAGATGCACTAGTGCCTTGGACAGCAATCATCAGCGAGAACAGACACAGCAGGATAAGCAAGGCTCTCGAGTTCATCTAAAGAAAACCATTGAAAATAGATTTTAGAATTCATTTTGATAATCAAATCACTTTACTTGGTACATTTTTAATAATTGTTTTGTTTTGTTTCAGCTTAATTATATCTCATCTACACTACTTTGACCACATGTAAAGAAAATTAATATGTTATAGGAATTCAAATAATTTATTCTGCCTTTTGTGCCAATTGCATGTCTAACTAAATCCATCAGAAAGGAGGTGACATCCCACAAGTACCGGAAACACTGAGATAATAGCTAATGTATAATTACGATTGAATAACAAATATAATGAAATATGTTTTGGTCGATATGTTCCTTGGAAGTTACTGTTTAAAAATTCATTGCAAACTGTAATAAATAATGATTCAAGCGCAAATAGTTCTTGTGAGCTTCGAACACTTTACCATCAGGGGCTGTTAAATATCAATACATGACTTTGCGATATTGAGCGTTCTACCATTACACCACCATGACAGTCGTCATGTATGAAATGAAAAAGATAAGACAATGTACATAACACCTCTGACGAAATAAGACAAACATGAAACCCTTCAAATATCATTTGTGGGATCAGGTTCCAAGGAGAAGTAAGCATCTGCTGTTGGCTGGTCACACCTGCCGTGAACCCTATCTTTAGATCAGGTAACTGAAGTAGTAGTTACAATAAGTGTTTATAGTAGTAGTAGTAATATTAGTAGTAAACATAAACGGTACCAAATTTGATGCACCAGATGCTTATTTCGACAAATAATGCTTCTTCAGTGATGCTTAAGTCAAAATATTGTACTCTCTCTCTCTCTCTCTCTCTCTCTCTCTCTCTCACACACACACACACACACACACACACACACACACACACACACACACATATATATATATATATATATATATATATATATATATATACAAGGAATGGCCTAACGATTGGCGTGAATCACAAATCATACCAAACAACACTCGACCTAATAACGGACTGTATATGCAAAAACGATAATTATAATGTCCATACAATTTGCTAGAGTGTTGACTTTAAAAAAGACTGCTAAAATCGTTTTAATATCAACTCATTTTCCAGTAGCCTTCCTCGGAGATTCAATGCAGAACATGTTCTCACTTTTCGAGTCAGTTGAGATACAACAGCATATGCAAGTGATAAAAGAATATTGCTACATGTATAAATTATAGGAAGTTAACGATGAAAAGACTGAAGTCACCCCATTTATCATAAAATCAAGTTGGTAAAGGACAAATCGAATGTTATAAACTTTTTAAGTTTTGTTGCAAAATTAATTCTTTGCATGCCTAACCTGACTTTAAATGTGTTTTAAATAAATTATTTTGCGTAGTTTTCGAGTTTTAAGAGCCATTCTCTGTAAGCATCAAAATGATGTGGAAAACCACCATCACAGATTTTTACTAAATTTTATACAAAGTATACATACTGTAGTCTTTTAACCATGAAACCTTTAAAAGTATGCATTGACTCGTGTTTCCATGGAAATAAAAGCTACATAGCTAAATACAGAGATTGTAATGGAAAAGCTGATCAGCCGAAAAATGAAATGGACATTAAATGTGTTCATTGTCATTATCACACTAGTTCAGATCCGTGAGTACTTTATTATAATTTATTTTGACCCAGTTTGTGAAATCACTTGACAGTTTACAAATATATATATATATGTGTGTGTGTGTGTGTGTGTGTGTGTGTGTGTGTGTGTGTGTGTGTGTGTGTTGCAAATGGCATCAGGATAGCAACTGCTGACTTCAATACGAAGTAGAACTGACAGATTCATGAATATTTACAAATGATAAAGCTAATCTGATAAACATTCAAAATCACCGGTATTTCTCAAGTCTGATACAAGATTTTGCTAGAAGTTCAGAGGTTACGATAATTTCATTGGTTGTTGTTGTGTTTTCTTGACATTTTTAGACTGACTATCAGGGATGCAGAAGGAAGATTGAATATTCAAAATGAAATTGAGACAGAAAATTAATGCTTTCTGTGAGGAATGTATTAGACTCAACATCATCATATGATAACATAACTATGGGTAAATGAAATGTAAGCGGATCCAACATGTTGTTGAAAGAATTAAGCAATTTTTGTTTAAAAAAATGTGTTCAGTTGGAATGTGTCCACAAAGAAACTTACAGACAGTGAAGACTGCTATTGCTGGAAAATATTTAATGAACAGATTTTGAAAAAATTCATTCCCGTTCATGGAAAGATTTATATTCAACTGAACAATTCAACTGTACGTGTAGTTTACTGTAAAATATTGATATACAAAACTCAAATATATTGTGTAGTCATTGTTTTCAAACTCATTTTTAGATGGAGTTTGAACAAATGACTGAAATTTTTTTAACTCATTTCCTGCAACGTGAGCTTCACAGACAGCAATTACTGGATTTCTCAAGGAAGTTTTGATTTAAAATGTACAATTTTTACTCTAATAGAAAGCAATATATCGGAAACAGGACAATTCAAATATACTCTCCCAAAACAGAAACGCAACATGTAATTTTTTCAAGTGTTTGTCAGATAGGAAAATAAATAAATTAATACACTGTGTAGATGGAAAATACGTATATACCGATCCTGTTGCGGTGTTGTAATACGCGGACGACCAGTTCGCGGCCTATCATATGACGTCCCAGTCTGTAAATACCTCTACCAGAGACGGGATAATGTGATCCTATGAACATTATCATGTTGAGCAACAACATTTTGCGACTCCCCAGCTTCTAGACGCTCTATTGCGATGTTGCGCGTCACAGTGTCTAATTTAGGCATACTTAAAAATCGTCCTACAGCTAACAAGGACAAAGAATTAATTTATGCGATAGTCTTATTTTGTTAACACATCACACATACAAAAGAACAAAACTTTAAGAGCGCAAAACGCTTTCCACTGTCTTGAAACACCAATCGAACAATGTTCCTAATGTTAATTTCGCTACAGTAACGGTTGATCGCACATCAGATATTGCCATTTAAAGTTCATCCCTGGTAATATGGAAACCTAAGCATATCATTAAAAAACATTTTCAGTTATTTTATATGAAAAATTTCTTTTGCAAAAATGATACTACATGTTGTGTTTCTGTTTTGGGAGAGTATACTTTGTATTACCAAGATGGGTGTTAAAAATGAGAAAAGAAATCTAAATAACCAACATCTTGTTTCCATGGAAAAAGGTTTCTTTAGCCATCAAACTGCAAACTGAATGCTGCCTAACTGTGTAAATTAGTATATGTTAGCTAACCTATGAATACATAAATATGGTTAATCTACTGAAGTTCATTGACATGATTAATATAAAGTAATTTAAACACATTCATAAAAAATATCATTTTTTTTAAAAGTATAATTTTTTACCAATGTCTTTTGATTTCAAAAATTTACAGATGGTTGCTACATCAACTTATGGATAATCCATGGAAATATTACAACAATTATTTTGATTATGATATGAAAAGATACTTTCACATAACAATAGACACACGTTTTTGCTTTCCGAAATTAGTTTAAAGGATTCGACCCACAAACCACCAAATATGGTGGTTTTAAAAATGAATGCGTTTGATATAAAATATTACCTCCAGGATTTGTGCTATTTGTCATAATTTTTCTTTTCGTCATATATTTCATAGTATTCAAATACCAAGTCTTCAAAATTAGGGCATGTTTTTGCATTTTCTTCAATGTAACGTCAAAATTACTCTGTCATGATATCAGAATATGTAAGATATTCAACACATCATACATGTAAAATAATTATACAACACATTTTGTAAAATGTAATTAAAGATTCCGTACTTTTATCTAAATGTTTTCATTTACCGTTGTTACAGAGTTTAATGTTTAATACACTATCAAAACACCGTTTGTAGATATTACCCATGTATAGTATATTGGACTATGTCATTTCGATTTCATTTGCATAATACTTTATAAAACTTTTTAATTTCATATTTAAGTATAAACTTATTATTTAACATTTCATTTTAAGAATTTTGCATTTTGAAATCACAATATCAAATATGTCACCGTTTGAAGTTACAATTTAAATTGCCCGAAAGGTAGGGCAATGAATGAACGGTATACCGCTTTATGTTGCGCTTCCTGTCAACTCGAATTTTCACAGTAACGTGTGAAGCTGAATCGGTACCTATTCGCGTGGCTTGCACTACATTGCAAATCATTAGGTCGGTGAAGAAGTAATCGAGACTTCGATGGAACAACCAGTATGCAGAAGCAACTAATATAAATAAATTTACATACGATATCAATATCATAATCAAACTTTTCAACTTTGTGATGAGATTTTCATGTAATGAATCATTACCACACCATACCCTGTATTTATTTTTTCGAAGTTGACATGTGTCAGAAATTGGATATCATTCATAATCGTTACTTCTATATATCCTTGTTTCAGCTGCGGACCCTACATTACATTCATGTTACAGTTATTCCAAATACCCATCTAATTTGTTCAAAGTTTGATTATCAGTAAAACTTAAGTAAATCTAGCATTGAGTAGCACCATGTAGGCCATGGACTTCACAATCAGTGCTTTACATGTAAGAGTTCCTCATGATCCTGTGTAAAATATATTGCTTTAAATTGATATTCAATATCAGGCACCCCTAGTTTCTCGTAAGAGCCGACTAAATGGGGCGGTCTTTCGGGTGAGACCGCAAAAATCAATGTCCCGTGTCATGGCAGGTGTGGTATGTAAAAGATTCCTCCCTGCGTAAAGGCCATAAGCGCCAAGCATAGGCCTAAATTTGCAGCCCTTCACCGACAATGGTGACGTCTCCATATGAGTGAAAGATTCTGAAGCTGGACATTAAACAATATTTAAACAAACAAATATCATTATCAGGTATTCATTTTTTTCTGCTATAAATATGGAATTCATATGCATTACTGACATGTGTTATGGGAAAATTGAAATACATTCATAGCAGTAGTTATGATTTCAACTGTCAATCATCGGTTGTTCAAGATTTTATAAATATTTTATCCTTTCCTTTTACTCTAGAACTGATGATGACATCATATCTTAACATCTATATAAGATTATAGTTACGTTTGGTCAAGTGATCTTGTTACAAACTTACTCAATTTTATGAGATATATTAAAAATAATCCATTGTTTCTTAGTCTAGACAATTAAGGTCAATATAAATAGTCACCAAGCATTGTACAGTTGTTTTCAGTTATTTTGACGAAAAGCATCTCGTCTTTCATATGAATCAGTTAATTCTACTTAATAATTACAGTAAAGTACCCAGTTTTCTACGTAAATATTAAATGTACACTACTATATGCAGGAGTTGCTTTGATTTTGATGTTCCCCTTAACATATTATTTAATTTTAATGCTTTCCGCCACACATAACAAGTTTTCAGTTATCTGGTGGCGTCCAGTTTTTGTTGGTGGAGAAGAGAACCCAGATACAATGTACCTGGGAAGAGACTACCGACCTCCCGCTAGTAAACTGGCAAACTTTCTCACATAACGCCGCAGCCGAGATTCGAACACGCGCCGACAGAGGTGAGAGGCCTTTGATTTTGAGCCCGATGCTCTAACCACTAGGCCACGGAGGCCCCTTAACATACAACATCAAGTTCTTTAGATATTTTTCAGGAGATCTATGAACTCAATGTCGGTAATGATGGTTTGTATAATTTCGTTTTTATTTCTTTTTTTTATTATTATTATTTCTTTTCTTTTTTTTTTATTCTTTTTTTTTTCTGCTTGGTTCAAACTTGTAATGTTTTTCTGCAGGTGGTTTGGAAGCAATGAGATGCAGCAGGAATTGTGACTTCTTTGGTGATGAAGATTCAATGTCTAAATTCCCACTGAAACCACATCCTGGCCTTTTGCAGATGCAACATGCAGCAAGATTTTTTGATGTAAAAGGAAATGGACGAGCTACAGATAATAGACTCATCTGAGGTGCTACATGGTGCAGATTCACTTTGACAATCTCTCATGCATGCCATGCTGTAATCTGTTCGTTTTATGTCCATGCACCTATAAAGCTACATCTGTTACAGAGGAAGTCATCATCTCATCCGGCGTAAAATGGCTGTAATATTGCCAACTCGAAGTAAAACCCCAATCAATCAATCACATAATGTTCTTGTTGGAGATATTTGTATTTTCTTGCAATACTGTATCTGATTGATTGATTATATATTGTTTAACGTCCCGCTTGAGAATCTTTCACTCATATGGAGACGTCACCATTGCTGGAAAATTTAGGCCTATGCTCGGCGATCAGGGCCTTTGAGCAGGGAGGGATCTTTATCGTGCACACCTGTTGTGACACGAGGCCTTGGTTTTTGCGGTCTCATCCAAAGGACCGCCCCATTTAGTTGCCTCTTACGACAAGCAAGGGGTGTTGAGTATCTATTCTACCCGGATCCCCACGGGGCTATTGTATCTGTATATATGCTGTACCACACATAAACAAAATACAACAGTTATATTTTTTTACATTAATCAGGCATCTGAAATATTAGATACAATTTGATTCATTTTACATATTTTTTCTCCATGCTACTTTACAAAGTAAGGGAGTTTGATGCCCCCCTCCTCCATTTTTGTGACCAAATCAATTATGTGTTATTATTTAACGATTTTATGATGTATGAAGCATAGTTAGAATTACCCATGAAAGTCGTCTGAAAAATCTCAAAACCCTTCCGTTTCTGGGGGCTTTGTCCACTAGACTCCCACCCGGGCTTTGCTTTGAACTAACTGAGGGCTTTAAGGCAGCCTCTGTTTAATGCTAATCAATTAATAGCTCAATCTTACATTTTATATTATAGTTTCAGTAATTAATAAATACCCTTTTCAATCCTATGTTGCTATTCTATTCATTTATTTTATGATTTCTTTAGGAAGGATGTATTTCCACTGCACAACCCTGGGTGACATAAGTCATAGAGAACTATTGTCCTTTACTGTGATTACACAGTGTATCAATTACGATAATTTTGCAGAGGTATCATGTATTATTTATTTTTAATACGCAAGATATTATTAAAAAGGTATATGTTTCATTTTATTTAGAACGTATAATCTTGAATATGCAGTCCTGATGTCAGTGTCTAAAAATGTATAGATAAGATAAATTGAATAATTCTTGCTGATCAATAACATCAGAATGAGCAACTACTGACTTCAATTCTGAAATGAAATTGATGGACTTCATCAATATTTACAAATGCTAATATGCCGGTGTATATTATTCAGAAACATCTAATAGTACAAGAATTTCTCGTACAATATGTTGCTAGAATTTTATAGATGTAATGTAATTACACTAGTATAGCTATGCTTACTGTCCACTGATTTGTGGTAAAATGGATAGTAATAAAGTACTCGCGGATCTGAACTAATATCATGGAAACATTGGACACCCTTTAATGTCAACTTTGCAGTCCTAGTTTTCATTTTCGGCCTATCTTCTCAGTCAGAAGTGTTTACAGAAGTAATGTCATCACGATCGTTTGGTAAAAATGCGTAAATTCATCGAAATGTCTCCATTGAAAGGCTTTAAAAGTTAATCATCGAAAGCATAACCATTTCCGAGATACACTCACAATGTTACATCAAAATTCAAGATAATTTAAGGACATAAACCAGCTCAGAATATACAAAACATCATTCTCCGTGTTTCACAAACTTCTACTTTCGCTTTGCAAAAAAGGTAAGTAACCTAACTTATCTTAATCATAAATATACTTGAAATACATTGCAGTCAAGAGTCTAGATGGTTTAGATTACGGTAAAATACACATCTTTTCGCAAACATCCAAAATTTTAAATCAACTGATTTTCTTTAATGAAAATACACATCATTGAATTTTTAATGTGTTCTTGGGGCCACCGTGGCCGAGTGGTTAAAGCACTGCGCTCAAAATCTCAAGGCCTCTCACCTCTAGCCGGCGCGGGTTCGCTTCTCGCTCGCGCCGATATATATGAGAAAGTTTGCCAGTTTACTTTCGGAAGGTCGTTGGTATCTTCCCGGGTACATTGTATCTGGGTTCTCTCCTCCACATACAAAAACTGGACGTCACCAGATAACTGAGAAATTGTTCAGTGTGGCGAAAAGCAACAAACAATCAACATTGATGTGTTCTTTAGGTAAATATGACTTATATATGCATGTAAGAGCAATAGATAAGATCCTGGGTTTTTGCACAAAATTTGAAAATTAAATGAATATTATATTGAATATGAAATTTGATGATAATTTTACCAAATCAACATAGTACTGAGGGATCAAATGAGATTGCTTAGAGGTCACGTGATGGTCAGTCTTTAAAGGAATACATTTGATGCATTAATAAATATGTATATATATATATATATATATATATATATATATATGTGTGTGTGTGTGTGTGTGTGTGTGTGTGTGTGTGTGTGTGTGTTAACCGAAATTGCATAGAAATAGGGTGGGAAATTAAATAAAGTTGGGAAGGGCATTTGATCCCTCAGTACTATGTTGATTTGGTAAAATTATCATCAAATTTCATATTCAATATAATATTCATTTAATTTTCAATTTTACCAAATCAACTGTACTGAGGAACCAATGAGATTTCAGAGAAATGCATCAAATGTATTG